>CM077819.1:68891835-69219335 GCA_039764185.1 Tamarix austromongolica | reverse complement strand
TTTCATGGGCTCAACATGCAAGGGAATAGATGTTTAGGTGGTTTGGCTTGAAAAGGAAAGGAAGCATAGACGCACTTAGTGGTGTAGGGACGTGAAAAGGGGGCTTTTGGCTTAAAGAGGAAAAGAGGGTTGGCATGCACAAGGAGTATAGGGGAATGGCATTTTTTATGTGAAAGGAAAGAAGTGCTGGGTTGAGGGAGAAGGACAAGAAAATAAAAGGAAAAAGAAAAAAAGAGGAAACAAGCTAGTAAGAGAAAAAAAAAGAAGGAATAAGTTGGGCTAGGGCGCAAGCCAAGGAAGAGAAAAGAAAAGGAAAAAGGAAAAAATGAAAGGAAAATAGGGAGAGAGAAAAATAAAAAAAAAGGAAAAGAAAAATAAATAAATTTAGGATTAGAACTAGAATTAGGTTAGATTTATAATTAGGATAAAATTAATTTATCTAGATTTAAGATATCCGATTAAGAAAAAAATAAACCAAGTAAAATTATCAATTTAGTGTTTATTTAAATAAAAATATAAAATAATTAGGATAGTTTTATTAAAGAATTAATCTGGGTTTGTAGGTCAAGGGTTAACAAAAATAATTTAGCTAAGATTTAATAATTAGGTTTTGAATAAAAAGCTAAACTCTCTAAATTTATAATACAAAATTTTGAGGCGTTACATTACCTCCAAGCAAGTATTATAGCACAAAATACTCCTAGCTTGATGGTTTCTACCTGTACCCTTGATTTCTTGATAGAATCAAGAAATAAACCAATTAAAACTCCATTTTCAAAACCAATTTTTTCTCAAAAATGATTTTAAGGAGAAAAATGCTAAGACCTTCAAATTTCTCTAAACCTTAATCATTATTCAAAATAAAAATTTAGATCTAAGGATAAGATTAAGAGAAAAGAAATAGACAATCTACCAATGGAAGAACTAAGAGGTAAGCCTCTGTGTATTTTTTATTTTTTTTAGTAGAAGAGGAAGAGAAGGAAAATAGGGGAAGATTCCAAAAACTTATCAAAATAACCAAGATAAAGAGAGAAAATGGAAAGTGTTGAAGTTAGGGTTCAAATGAATAAAATAAATAAATAAAGCCTAAGGGGATGAGGGATAACATATCAAGGGGAAGGAAGAGGGATAGTTGACTTTTGTTGAGTGTGGGAAATCAATGTGTGAGAGTGTGAATGATGAAAGTGAGGTAGGTGGAAGGGTAGTTAAATCAAGGGAAGGTGTAGATGACCTGCACATAGCCATGGCTTCCATAGGATAGAGGAAAGTGAGGGAGATGAAGAGAATGCGAGAAATTACCTCACAAGTGCTTTTGAGAAATTTTTAGCTAAATAAAAATCACATAATGATATAAATAATATTAAAAATAATCTCAAATTACCAAAATATACTTATTAGCACACATAGATTTGAATTAGAAGTTTTCATAATCATTGGAAAGAAAAAACATAAAAGGATATAAAATTACAAGTCAACCATTCCATCAGTTTGGGGAAATAAACAAATAGTTATCCTAGAAATTAAAATGTGAGTTCATGGTCATATCAGTCGATCGATTTGGGAAAAAAAAGTCTACTCATATGCTTGAAATTCACATTTTAATTGACATTTCAAGCTCTTTCTAAAACCAAAACTAATTGCTTTTATATCAACATAATTTGAAATATATTTTGAAGGATTTTATAAAAAGGTATCATAGTAACAATTGACATCCTCCTAACAAGGTTTAGTGCACTTTGAATAGAGAAGTTGCTAATGATTTGTGGCTTGATCAGTTTGGTATTGGTAAAATTAATGTTATGTCTCATTACCTACGGGATTATTGTTGTGTGAGGCAATAATGGGTTAGAAAAATGCAAAGAAGAAATCTACAAAGTGTATTTTCCTTAAAACTTCTTTACACTACTCAATTTCTCATAGAAAATAATATTTATAGATAGATAGATCAAGGGAAAAGCTTCCAAATAATAGTCGTAACAACTCAAATGCTAGTTTGTAGGGGACTAAGGATATGTTGATTCCGAGGATTTATCCAAATTCAACTGTTCAAATTTGGCTTCTATTACTCGACCACTATCAATGGAGAAATATGAATGTGTGGAGCTACTAGATATTACAAATCCTAGCTGATGAGATATGGTTGTTTCCAATCGAAGACCCGAGCAAGGACTAAATTTGTAATACATGTCTTCAATCATCATTAACAACCACATGAAGTCATAAATTTAGAAAAAATAAATTTAGAAGAAGGCATAACAATGGATCAAAACTTTGGTTAGCTATATCCTAGGCCTCTCTCCTCACCATGATTAGATGTCAAGGTATGTGAGTCCTTAATGGATTTTATTTCTAAATTATCTAAAATATTAACACATAAGTGTGGCTAGTTTATTACATCTAAATTTGACATGAATATGGTATTGGAATATCCATTATGAACATTTATTTATTATACTATATTATAGAGGAAGTGGAGCCTAGAGGTTATTTTTGATAAGGCTTATTACTGAAAACCTCCTATATGAATCATTTTCCTGTGACTCCCTCTCCATCTTTGGTATATGGATTCTTTAAGTAGACTTGGTACTATCTTGGTCATATAATCTATCTTAATGACATCAAAACAAATAGGTAAAGGATTTCTTATCCTAGCCTTTTAATTAAGTTGGATGTAAGTCAAGCTCTCCCTAAACACATTAAATGCATTCTTCCATATGGTAAGCTTTGTATTAAAAAAAAGTGAGTAAATGGAAGCCTCGCTACTACACTTTTTGTGAATAAATGGGGCATGAAACAAGTTAGTGCTAGTAGAAATTCATAGGACACGAAATTGTAAGATAGGCCTAAGTAGCAAAGCACTCTATACTCCTCAATTATAGCAGCCATCCTATGCAAGCAAATGCACTACTTATTGTTGTAGCCACATAAGAAGTTTAGATAGTGAAATTTGATGGGAAAGATAAAGGAAATATGGATCATGACCTCCTTCTAGTAAATAGAAGCTCTAACTATCCACAAGGGATTTGTAGAGTGACACTTATGGAGAAACAAGGGGTCGTGGATATATGATGGAGAAGGCCTCCTAATTTACTATGATCATAGTAGCTTGTAACATGAGAGGTCATAACCAAGTCCTCAAGAAAAATGAGATTTCCTTTTTTTAATAAGAAAAAGAAAATATAAATGTTGGGAAATTTGGAAACTAGAGAAGCTACCACAAGTTTTTAAGGGGTTTAAAATTCTATGGAAGACTGCTTGTAACTATGAGTATCACCCAAATGGTAGAATTTTTATAGCATAGGATAAAGCTAATCTGATTTGGTTATGTTATCTACATGTGCTTAGGGTATCGCTGCTAGAATTCAAGTAAGAAGCACAAATCAAACTTTATTCTCACCATGGTGTATACGTTTAACACAAGGTACCATGGTAATGGTTATCCGCACAAACCCAAACTATGACCCTTGAGTAGTATTGGGAGATTTTAATATAATGTTAGATGTACAGGAGAAACTAAGTGGAGATATTGATCAACAAGATACTATAATTTTTTCTAGGTTCTCGTAAGATTGTGGTTTCAGGGATCTGTGCTTCACTAGAGATTATTTAACCTTAACCAACAATCAAGATCCCACTTCTAGAAATTGGTGCAACCTAGATTGGAATATTTGCAATTGTGCTTGTCTGCAATCATTCCTTAAATCTAACACACATTTCCTAAGAGGTATGATCATGTATGTTGGCTATTATATCTAGGAACCTTGAGTAGAAGAAGCCCAAAACCATTTAGGTTCCATAAATATTAGACAAAAAAGACTAAATTTTTAGACTTAGTAAGAAGTGATTGGTAGATGAATGTTAGAGGAGTCATAGTTTTGTTGTAGTCAATATGCTAGAATGTGCCAAAAAACTATTAAAGTAGTTTAATTCTTAACATTGAGACCATGTTAGTTAGAAAAAAGAGTAAGATCAAGAGATAAAGTCATCCCTGCAACAATCCTAAGATCATAATAAAGGAAAAGGAGGTAGTAAGAATTCAATGTAGAAAAGAGCTAGAAGAAGAGTCGTTTTATAAAAACAAATCTCATATTGAGTGTATTTAGTTAGAGAACCACAACACTCATTATTGCTTTCCTAATGTGAAAGAGGATAGTCAAAACATAAAGTTCTCAATGGTAATTTTCTCACAAAGGATCTTGAAAATTTATGGAGTATCGTATCTTCTATCATAAACTACTAGGCACTAGATCCCCTTAGCTTCATATGCTAAACACTACTTTGTGCAAATTTAGACTTGTGTCACAAGATAGTAATAGGTTTTTGATGTAGCTAGTTACTATAGAGGAAGTGTGGCACACTATATCCTCCATGCATGACCTAAAAATTCCAGGCCCGTGTGGCTTTAATCCCTATTTTTTAATAAGGATTAGGACATTGTGGGAAATGACATATTTGCTACAGACTATAGTGTAAGATTTTTAAGGGACTAGAAATATGTTAAAGAAAATAAATAAATAAACTATTACATTGATTCCCAAATTGCCAAATTCTTGCAAGTAAAAGAGTTATGCCATACAACCAATTGTAATATATTTTATAAGATATTCTCAAAGGTTCTAACTAATAGGCTCCAACTTATTCTACATGAGAATGTGGATTTGTCACAATTTTTTTTCATCAAGAACATATTTCTCAATAATAATATTCTTATGGCATATGATCTTGTCAAATATTATAGAAGGAAAAATATAAGAGTAAGGATCATGTTCAAGATCAATATTCAAAAGGTCTATGATAGCGTTGAGTAGATCCTCACTGCATTTTATGAAATTGGTTATGGTTTTTATCACATTCATAATAATTTCACTTAAGATTAATGGGGGATTAACGTAAATATTCCATAGTCAAATAGGTTTGAGACAAGGAGATCCCATCTTTTCCTATATATTTGTATTATGTATTGAGTATCTACATAGATCTCTACAGTGGTTATGGTACCAGCTAGAATTTCTTAGCCACCCAAGGTGTAAGAAGATCCATTTTATTGACTTATGTTTTTTGATGACCTAATGATCTTTTTTAAGGGGGATACAACTTCTACTTAGGTGATAAATCAAAAGATCAAACACTTTGGTGAAACTATTGAAATTAAGGCAAATCCTACCAAAAGCAATGTATACTTTGGTGGGGGTTCCAAAAACTATGTGACACTATATTTTAGAGATGCCTGATTGTGAATAGGGTACCTTACCCTTTCATTACTTGACCATACCTTTGAGCACTACCATACTTAATATCAAAAACTATCAACTCCTGCTAGATAAGTTGCTAGATAGGATCAAGTGCTAGATTGTAAAATTTCTTATTTATGTAGGTAGAGTGCCTCTAATACACTCTTTGCTATGTAGAATTAATGGCCCTTGATCACAGATACTAGTGCTACCACAAACTATTATTTGACAAATTAAAGTCATGCAGGTTTATTTTGGACTTTTTTTTTAGTGAAATGAGTAAGAAATCATTAGTGGCATGTAGACCAATATGCCTACCTAAGAATGAAGGGGATTTGGATGTTAGAAATGTGATTTACTAGAACAAGATATAAATAGGGTTGTATCTATGGAAGCTTGTGAATAGAAAAAACACATTATGGATCAAGAGGGTGCATGATGCCTATCTTCGTTACACTAATTTCCATAATTATACACCCAAGGCTTCTCACTCATAGAATATTAGGAGGACCATTTGTCTTAACATCTACTCTCTGTATAATTATAAATTATGGTTTTGTATGGTATGGAAAATATAGTATAAAAATTGTGTACAACTAGCTTAGGTTGAGAGTATCACTTATTCTATGGATGTATGCACTATGGGCACATATTAACCTTCCTTGACATAAAATTAGTATGTGGTTGTTTTGTCATGATGGTTTCCTTATCAAGGATAAATTACTTCGATGGGGTGTGGTAAACACCATATATAGTGTATGCCATAATGCATCAAAGACACTAAACCATCTACTTACTAGATACAGACTAGCACAAACAGGTTGGAACTTCTTGTTGTATTGGCTAAGGCTCATGTTTATACCTCAATCTTATCAATAACTCATGTGATGGGTCATAAGAGTAGCTTGAGGATAGGCTATTTTGGATGGTGTGATGAGTATAGTTGTAGCAATTATGATTTATAGATAATGATGGAACCAAAATGTTGAAACCTTCCAACAAATAGTTATAATCCCTAAGTGCTTGGTACGATACTTCATTAAAGGTTTGTTCATTTACATACATAATAGCTCATATAGTAGGAAGTATAGAGGTAGCAAGTTATAAGATATATGAATTAAGCTAGAATTGTCATAGATGAGGAAACACATTCTTAGGGAACCATTGGGTTGAATGCACTCAATAGTTAACATATTAATGGAGTGTTAAAAGTATAGTTTTAAAAATTGGATCAGTAATCAAATCAATAATATTACTTTTTTATTATCTTACTAGTTGAACTAGTGGTCTAAACCTATTAGATTGATGATATAAATTTTCCCATAAAAAAAATAAATATATTTTTAATGAATCTAATAATATAAAATTTAACATATAAAAAATCAATCTAAATAGTTTTAAAAAATTAGAGTAATATAAAACTAATTATAGTAATTTATATATTATATAAATAGTAATTGAAATTTTAAAACATAATCTAAGCATGTTTAGGCCCAATAAACACAAATATTGAGAATAAAAGTTACTAACCCTAAAAGAGTTTATCCTTTTTATTCATGTTGAGCCATGCCCTATCTCTTGTTATCATTTATGTCTCATTCCACACATTTCTAATGGTTATTATCTCCTCAAAATAAATCCACATTATTCTCCAAACTAGAAAAATTTCACCTTCCCTAAAGCTATTTTCCTTTTCCCTTTTTTTTTATCATCTTTCTCTCATATTCAAGTTTCCTCTCACTTAGTCATTAAATGCAGAATTGGAGCGATAGGTCTAATTATGCCAGACACTGTTTCTTTTGTCATAGAAATTGTGCAAATGAAATATATTTTTGTTGCTACTCTAAGGGTAATTTGTGGCAAGATATATTAGAAATAGTTCTTACTAACTATGAAAGCAAGGTGTCATGGTGCACAACTCAACATAAGCGATGGTGAGGAGGATAGTTTGCATAGAGATAAAATTTTATCATGTATTTTTTTTTAAAAAAAATTTATTGATATCAAACTAGACAATTTCAACGGTCCTTGTCTGACTGTCCAACTTTTACTTAAATCATTGACTGGTTAATGCTACCACATTACTTCACAACCTAGTGCGGTTGCCTTGGATAGTGCAAATCATTATAGCAAGAGAAGCAAAGAGAAAAGTATGGACAATAGCATGATTAACCACAGACATACTTCATACATAAATGGGTTATGCTTTAACAACATTAGGTTAGGAGGTGCTAGGACACTTGACAAAGCATATTATGACAATTACCTATTCAATTCTCAAGTGTCCAAGATTGAAGTATTAATATATCTCTAGAAATATAAATATGACATATTTTACTAAATTTCCAATAGGTATCATAAATAAATATGATATTGACATTAAAAAAATACCCATCAAATTTAAATACGTTTACAAATAAAACTTGTTAATATCCGTATATATACTCATATCAATATATATATTCATACATTTTTATCCAATATATAATTACCCTCAATTTTAATTTAAATATAATATGATATAAACATTAAAATTATCATTTAACCCTATACGAAATTATCCATCAAATAATAAATCTCTTTTAGATAATATTCATCATATAATCTACTGGATAAATATTCAATGAATAATATATATTAGATAGATATACACAGACATATTAACAAAAATCTATTAAAATACGAATAATTTTTTTTTATTGGATATGAATACAACCATAAATACCTGCCCCATTTATATCTAAGACTATTGACCATTTGCACTGGTGGATTTTTGCTATTTGTAATGAAAAATCGTAGGAACATCTTTAGTTTGTCTACTCGGTACATGCATTAGCAGCGATTCCTTTTTTTATCAAAAGATGTACTATCAAGCTCATTTTGGTAATAAAAGCTCATCAATTACCACAAGAAAAATTACCATCAGCATACTGTCTTGGAAACACACGAATAAGAAATGATGAGATCCAAATGCTATCTATGCTATCTAGATCCAAATGCTATTTCACATATCCAGTGGGCAGGTCAAACATAGGGCATCCCCAGTATCAACTAATATTTCACCACTAAATCACTCCAACGGCAGAAACAAGACGTCATGCTCTTCTGAATGCTATTATTTATCAATGACTGATAACAATCATGATCCCTTTGGACCATGCAAGCAATCCAAATCATGGCCTGGGCCAACCAACGTCAAGTTTCCAATCAATATCCAACCATCATAATCAATCATCGGTGCCAAAATAGCGGTCGCCAAACTCTCCCAGCCCCGGTATGACACGGAACTCCTCATTCAACGAGACATCAATCTCAGAAGTCACTACCTTCAAGGAAGGGAAACGTTTGCAAACACAATGAACACCCTCGGGAGCCTGAAAGCCAACAATAGTCAAGCCAGTAGGAGAATTTTTATTGAAAGGAAAGCGGGCAATGTACGGATGTAGCAGTGACAGTTAGACAGACATACCGAGATGAGATTGAGGAAGATTATGTGCGTTTCAGGGACTCCTTTCTGTATAAGAAGGTCAATGGCATGACAGGCAGAATTACCTTCAAGAAAAGTAACATATTTCACTAGATCAGATTTTCCACGGCTTACAACCAAAAGCTTGCTGTCATCAGCAAACTACATTCCACCACCCAGTCATTTAAGCGTTAGAATCAAATCATTCGTTAGAGATAACAAAAGTTCCAAAAACCCATGCCTCATCCCTCAGTTTGAAAGCATCAACGATGAAAACAGATAGAAAAACTGAAGCCATAGTCAAAAACAGGCTAAAACTTACAGAAATCAGGTTACAAGAAAAAATACTAGGACATTGCAAGGCACAGCATGATGCAAAACCGATTTAAGAGAGAAGTAGGGGAGGAAAGGGAAGAGGGGGAAAGATGATGAGGAATTATTTCCCAACCTTCTGGAGGGCCAAAAAGGCCCGTTTAAGCTCCTTTTAGATTACTTAGCAAAATATTTAGGGTTTTGATAGCCTTGTTCCTTAAATGCCTTCATAATTTCACATCACTTCTCCCTTCACGTTGCTCCTCCCTTTCTCTTTCTTTCTCTCTTCCACTTGGAACTAATTTCTCTACTCTCTTAATTCAGAATCTATGGCAGATGGAGGAAAAGACGGCACCGTCATAAATTTATCCATAATTCCAGACCGCACATATTGGAGACTGATAAGCCCATGAAGAATGAGAACAAAGTACAAATTGAAAATCTCATGGTCTTTCCTGATCATAAATTTTAACTTTAGAAGACACTAACTATAAATTCAAGAAATATCACTAGCAGCAGTCAGCAGAATTAAACATAATGGCGATAGAATTCACATCAACCAATTAAACAGCCAAAACTGTTGCTTAAAACCATACTAAAGAACTAATATTGATGCTCACCTAAATCACAAAGTAAAACACATCCCTAAGTCCCAATCAATTAAAAAATTAAAAACAGAAAAAGAAAAAGAAAATCAGGTTGCATTTTCAGACAAGAAAATTGCACCGTATTGATAATCTACTTGAGGTAATCGGAGACGATCGTTGGCCAATTATATCGAATACGAGCGGTTGTTTCAACAACAGTGATCAATTCCTTATCAGCTGCTATCTGTTTCATTGGAGACAAAAATAAAAAATAAAATATCTAGAGTTTGAGCAAGTCCCTAGTAGAAATCATAACCAATGCCATCCACTTCTTCTCCTCCACCACCTACTTCCAATCCTAGGACAACATCACTAAAATCACTGGTGGCCATGAATCATCTCCTGCTGCCTCCTCCACGAGCTCCCAGACTGATTCAACTGATTTTCTTGGTTCCCAGCTTGGGTACAGATTCTTAGGCATATGCATATAGGCAGAGTACTGACAGTAGTTATGGCAGTTGCCGTGTTATTGAGAGTTGGGATTGTAAAAGTTTGGGTTAAGAAGACTGGTTGATAAGGAGAAATTGTATTCCATTATACTGTTGTTAATCCAGAGGCTGTGTTTGTGTTTGGGAACAGAGGAGGTGGGAGCCTTGGAGGTTGCTGAGAAGGTCAGGCACTGTTGGGATTCTGGTTGGGCAGACCATTTCTGTAAGTCGGAGGTGGTGTTGCCTGAATCTAACTTCAACGCATCTTTCAGGTAACGACAGAAATCATCTCAACAGACGGAGAGATACTAGCTAGGTGAAGCAAAGCTGTGCCTTTGATGTACAAGGTTAGAGCTGTACTTACAAAAAGAGGCGAATGAAGATGAATAGTAAAGAATGAGGGAGGATGAAGATGAAGGCTGCAGTAAGTATAAGGCAGAAGTAGAACAGAAAGTAAAGGAGGTGAACAGAGAGAAAAGAGAACGAAAGGGACAAGGGCAGGATAGAAGGTCAAAATTGGAAAGGGCTCCTAAACTTCTGTTTTATACAACGAAATGAATGACTTGAACAAAAAATATGATTATTTAATTCATTTGTTAGCTATAAGTTGATTATCATATAAGAATATTATTAAGGTAGATTATATAAGTGGTGGTTGATCTTTTTTAGGCATGGGATAATTATCTTTTTAGTAATTAAATTACGGGCCTAAGTCACAGAATAATCCAAGCTGGATGAAATAAGAAACATCATTATTTCCCTAACCTTTTTATCTCCCTCCCTCCCTTTCTTACCCTAGCAGCAGCTGATCACCCTTCCCTTGGGTATTATCAGCCTCCTCTGCCCAAACACACAAAATCTCCCTTCTCTAATTGAATACTCAACACTTTCTTATCAACGGGATAAAAAAAAAGAAGAAACTGCATCGCACCAAGAGAAGGACTAATCCACCTAAGACCACACCCCCTACAGCTAGCATGGTCCTCGAATCAGGACTATAACAAATTAGAGATCAAAGGAGAAAAATCAGGTGGAAACAGGGGAGAAATCATTGAATTTAAATATTTATAATTCACAATCTGAAAAATAACATATGATGTCCTATACATAAGTAAGGTCAAAGAACAACAAAATATAGAATAAAATTTTTAGCACATCAACTAAATAATATCTAGTAAAAATGTAACCAGAAAACCTAGTAAAAATGCTACAATACCTGGTAAAAATGCATAAAACATGTAACTAATCTAAGATTACATCAAAACAGAAAACATAAACTAATTTAAGAAAAGTTCGCCCATAAGATGGCATATAAGCATGCCAACAATAGTGAATAACCTCCTCCATAAGCAAACACTGGTCTACACCTATGCAGGCAATAAAACTGCAGTTGCAATCGCGGTGTTGCAGTATTAGTTGTTATGAACAATATTTTGTATGTTGCAGTTGTCGCAGCGTGATTTCTTACCTTTTACCGCAACAAATATTGGCCTATATCGTTAAATATCGGCATATATGAATAAAATATTCATAAATATCAGAATATATTGGCTGAAATGTATTATATCGGCCAATATGGGTGTAATTTTATTTCTACATCACGTTGCCAATAATCTGATATGTATCAGAATATCTCAGTGAATCAAACGATATTTTATTCCATGCACCTATGACAGTTGCTGTTTGACTCATCAAAGCTGGAGAACATCTTATGCTGTGGAACTTAGGTTCCACAAGAGTGTTAAGACTACAAGTCTAAAATGATACCAGCAATATAGCTAGAACATCAAACAGATAGAAGATGACAGAAAAAACAATCATAGAGAGACTGAACTCTTGCACATAACATTGCAGCAGCTTCTAGTATACATAAAACAAATTTTCAGGTTCCTCAAGAACACAAACAACAGCTGCATATTATCAAAGCTGAGAAACCATGAAATATCAATAATGAAGAGATATCAGGAATGGACCACACAGTTACCTGTAGCAAGAACTGGATCAAGAAGCAGAACATGCCGCTCTGGTATATCCCTAGGCAGCTTCTCATATATAAGCTGATGAATTACCAACACAAAAATAAACAAGCATATCATAGAAACTAAAAATAACTTTTCCTATAGAAGCTTAAAGTATGCGCGAGAAAAGTGGAGGCATAAATCTCAGGAAGCTCTAAAAGAAGAAACCTGTTTCCCATCATCTCCATCACGGTGGATCAGAATCTTTCCAATTTTAATTCCTTTACAACATGCTCGTAATGCATTCTCCATACTTTCCCCACTGCCAAAAACGGTTTCAACAAAATAGAAGAAAAAGAATCAAGAACTTGATCAAGACAATGCAGAAAAACTCCACATTCAATGATCTTGGTAATAAAGCAACAAACTTACCCATATGGTGAATATAGTTACTCTCATTGTTTTTCAAGACAGCTCAAACATTAATCCTAATGGCAAACACTGATATTCCATCTATTAACTTTATTTTTTTATGAAAAATGGAGTTTTTCATGGCTTGTCAGCTGAGAAATCTAGGGATGGTAGACTTTCTATTAACACATAATGTATTGGGTAATTGAAGAAAGAGATTCAGAAATATAAGCAGATCCATTCAATTATCAGAAAGGGCCAAACTTTTGATGCCACAAGGGTTCTCATAACCTCATTTAAAAACTATGTTCAAATTTGAAAGCCAAAAATCAAGGTCAATTAATAAATAATACTGCATCTGTCCCACTCCGTTTACCATGTTTCTATTTTTAAGGTCAAAAATAACAAACTTTGACCATTAATTTCTATCATATATTAGTAAAACGTATAAAAGAATTAATTTCATAAAAATATTCTTTAATTTGTTTATATTAGCAATCAATTTATTATTCAAGAAACTAATGGTCAACATTTATTATTTTTGACTTCAAAAGTCAAAACATAGCAAAGAAAGTGGGACGAAGGGAATAGCAAATGTGACAAACAAGGTTCAAATCATTTTTCTAATAGGCCTCCAGATATTAATGACTTCAATCAAACAAGCATGTTGCTAAAAATAACTCATCATCACTCAAACCACTTTATCTTAAGGAATTCTCCTTATACACCCCTCACACCTTTAATATGATTCCTCCATAGCAAAAACATGAGAAGCAGGCTTCTGAAAATTCCAGTTTCAACACTAGCACGTGGCTACCATTGGTCATTAATAGTCGACTATCAGGTCCGTCATTTGCCAAAATACCCACTCCCAAGGCAATATTGAATCAATCACAGCCAACCTTCATTAAATCCAGTTTATTCATCTCTCTATTCCTTCATCTAAATTACAATGTTCACCATGACACTACTAGGATGCCATGGTATAGAACCTTAACAGACCCCCAACAGCTACAGGATAGTTCAAGCAATGGGAACTGCTGCTAAATAGTCCCATGTATTCTTCAACTTATATTAATTCTGCATATTAAAGCATGTCAGGAAATGAAGCATTAGACATCAACCAAATGCAGCGCACAAGCACCTAATGCAAGACTTACCTTCTAACAATAGAGACTCCACATAGTTTCTTGCAAAAGTCAACACCGGTATATACAGATCCTGAAAAGGAAAACAAAAGATCCAATGGGTACAAATAAGTGGTACTAATAATTCAATGGAAAAGTATGAGAAGGTGGATAAAAAAGAAATATGAAAAACTAAAAAAAAAAAAATGCATGGCCTTTTAGTTTTCACATGCTTTGGAACAGAGACATACTGAGATACAATAATATTTCACGGTTATCAACATAAGAATGGGGGCGAAAAAAGTGTCCCAAAAAAGAAAAAAATAAAATAAAATCAAGCAACATGACATGTATAACTATGGTGAGAAAAGCTAATAGGGAAAATGTCACTCTCCATAGATAAGGAGAGATGATAAAGGGCCAAGTGTTAAGGGTGTAACAAAATGGGGAAAGGGGGGATTCTGGACTGTGGTTAATAATTTGAGGAGAGAATGGAACCATCGATTAATAACCACCCATCAACATATTCCCTGATGAAGATAAGACCTAGGGATACTGAAGCTTTACCAACCTTCTTCATGGCCATATCAAGCCTCTTTAATCTTCACTAACAAGTCTTCTACGACAATTCCTCTTCTCTCCCTCATTCCCTTTCTTTTTGTGACACCAACAAAGGTGCAGGACAGCAGGAGGCTTGTTGGACCCTTGTCAATTCCCTCTCTCCCTCTTTTCTCCTTCATGTCCCTCTGAAGAAGCCATAAATGTTTTCACCACTTGATGCCCCACTGACGCCTACAATGCACTAAAACTCCCCTGAAACTGAAAACTCAATTATCTGATAAAAAGCTATCCTACTTCCATACTGAACAAAAGCATTGGTCCCTACCATAAATTTCAATAGTTACAACATCAGACATTATAAATCACGTCATAATGATGCCACAAATATTAATTTAGAAAAACCCACGAATTAGAGGCATTTAATTGAATCTAAAGGCTAAACATTCACGCATGAATATGAGCCTTGTCACAACTGAAAAGCAAGTGCAATTGACCCTAAGATTTGTATGAACAGAACCAACCCAGTAGTTCATTAAAAATCTTAGTGATAAGATCTTCACAACACCAATATCCAGTTCCTAGGTTGCATGGAAATGGAGGCAAGGATAAAAGACCAGGAAATGAAAATTCCCCAAAAACTAGGAAGCCAAAAATAGTAATTAGGAGAAACAAATACCCCAATGTATTTACCCCTACACTTACCTGTTATCCCCATATGGCACTGTCCCCAAATGGTATGGGCCATAAAGACACAAACAAGTATGCAATAGTAGAAACACACCTGTAGGAGTTATCACTTGCTTCTCTGTGAATGGCAAATGACCAAGACCATGCTCCACAATCTTTGCCAAAATATTATAAGTTCACATAATCAAAACATCAACAATATTAGAATCCAATAAATGTGTGTTACACTCTGGAAGACCGAAAGTACCAGACGGATTAGCCGATCGGAATAGAAGACAAAATCATGCTTTGATGTATCTTGATCACGAATTAGCGTATGCATCCCTCTGATCTGCAATATGCAATAAAAAATATGACGGGATACATTAGTCCTGATTGTGATCAGATAGTGTAAAAGAAATTTCTGTAAAACTGTACCCTGAATTTTCAGCCACACTTTTTCTAAAGCAAAGGAAATAAGATAATATTTTTCACTAAATGAATCAATCACTAATACCAGCTGCACTTAAACACATTTGATAACAAAAGCTAAGATAAACATGTCAACATAAACAAAGATAAAACAAATAAAAGATGCAAAAGCATTATAACAACTCAAACTAAAAGCTCAGCAGGATATAGATGAGGCAAAAGCATCAGAAAACAAGACTTATCCAATACAATGGAGTTGGATCCCAACAGAGTGCTGGCACATGTTGGATTGCTTTCTCATTTACTAGATGCTTGGCCTCTTACCCCAAAGCAATCACACTTCTGGGCACCTAGACAACAAGGATGTTATTTTATTTAAATTTAAACCAAAACAACTAGGTTATTCAAGAAAGGAAAACATTAAAGGACACCACCTATAATATCAACAGATTTGTTAGACGCTACTGGTACTAGCCTCATAGAAGTCTCCTAGTGTTCCAGACTAAAAAATCATAATAATAACTCCCCGGGAAAGATGCCCTTTGTTTGTTGAAATCAAGAAAATCTAATCAACACAGCCTTATTTCTGCAAAAAGTGTTATTTCATAGTAATTGTCCACCAATCATTTTTTTCCTACCAGACATTTTACAAGATAATATCTCTATCATGTTTGTTCCTATCAGTCACGTGCGATTATTCATGTCAGAGTTTCACTGCATCCACAAAGGTGCATTTTGACATGCTACTAGAGAGTGAATGTGAAAATACCAAACGCATATAGGCCAGAAAGAATAATTTCAGCTTTGAGCCCATCAAACTTGGTGGAACAAGAAAACACGAGCAGCTCAACCTACAAAAGGTCAATATTGTCAGCCTCAAGAGCCTTCCCGTGTGGGATGCCATAAGGAAAAAGAAATTTGTTCCACAAATAGCTCCCACTAAAGAACGTGGGGCATTGAGTCCACCTGCTGGACAGTATTTTAACTTCAGGCAGTCTGAACTCAAGAACAAGCTTACAACTCCATTAATGATAGCCAGGTTTCTCAAGAAAACTTTATCGTTGTCAGCATTGCAGGGTTAGGTTTCCTTCACTCCGAAGAAGACATTCAACATTTTGTTGCATGTCTGACAATGAAATTCAATGATCACCGTTCTATCTATATGAATGAACAAAACAAACAACTATCATAAAATCACCTGGAATGTTGACTGAATAACATAAACGTTGGGATAGATTTTGCACAGATCATGTTGGCCAAGCTTGGTACGGAGATGTTGCACAATTAAATCGACTGCCACATGGTTATCACCTCCACGAGGGATGATTACATCAGCATATTTCTTTGATGGCAGCACAAAGTCATCAAAAGCAGGCTTGACAAACTTGGCATACTGTGGCAATTATTTAGCAAAGATAAACAACAATAAGAAGCTTTGAACAACCAGCAAAAGAGCCTTTGGTTTGAGTTTTTACTTTGATGTTTCAAAACCAATCAAATAATAGAAGAATTCTGGTTTGGTTCAAGCATCATCAACCCCTTTAACACTTACTGTTAGCACAAAAAGTAAACACCACTAATGGTGTCCAAAACGTATGGCCTCCAACGATATCAAGAAAATGTAATTGATTAAAGTTGGCATATGTAAATGTTTGCTTATGATGTTCTTATCTTTACTATCTTACATTTTATTTAGGGGAGCAACACAATATGCAAGACTAGGGAGAGTCAAATCACACAGTGATGGATTAACAACTGCAGTAGACACCAGAAAACAACTTGAGCTACAACTACAGATGATCTATCATGAAGGGTATGACAAAAGGAATATCTTGCCTGTTCAAGAACAGAGTTTATATCCCTGCTCCTCTCAATAGTATCACGCCTTATCCTACGTGCCAGCCTCACATCAGCATCTACAAGCAATAAATCAGAATAAAAGACAATCTCATTGATCGAGTCAAAGAATGAATAAGTTTACAGGATCAAGAAATGCTATAAATGCAATAGGAACACAAATGATCAGAACTTTCAAAGCGAATCACAAAGTTGTATGAACATGGAAAATAAAAATTTAAGTGGGCAAACAAAAAGAACCTGTATCCACAAATATCTTCATGTTCATCAAGTTGCGAACACGTGGATCATGGAAAACAAGAATCCCCTCCAGGATTATGACGTCAGAAGCATTCACCTGCCAGAATATAGATATGTCATACATATGCCATGTGCGCAAGTGCCTTAAAAAATGCTTCACAACACAGCTGAAATAGGTAGTTTAACTTGAATGAAAAGGAGCATTGTCAATACAAAAGTAAGAATTCAAACCCCCACACAATTCTCCATCAACATTCTGCTGCAAAGGTGGGTATAGATAGATGCTACATCTAAAGCAACCTTAAATGTCATGGCAAAAATTACAATTACCTACCATGACAAGGCCATTGTCAAGTACTAACGAAGCTATAACAAAGCAAATACCTGGCGGAAAATATCTCTATGGCGCTGATGGATCTTAAAATCATAGATCGGGACTTGAACAGAACACCCAGATTTTAGCTTCTCAAGGCATTCCAGAAGCTGTTCAGTGTCGAATGCATCTACAAGGAGCCCAGTGTATCAGCGGCACGAATAGTAGTTATGTAAGATTCTGTAGTGGAAGCATAAAAAACCCAGCCAAGAAGAGCATGATGCACAAAATAATTAATCTGAAGCATAATATTGATAATTTTGAATATAGTAATAGTTACCGGGGTGATCGAAGTTGTACTCGTGCACACGGTCCAACTCTTCAGCAGACAAGCCACGGTAAAATGAATCCTACACCATATATATGCAGCTAAGTACTACATACTAAAATATTATAATCATCAGATCGCAAGTTTATACAATGAAAGGGCTGTAACTGAGCATGAGCCACTCAGTTTGGCTAGTTTAAGTTTTTCACGATCTAGCTCGACTCGTTTTATAAAAGAATATCTCTTACAAGGCTCTCACGAGCAGGCCGGCTCGCTTGGCTTGTTTAACACAGACAAACTAAATCTACATGTTTAAATTTAAGTTGGCATTTAACTATTCAGCTCATTTAAAACAAATTTTTATATAAACGAGCTACCGAATTGAGCTCTTATCAAGTCGACCGACCTGACTCTTTTCATTTCCATCCTTATCTATAGATAGTAAAGAGTGCAAACATTAGCTGATACTGTTCTCGAGACGAGGTAATGAATTCCACGAAAACAACAAAATAACCAGACAGCCGTTGAATTCGAACCTGATTAACGAAAACAACAAAATTTGATATAAACGAGCCGCCGAATTGAGCTCTTACCGAATCGATCGACCTGACTCTTTTCATTTCCTGCCTTATCTATAGATAGTAAAGAGTGCAAACACTCTGATACTGGTCTCGAGACAAGGTGATAAATTACACGAAAACCATAAAATAACCAGACATCCGTTGAATTCGAACCTGATTAACGAGAACAACCCGGTGATCATGAAGTTGTTGAATTATCATATCACAGACCGTGGTCTTTCCGGATGCCGTACCTCCCGATACTCCTGCTCATTTTATCACGCAATTCCAGAAGAATGGACACACAGAATTCAAAATTCTCAGTTACGAGAAATCAGCACTAGCATACAGCGCTTAAGTTAACCTTCAATTAGTCAACATATATTCAATTCCAGACGAAATTAGCAGCATCAATAAACACAGAGTGAAGTCAGGGTTAGAAGAAAAGCGGGGGACGATGCCGTAATTACCGATAACAAATGGTCGTCCGGAGATATTAGAATCGACGGTAGCAGATGAGGAAGAATTGGCACTGGGAGCACCAGCTCGAGGAAAGGAATTAAAAGTAGAAGAGGAAGAGAGAAGGCCATCGAGCCTTAGGCCGGAAAAGTGAGGCCCTGAGGCCTTCTCCATTACGTAGTCTATCGTCGTCGTAGACTCCGGCATCGCGTCAATTTGTTTGTGATTTCGGTTGTTCTATATCTCAGCTGCTGTCGGAATCGATACGGAAGCGGTCGGGATACACAAAGGTGGGGGGGACTGGGTGGGAGCAACAGAATAAACAACAATGAAAAACCTCCAAATCATAAGTTCCGCCGTGTACAAATAAATGGAACGCTAGAGGTTATTCTGGTTCTCGTCGAGTTTACGGCATATTCGGTTGCGAAAAATAGTCGGTGGTTTACTTGAACCAAAATAATTAAAGTTGATCAATCTATTTAGTGTTTAGTCTAATTTTTTTAATATTTTAATATATATGTACATACAGAAAATATTATCTGTACATTTATATATAATTAGGTGTACATATTAGTATAATTATATGTACATGATATTTTGTACTTGTAACTAAATACTTTGGGACCATTTTGATTTTTAACTAATTAGTTTTATCTAAATATACTACAAAGAAATTTTCCCTATTCACTTTCACCGTAAACCGACCATCCACAAATAAATTTTCGATCGATTTGGCTGACCAGAACTCAATTTCCTTTTTCTTTTTCCATGACATTTCGCAGGGATAATTATGGTAAAGATCAATGATTAGAGAACGGATCGGACCAGCCAATTTAACACCTTCCACAAAGTGGTACAAAATTATAGAGTTCGTAAAAAATTGTAGTGGATTGGTTGAACTGGTTGAACCAATCACACTTTAAACATTGTCGTTTGGAATAAAAATTTTGATGAAGAAGAAACGGATTGAACTAGTTGGATCGGATCTGAAGTTATATTTGATAATTTTTTTAATAAATTTTTTTTTCAATCAAACTATAGTCGGATCTATTTGACTGTATACTAAAAGGTTTATCAGTACAATATTTAAAATACCTGTTAGAATACGGTTAGTTGCTCGACTAATAGAGGATTTGCAAAACTTATTTGGTTTAGATTAAAATGTAAATTTTCACACAAATGACTATAATAAGTAACTTCAAATATATTAATGCTATTTAGTTTTACTTTTTAAAAGCCATTTTCAAAAAGTAATTATTAAAACAACTTTTTGTTTTCCGAAAAAAAATTCTATTCTTATAAGTTAAAAAGTAAATGTAGATTTGAGTTGCTTTTACATAAAGCTGCACAAAAATGTTCACCCATGGTCATGTTGCATCCTCAAAGCTTTTAAGGGGTGAAAGCATCAATAAAAATGCTTAGGGCTTGTTTGGGATTAGAAAAAATCCCACATAATTTGTATTTTTTATATCAAGTATTTAAGAATAATAAAATAATTTTCAATAAAATGTCCATTTTGTATCAAATTATGATTTGAAATGGGCATTTGTCCTATTTTTTTCAATGTCAAATAAACTATAAAATATATATAAAATACAGGGATAATTTTGTCTCCCATTACTATGATACCCCCATTTTTTACTATCAAAAAATTTTATTTTTAAAATAATTATAGAAATACATAAATACTTCTAAGAAAATATAAGGTATTATTGTCATACCTAACACAGGATAAACATCCACCATCTGTCACATGTTAAATATAAGATTAATTATCCAACTAAAGAAAACACAAGGAATAGAGTGCGCAAAATAAAAAACATAAAGGTAATAAGAGTTGGGGTTTTCAAAACAAGACCAAGTCGGGTCTAAAATGAACCAAAATACATAAAAGGGATAAAACAGAGAGTAGGGGAAAACCCTAAAACTTAGATCTATTGAGGACCAATAAAAGATTAACAATAGAAAGTCTGCACTCGGTTGGCCCAAGCCCAAACACAAACTAGGCCGATTATTGACCTTCCTCAAATACATGCACAAGGTCTTTTGCTTGTGAGATTAAGTAGGTGATCGAACAAATGGGCACATCAATACATTGTATTATAAGTAAGCCGAGTTATCTACTTATGGAAGTTAATGACACAAGTAAGGTTATGGAGAGGCATATAGTTCATATTGGCATACTCTCATGCTCATGCAACAATGTACCAACTTATATACTCTACCAACATGGAGTTCTCTTTGTGGTAAATTGATCATGATCGTGGAAGAAGATAGCATAATACTTGAAAATAGAGATGGGATTAATGAAGTATCAAACTTTACACTATTTATAGGGATTCATAGTATATCATGCTTATTACATAGTTCATGAGTTATAACAACAAATGATCATATAAAATAGCAAACCAATGGTGTGAACTACTAGATAACTTCTAAGGTTCATTCCACTCTTCCAATTATGAGATTTGAATCACAATGTTATAAGGCAATTAACATGTTTACTTATATTTCTCTTCCTCTTTGAGCAATGGGTTGGATTATTCCCCACGATTTCTCAATACCTATGGAATTCAAACCAATAATGAAGGACATAAAGTGTGTTCAAATCCAAGAGAACCACAATAGACATAAAGTGTAACACCTTTATTTTCACAACTAAAAATTTCCATTTTTAAAATATTATGAAAGTAAAAAAAAAAAAAGCTAAACTCACCTAGAAAAAATGGGGTGCTACCACCTTACCTAATATAGGATAGATATCAGCCACTAGCCTCATGTTAGAAAGAAGGCTGAGAAACAAATTCAATCAAAATAAAAGTAGAGTGTACATGAAACATGATATATAAATACTTAAAGAAAACGTTTACATAACAAGACATCGATAGTCCCCAAAATATTCAAATACATGAAAGTATACTAAATTGAAATACAAAACTACAATGGTAAAATATAAATATAGGGCATAGCCCCAAACCTGTAACACCCCAAATTTTACTACTGAAACATTTAGTTTTGTAGCGAAAGCTTATAACTAAAATATTGGATGTTACCACTATATTTTATGCAAGTCTGGTTTGCCATACTATCCTCACATCAATTATATAATTAAAACCATTAAAAGTAAACCTATAGTAACTCAAAATTTGAGAAAATTTATAAATGTAAATATAAGTTTGGAGATTGACTCTAGGATACAATAATAGAATGCAAGTAAAGGGATACCATGGATTAAAGAGTCCAAAAGGAATTTGAAAAAAAACATCATCCAAATAACTTTATTCTTCGCCCAAACACCTAGTACAGAAAAATTCACCACCCCCTATACAATACATCAAAGGTAGCAAAATCATCTAATTGATCTTCAAAAACTTGCACAAAAGCATTCGAGTCATCTGGTCGTGTGAATGAGCAGCAACCTTGAAAATGATGGTTAGAAAGTTACATACTAAGAAAGGTAACAATACTATTGAGTTAGGGTTATATTATAGCAAATGATAAGTACACATACAAAACACAAAAAGCCTCATAGGTAAATAGTGATCTTGTCCTCTTTATTAAATATAACCACTATCATTCTTTTATTTAGGTTGAGTTTAGGGACCTTACTATTCTTAAATCGGTAGAACGGTCTAAAGCATCTCTCAGGGACAACACACTTGATCTACTATTATCATTTGGTGGAACGAATCCAACACCTCTCAAAACAGCATGCTCCTAAGCCACTATTCTTAGACTAGTGGAATAGTCTGAAGCACCTCTCTCAAGGACAATACACCTGAGCCACTATTGTAATCTGGTAAAAAAGATATGAAACCTTAGTCCTAATTCACTTACTCTTCCCCTTTAAATTATTAATGTCTTATCCATTAGGTTACATATCTCAATCCATATTCTTATTCAAGATGAGTATAGGGCCCCACTATTCTTAATTCGGTAGAACGAACTAAAGCACCTCTTAGAGACAACACACTTGAGCTACTATTATCATTTAGTGGAACGGATCCATAAAACACCTCTCAGGAAAAAATGATCCTAAGCTACTATTTTTAAATTGGTGGAATGGTTTGAAGCACCTCTCAGAGATAACACACTTGAGCCACTATTATCATTAGATGGAATAGATCAAAAAATACATTAACTCAATTCATGTGATCTTTTTTACTTTAAATGATTAATGTATTATTCATAACTAGTTCAAAGGAACAAAAGACATTTAAAGTAGGTAAGCACATCACGAAGATCATAAGGTCGTTCTTTAGAATCAATACCCCTATATTTCCCAAAACCCTAATTTTACACTTTTATCATAGCTCTTCTTCTATTACTCTTTTAATCATAACACTTAGTACCACTTCCTCAAATATTATTATTATCAACACCTTCTAATTTCAAGGCCTTGCACATGTAATAATAACCTTACCCAAAAGTTACTATTCCCAATACTTATAAACTCTAATTTCATAAACATAATATAACTTTTCATGTAGTTCCCAAACATTTATCAGATTCAATACACATCCCCAAAACACTAAGGTTAAAAACATATTCTAATTTTGTGTTCTAACTCTATAGTTTCACACATGTGACAATAGTATCTTTATTTTAGGGTTACTATTTATAAATCAAACCATTTTCATACTTTACCAATATTTTGTCATTCACATTTACTCCAAACACTTCATATAAATTACTTAGTACACTTTGGATGATATAACACCTCAAAATATCATGATTATCATATTTAAACCATATTGACCAAAATACCCTCATCGGTAACAAAACCCTTATTTCATGCTAATCTTATGCGTTTAGTAACATTATTTCCAAATCCACATTTTTCTCCATAGACCATATCATACTCATTTCACATTCATTATACCATTAATAAATCCATGATACTTCCATATTATACACATAATGCTTTTCTACATAAAATAACAATATCTCATGATCTTTTCTTATTCATTTTCTATCATGTAATATCAACCACTTATCATAGTATCAAAAATCATATATTAATTCACATAATCATAATAACATAGAATAACACAAAATCATTCATAACACTTATCAATCTAAATCCCTAGGTTACGACAAGTATCTTCACAAAAATGGCTCTGGTCTCTAAGCATGAAAATCTACTTTTGCCTCTTTCGGGACCACAAGAAAATCATAATAAAATACCATTAGGATTAAACCACATAAGTAAGGAAATGCTTAAGGAAAGAAAAGGGTGAAAGAAGGAAGAAACTGAACTAAGAAGGGTATTGTTTGGGAAAAACTCGTGTAACCAAGCAAAGGGGAAATTATGGGCTATCATGGGAATGGCGAGTAAGAAACAACCCCACCTACCTTTGCTGGGGGAGGTGCAATAGGAGTGGAGGCCAATCAAGGGGGCTAGTGTTCAATGGTAGGAATCAAAGGGGGTGGTGTGGTGTGGTTGGAGGTGCTGAAGGATGGATGGAGGGCTTCGGTTGTGGTTGTTGAAAGGTGGAAGGAGGGTTGCAGTCAAAGAGAAGGGGTTAGCTTCAGTCAAGGATAGTTGCCAAAGGGTGGTGCTAGGTTACAGTGAGAGTTGTTGTAGGAAGGAGAAGGGAAAGGCGAGAACATGGATGTGGTGGAGGCTATCAAAGTGGAGGGGTTAGCTTCAGCTGTTTTGGCCGATGGTCGAGGGCGATATTTGGCAAGGATGGCCAAAGGTGGTGAAGGAGAAATGGTAAAGGTTGCCGGTGGTGGTGTGGTTGTATTAGTTTGGCTTATTGATGGTAGCTTTTTGGGCTACTTTTGCCATGGTAAGGATGTGGTGAAGGAGAAAAAATGGTGGCGCGTTGGTTATAGAACAAAAGGGAGAGAACAGTGGTGGTAGGGGGAATTTTAATGCTAGTCGAGTATATGTATATATATCCCCATCTAACTGCAAATAAGGGCGAGAGGTGCAAGGGAAATTTTCAACCCCAACCTTATAGGTAGGAGGTGGGAGTTAATGGAAGTAGGGGATGGCTTGGCAGGTGGTAGGGAGTGATGGGCATGTAGGAACTATATATGGATAATGTTTCATGCAGGGAGAAGGGAGAAAAATGAGAAGGAGAGTGAGGTTGGGCAGAGAGGGAAATGAGAGAGAAAGGAATTAGAGGGTTTAATATTTTAAGTTTTTGATTAGAATAAGATCAATATAATTTAGGTTAGGATATTAGGAGATATTAATTATCGATTAATTGTGATTAAGTTAAATTATAGGGGTTAGAGTATTAGGATAATGAGGAAATATTTATTTCCTAAGTTTAGGATTAGGTTATAATATTAATTACTTGGGATTTGGTTTAGCTAAAATTTAGGATATTACATAACCCTGGTCTATTAGGGACCACACAACATCCTCCAGATTTCTATATTTTCAATCCCCAAGCCTAAAATGAGATAGGCCCATTACTAGTCATCTCCTAAAACATACACATGTTACTCTAATCATGGGAATGAGTAGATAATTGAACAAACGGACACATAAATATGTTTTGTACTGAGTAAGTCAATTTACCTCCTCAATGGGAGTTGTACGCATACAAGGTCCGAGCATAATGTGCAGATCATAATAAACATATATCATTCTTAAGCCATTTAACTAGCTATGAATGTTCTATCATGATTATATGATGCATCAGAACTTCATGCTATACATGACTCAAATAATTCAAGACTCGTCATTCTTATCAATATACCACAAACATCATAGATAAAAACATCAAATTAAGTAAGCAAGTTATTGAAAAAACTTATTAGGGATTCTACCATCCATTCACATAGTTTTTATTGGGTCCATTTTCCAAGCTTACACAATCCATTATGTTATTTATTTATAATCCATTATTTCTCTTTCCCTTTCTTTTTCCTTTTTCTTTATCCACATCCTTATTCTTATCCTTATTGAGCGATGGGTTTTGTACCATCCCATGGTCTCACATACCATGGAAGCCTATCCAAACAATAGGACATAAAATTCTAGTTAAAGCTAAGTAACTACCAATGGGCATAACGTCCGGCTTAAGCTAAAAACCACCTAGGCAACTAGACCCTTTAGTATCAATACCCTCAAGTACATTATTAGTGTCTAGAGTAAGTAAGGCACTCGGGTCTACTAGGATTCTACCCAAAGGGAAAATATGAAGACACCAATAAACGTCCAAAGGCACACTGACCCCTAGTATCTAATCAAGGATTAGGTAACTGATACCCATACATAGCTCGATCATCTTCCACTTTAAGTGATTAATGTATTATTTTCTAAGGTTATGTGATCATAGAAGGCCCATACAACATGCAAGTATTACATCCATATACTCATTCCATCTTAACTATTTTTTCCCTCCAACCATGTGGTGGTATGTCCATTAGTGCTTAACCAATGTTAATCAATCCATCATAGTAATCCCTTTTATGCCAATAATCTAAATTACATTACCCTTTTGAATTCATAGCATACTTATTTAGGTTTTTTTCGTTAAAGCCTTCCCAAGCACTTATTAAGAATGTCATGAATTGTGATCCATTTAATCCATCCATTACGTTATTCAATATGTGCCAAAAAGTGTATTTCCATTATTAAATAATCATATAGTAGCATTGGGCATAGCGTAACGCCCCTAATATGCCTACTTAAAAATGTTATTTTGCAAAAGTATTAATTACCAAATTATTGGGTGTTACTGCCATACGTAACATAATTCTGGCTCCCTTGCCTTTCTTATGCCAAGTTCCAAGACTAAAAAAAACCATAACTAAGGCAAATCAACAGAAATAGAATACAATACATAGATAGAAGTTACGAGTAAATAATATTAGTACAACATGATGACCAAAATACAACAAGAGATATAAGAGTATAAAGAAAAACTGATTATAACCAAAAACTAGCACCCAAAGGTTCAACACATGTTTTCCCTAACTTTTAGACCCAAAGACCCACTCTAAAAAAGGGACTCCTTCCTAAGGGCTCCACTAATCTTTCCCACTCTTATATGCTTCATGCCACTCCATGTCCCTTACGTTGTAACACCCCTAAAATTTTCATTTTATTTACAAATTAGTAGAAGAAAAAGGCAAAAAAAAGTAAATCTTAGGGATCTTACCACCATACTTAATATCAGAACGGTTTCATCTACTTTTCTAGCACCAAATGCTAAGGCTAAAAAGAACCAAAATGCAATTTACTCAAATTTAGACTTTATTTAAATCAGAGTAGCACACTAAATTTGTTACAAAAGATATAAGTCCACTATTAAGAGTAAAATCATTTTAAATAAGGAAGAAAGAAGGTGGGGAGAGAAACCCAAAAAGTTTCTCAGATAATCCTTATGCTCGTATCCAATTCCCACTTGAATAACACATACAATAATCCTACAAGGTACACTGCCCATTGAATAAGTAGGGGCCCACAAATGGAACCCTTTAGTACTATGGTATTAAGTAACCCTTTATACCAAATCAAAAGGCAAGGCCCACATGTAACATATAATACATAATGATATACAACCATAACATGCACGGGCATAGAGATAACCATAAGTAACTTAAGAGATAACACCCAGTGCAACACCTTATACAATAAGAATTGCATAGCACAAGATCCATTCATTTAGCAATACCATAACACACCAAGAGAGAGACGGGTATCAAGGTTGAACTTATATTATAACAATAGATCATAAGGATGAAAGTAACACTTTTGGTCTTAAGCTATTAATTAATCATTATTCAATCACCATCTTTGAATTAAATCCATGTGAATGCAGGAACCCTAATATTATAGCTGGTGGATTGGAAATACACTTCAGGACATAATGCACTTGACCACTATTATTCACCAGTGGATTAGTCTCCAGGTTAGAAGGCTCTAGGCCACTGTTATCACCGGTGATCGGTCTGGTCCCGACTCACATGGTGTTCTACTATAAGTAATTAGTATTTTCCATGATTTATTCACATCTAAGATTTGGTTTATTGAGCTTGGGATCCCTCACTATTATAGCCAATGGACCAGAATACACATGTACATCTTCTAAGGCAAAGTGCTCCTGGGCCGCTATTATAATCGGTGGACCGGTACACATATACATCTTCTAGGACAAAGTGCTCCTGGGTCATTATTATAACCAGTGGATCAGTACATATGATATCATCCATCTGGGCTCGGCTCAATAATCTTTTACTTTACATGACTAGTGTTTTCCTTTTTAATTAGCACAATAGTTCCATTTATTTGACTCAAGGGGGAGATAAAAAATCAAAAGACATAAAGGAACACCGGTCATATTAAAGCATGCAAGCAACACGGTACCCTTCAACCATCAACCTAGGGATGCAAAGGTTCCCTATTCGCACTAATACATGAGGGCATACAATACCCTACTGACAAGGACACCTAATCTGTAAGTATGCATCCCCCCCAATTAGGTCCATAGAGTTAGATAGAGTAAGATATAGGGCCTAATTGGGGCACTAAGGCACACCAACAAACACTAGAATAGTAGTGGGCTAAACTACGTCTTTAGGGTAGTGATCCCTAAAGAGCCACCATTTTCCATCTCGAGGTCTTCCACTTTAATTTATTAATGTCTTAATTAAGGTGAACGCGAGAAATACAACAAGCATATACTTATTCATTACTATCTGTTTATGTCATTATAAAGTATTCCTTATTCATACAGTTATCCATGTTAACCTAAAGAACCCACTAAGGCCATCCAATTCCAATTCAAGATTCATTTCCATCTGTTGACATGCCATAAGGATTATCATATCATAATCATAATATGGTTTTAGAGTTTGGTTAGTCCACATCAAAGGATCATGGAACACTTAAACCTAGCATGCTCTTATATCACATCCAACACACATTACCCTTCACGATTAATGATTAAGGTACCCCTTTCATGAATATGAGACAAACACCATATCACACCCTTATATTATTATTCAATGTCACTTAGGTCTCATTATGAAAACTTATTTAATCCATTGATAGGCCATATGTAAGTTATTAGTTTACCCCACCATCCTTACAAAACTATCGAAATACCCCTTGTTTGAAAATTTACCAAGTCAGCCCTTTTTATTTGCCAATTTACTATATAACCCTTCATGTTTGCATAATTACCAAAATACCCCTTGAATCTACCAAATTATCCTCTATACTTATTAAATTAGCAGCTTTACCCCTGATACTTATTAAGCTACCAATTTATCCTTTTAGTTGATTAAATTACCGTGTTACCCTTTATACTTAGTTAAATTACCAAATTATCCTTCTTATTTATTAAAATTACCAAAATGTCCCTTTGGCCGGTTAAATTACCCCTTGAAGTGTTATGGAATGTGATGTAATATGTTATGACCTTTTAGACATACATGTGAGGATATTTAATGTGGTATTGTGTGGTGGAAAGGATGAAAAATGAGAATGGCGAAAGAAGTTGACCAAGGGGAGTAAGTTGACCAAAAGGGAAAGAAGTTGACCAAGGGGAGTAAGTTGACCAAAAGGGAAAGAAGTTGACCAAGGGGAGTAAGTTGACCAAAGGGGGATAAGTTGACCAAGGGGTGTGAGTGGACCTAAATATTTTAATATTCCATGAGTGGATGAATAAAAAGGGGACTTCAAATAAAATAAAAGAGTGGGAGAACCTATGGTTGTGCATGAGAGAGTCTATGGCTTTGTATGGGAGAATCTAGGGTTTTGTATGGGAGAATCTATGTTTATGCATGGGAGAATCTAATCTATGTTGTTACACGGGAGAATCTAATCTATGGTTTTGTATGGGGGAATCGAATCTAGGGTTTTGTATGGATGGATCTAGGGTTTGCATAGGAGAATCTAAGTACATATAAAAAAATCTAGGTTTGCATGGGTGAATCTAGGGTTTTGTATGGATGGATCTAGGCTTTGCATAAGAGAATCTAAGTACGTATAGAAGAATTTAGGGTTTGCATGGGTGAATCTAGAATTTCACATGGGAGTTTTAGGGTTTATATGAAAAAGTTTGAAAGGTTGTATGGGATGTGTGAAGTCTGCATGGGGGTGAAGTTTATGTATAAAAAGTTGAATTGGGATGTAAGGAAGGTAATGGAAGAGTGGTTTGGGTGTTTAGAGGCTTTGGGTGAAAAATAGTACGTAGGACAGTATAAGGGTACATAGGAAGCTGAGCTAGGGTTTGGGGGAAAAAACCTAATTTGAGGAGGTGGTAAAAAGGAGAAATAAATGAGCGTGAGTGGAGTGTGAGAGGATGATGAAAATGATCAAGCAAGGATGATCATAATTAGCATGGAAAAATAATAAGTGGAATGTGAGAAATGGAAGGGTGACATGTGGACACGAGGAAGATAGGGTTTGTTATGGCCAGTTAGGGTTTGGTGTGGTTACTTAGGGTTTTGTGACCACATGTGTGCTTGAGGAGTAAGGCATAGTGATGAGAGTTAAATCTAAAAGGTATGATGTGTGGAGTGTTAAAATGATTAGGGTTGTGTAAGGTGAAGTAGGATGGGCCACATAGGCCTAAATTAGGGTTTCATGATAAAACCCTAGAGTAAGATGTGGAGTGAATCTGGAAGTGTAAGGTAGTGGGCCTTGACACATAGGCCTAAATTAAGAGTTGGATTTCTAATGTGAGATAGGATATGGAGGAAAGAATGTTGGGGAAAGTTGGGAGGTGTATGAGTTTGATGATATGGAACGAGTCTGTTGGAGGATAGATATAGGGAGAGTGAGTCATGCATGTCTAGGGTGAAGCTTCTAAATAAGACATTGTAAGACATTAATCATGTAAAGTGAAAGAGTATTGAGTCGGGCCCAGACCAATCTACCGGCATAATAGTGCCCAGGTGCCGAGGTGCCCTAGAGATCGATCCACCAGAATATAGTAGTGGTTAGGGCATGTTGCCCACCGATTATAATAGTGGGGGATCCTAAGCTCAATAAACCAAACCCTAAAGTTTGTTAAGACACGTAAAAGACACTAATACTTACAGTGGAACACAATGCGAGTAGGGGCCAGACTGATCTATCGGTATATAATAGTGGTTAGGGTACGTTACCCTATAAGTAACCGATCCACTTGCTATAATAGTGGCCAGGTGCTGGAGTGGCCTGGAGACCGATCCACCGGCTAAAATAGTGAGGTTCCCATACTCGTATGGACTTGATAAAGAGCATGGTGTGGAATGAGTATCTATAAGAGATTAAATAAGTAATTAATCCAGACTATAAATGGCCTTTGATTATTATTTCTCTAAGGTGATCGTATGTTGTCTTTATTATTATCTGGTTTGAATTATGTGCTTATATGTGTTGGCCTTAATGCACGGTTACCTTACTCAGTATATAGCGTACTGATCACCCCTTTTATGGATGCTCATTCCCATGAGTAGGAGGCCCTTCTAACTTTGTATAGGTGGGCGATGCGTATTTTGATGACATTGATTTCCATGAGGTATCAGGCGGGGCTGAGTGATGATCATGGGCCGGAGTAATTGTCTGAGTGGTGTGGCTGATTTTCTCTACTTATGATATTACTATCCCTTTCTATCATTTCTCCTACGTATTGAATTTTCCAAATTCAAACTTTAAAGTTTGTAGACATTAATTCCTTTCCATGAACTTCGATTTTAAACTTCGGATTATGTAAACTTATGCGTACTCTGATTTCTGGAAATTTTATATCTAATAAGTCATACTAAGAATATGCATATTAATAATATATTTATTACCAAATATCCTAAAATAATTATTACAACTAATGCACATAGTTACCAATTATAATTAGGGTTTCTGAAAATGCGGTATTACATATAGTCTCAAATCATATCAAGTCCAAAACATCAAAATCACTTGCTATAACCGAACTAGTCGATTAGTTTGGGTTAACCGGTTGATCGGTTTGGCTCAGCTAAACTCTAGGGTTTCCTTAAACTAGTCAATCAATTTGGAAAAACCAATCAGCTTTTTCATAATATTCCATTAGTTCTGCTAAACTAGCCGATGGGTTTTAGTAGAGAGCAATCAAGGTCAGCACAAACCAACCGATCTACCGGTTTGGGCCAACCAATTGATCATTTTTAGGATCTCTTTATTAGTTTTCCCTAAAAAACCAATTGGTTTACTCCTAAACAACACATATTAGACATTTTTTTTATGCAAATCACACTCTAAAATCTTACCACATCCAAACCAAAATATGTCATAGCAAACTACCAACATTTAACAAGCTCATAAACTAAATCATGCTTCACTTTCAAGTAAATAAACCCTATATTTCTCTAAAACAATGCATTTTTCTCAGGATTCTCAAGTAATTTAACATGCATCAATTAGAAGCCAAACTCTTATGTAGGCATATAAATTTAACATGTTCTAGAGTACATTGCATCACATGCTTATTTAGGCCACTTTAGAGGTAAGAATAACTTACTTGCTGCTTAGTAAAATTTTCCACTTAAAGGAAAAACTCAAGTTAGAATATTTCAAATTCTAAAATCTTAAAAAACAAAAAACTAATTAGAACTCAGAAATCATTAAATGGGTTTCATAAATCCAAAAACTCAAATTAGAAATGAAAATAGACTTACCACACCCAAGAGGAAAACAGAGAATGATTTAGCTGAAAATAACTCAACTTTATCCTAAATCTAACTCTTTCTTGCTTAAGGTTAAAACAAGAGAAAGCCAGAGAAAGGATCAGGAGAGTGAAAGAAATTTGAATGTAATCTTGAAGTGGAGAGAAAATAAAACAAGTGCTAGAGGACTAAGATATTTTAGAGGTTGAAAGAAAATTGAGAATAAAGGGTGATTAAGGTTATTTATAGCTAATGAATTAGTTATGAAATGAATGATGTTATGTAATAGATTGAAAAACCTAATTTTACCATTCAAATTTGAGTTGAATGGGCAAATTTATCAAGAATAGGTTGAATTCTATCTCAGAGTGTAAATGATGATTTTCTAGAGAATGCAGGTCAAGTTTGTCTTGAAAATATTAAACACAAGAAGGGTAATAGAAGATTAGTATAGGAAAGAATCTCCCAATCAAATAGGGATAATCTATAATCAAACCATTATTCTAGAGGTGTGTAAAGGAGAGAGGTGGAAGCAGACAAGAGTGAGGTCAACCTCTCTCTCAATTGTCAAAATCAAGCTCTTGAATCTATTTGTGGTAGCAACTAAAGTTGAATAAATGATAAAAAGAGTTAAGAGTCACTCAAGAATAATTTGGAGTTCAATTATCAAAGTTCCATTTTAATACAAGAAATATTTTAGACAAATTGAGCTTCGAAATGTACTCTGCCCAATCAATCAATTGATTGGTCTGCTTGGAAACTTATTTTCTTTAAATTTCAAACTTTATTTAAAACCATATTTACTTCAAACCTAATGATAGTTCCAAATCAAGATCAAAAATTATCAAATTATATTACACACGATAATTTTGCACTCTATAAAACTTAAAAAAATATATGGGGTAGTACAACACTACACCCTTAAAGAGGTTATGCCCCCAAAGCCTACTAATCAAGAAATCGACACATTATATAATACTTAGCAATTCCACATTACATTAAAAAAGGAAAAGGGGGTTACTAACCCATTAAAATAAAACTTCACACCCATAGATATTATACTAGGAGAACAGTTTTGGGTACTTCTCTCGAATATCCTCCTCAGCCTCCTAAGTGTCCTCCTAGGCACCATGCCATGACCAAAGGACCTCTACTACCAGTACTTTTTATTTTATGTGTGTCACTCACGTCTTTATGTCTAGAATGCTTACTGGTTGTTTTTCATAAGTTAGAGACTCATCAAGCTCTAATAACTTCGGCTGGATGACATGTGAAAGATCTGCTACATACTTCCTCAATTAGGATATGTGGAAGACATTGTGCACATATGAAAATTCCATTGGTAGTGCTAAATGATAAGCAACCTCACCAACTCAATCTATGATCTCATATAGTTTAATGTAACTTGGGCTGAGCTTACCCTTTCTATGGAATCTCATTATTCCCTTGGTGGAAAAGACCCTTAAAAGGACTATATCGCCCACCCGGTAACCATCAGTTCATCTTCTCAAATCTACGTAGCTCTTCTAGCGATACTAGGATACTCTCATCAAGTCTTGAATTAATCATATCTACCTTGTTATCTCCTCAATCATCTCTGGTCCCAACATAATTACCTCATTGATATTGCTCCTATATAAGGGACTACGATACTTCCTCCCATATAAGGCCTCAAAAGATTCCATCTTGATACTTGTATTGTGATTGCTGTTGTAAGAGGACTCAATCAAGTCTAGGTGGCCCTCCCAGCCCCCCAAAATAAAACACTCATGCCCTTATCATGTTCTTTAAGGTATGAATGGTCCTCTCTATTTGACCATTCTTAGCTAGGTGAAAAAGAAATACTAATCTTTAACTAAGTCCTAAAAGTAATTTACAAAATTTACCAAAAGTATGACAAAAATCTAGATTCTTCGTTTGACACGATGTTTCTAGATGCCTCATGTAGTCTTGTAAGGGTTGGCTAACTACTCCATACTCTATGTCGTCTTCATTATTATGAACACTATAGACATAGTCAAGTAATACAAAATAACCCAAATGGAATCAAATCCACTAAGGATCTTCAAGATACCCACTATAAAGTCCAAAGATATGTTATCCCACTTACTCTCTAAAACTTCTAGTGGTTGTACCAACCCTGCTAGTCTCTTGTGATTGATCTTGACCCTCTCATAAGTCAAACATGGGGTAATGAAATCAGCAACCCCCTAGTTCATACAAGTATGCCAATATACCTTCTTCTAATACTTGTACAACTTATTCCCTCCATGATGGACTAAATAAGGAGTACAATGACCTTCCTCTAGGATTTTCCTCTAGAGCTCAACACATCCTCGTGGTATACAGCACCCACCACGTTATTTGACACGACCATCCTCATGGACATGCAACCTTTTGGCTCTACCATCCTCATGGACACCACCCACCACATTATTTTTGCCTCCAAACTACCAACGGTGATCAACTTGATCTTCATTTTCCTAATCTCGTAAAAAATGATCTGACAACATAATCATACTCAAACAATACAAAATCTTTTGGATAAGGGCATCTACCACCAAATTAGCCTTATCCTCATAGTTGGTTAACTATAGGTCATAATCCTTGACCAATTCCATCCATCGATGTTGTGTTAAGTTTAACTCTAATTGTGTGAAAATGCACTTGAAGTTTTTATGCTTAGTGTAGAACTTGCACCAAACACCATAGATACTTCAGTTGTTGGAATTATACGCCACAACTTTCTCTTGTTGCATCAACACAAAACCTAGCCCATGCTTAGAAACATCGTTGTATACTTCAAAACCATATGATCCCACATAGTAACAAAAGCACTAGGGTGGTAGTTAAATGCCTCTTCAACTTCTCAAAGGCTTCATCACACTTCTTATCCCATTGAAATCGCGTAGTTTTCTTTAGCAAAATTTTGAATGGATGAGGTATCTTAGAGAAGTGCATGTCAAACATGTCGTTGTAACTGGCCAACCCTAGAAAATTACACACCTACCGAACAAAGGTTGGTGCTGGCCACTCAAAAACTATGTGAACTTGGAATATCCTCTGCCACCCCATCTTTTGAAATTACATACCTAATGAAAGCCACTTGACCTAGCCAAAACTCATAATTTGAAAGGTTGGTATACAACTAGTGTGTCCTTAATAATGCTAAGATTTATCTTAGATGTTGTTTGTTCTTCTCTTGATCACTAGATTAGATGAAGATGTCGTCAATGAATATTATGATGAGTTGATCTAAAAATTGACAAAAAAATATGGCTCATGAGAGACATGAATGTTTTTATCCCATTAGTGAGTCCAAAAGGCATTATTGTGAACTAGTAATTTCCATATCTTATCTAAAATGTCGTATTTAGAATATCGCGCTCTGCTATCCTCAATTAATGGTAACATGACCAAATATCAATATTGGAAAAAACTGTGGCTCCATTGAGTTGTTTGAACAAATCATTGATCCTTGGCAATGGATAACGGTTCTTCACCATAATCTAATTCAACCCCTAGTAGTTAATGTATAGTCTTAAGCTCCCGTACTTCTTCTTAACGAATACGACTAGTGCTCCCCAAGGTGATACACTTGATCAAATGTAGCCCTTCTCCAAAAAATCTTCTAATTGAGCCTTAAGATCTTGCATCTTTGTAGGTGATATGTAGTACATTGCTTTAGACATCGATTCCATCCTTGATAGTATTTCTATAATAAACTTAACATCTTAAATAGGAATTATGCATCAAATCTCATTTGGGAACACATCAGGATACTCTTGGATCATGAGAATTTGCTCTAGTGATAACTTATAAACTTTGGTATCTTGAGCTCTTCACAGGAAAAGCTGATACTCCTTACAAACAAGGGTACTCATCACGATTGCTGACAAAACCTTTACAAAAGGTTTAGGCTTACACTTCAGATATGAGACCCTAGTACCCTTTGGTCCTCAAAGAACCACCCATTCCTGCACATAATCTATCAATTCTCGATACTTCCCCAACATGTTCATTCCAACAATTACATAGAAATAGTGCAATTCAAGCTCCATGAGATCTTTAGGAAGATCTACTCCCTTAACTATCAAGGCCACCCCTTTATAGAACCTAGAGCATGCAATCCTATCCTTTGAAGGCAACATAATATAAGTGGAAATACTATAGGATGGAGATAACACATCTTTAGCGTCAAATTCTAATGACACAAAAGAATGTGATGCACTAGAGTCAAACACTATACATACTAGAAAGGTAGAGATAATAAGCATACCTGTTACCATACCACCCTGACACTTTACTTCTAATTGGCTAATCATGTTCAAGTGTCCTCTTAAAGAAACCCTTGCAACACTACTTGACCCCTGAACCTATTGAAATTGGTGAGGCTTATGATCCCTAGGCTGATTGGTAATAGTGAGAGCAATTGGAAGAGATTGAGGAACTTTTAAACTCTATTGGTGCTATATAGATGTGGTACTCTAAGCTCGAGACTAACTTCTTTAAACACTTCCACCTTTGACATGACACTTATAGTCTCTATGCCCCACTATACCACATCCATGACAAGTTACCTTATTACCTCCACAATCCACTCTTGGATGATATAATTTATAATGCTTGTAGTGGTCATACCTCTCCTCAATATGTCCCCTATATTAACCTCCAACTCGAGGTGATAGCCCCATAATCCAGCCATAATTAGGTGGTATGCTACCTCCAGACTAGACCTTCTTCCTATCATTGGGACACTGACAACCTTTATACTTCTTCTTGCCCCCAACTAGGCACTCTAGGCTTGGATGACTTGAGAATCCTCTAAGGCCTCCTTGTACGTTCCAACCATTTTTGGTGGAGTAACTCTCACCAATAACTTCTGATATTCGATCCCAAAGCCAATCTTGAAATGGTGAACCTACATCACCTTAGAAGTTAATCATACTAAGTCCATGAACCTCGTGTAGTAACCCTCTACCAACATGCCTCCATGTCAAAGGGCCATAAACTCATCATACTTCTTTATATGGAGATGAGTGGGGTGGAATCATGCTTGAAGTGCCTCTACAATGGATTCTCCTCCACCATGCATCTACTCTTCCCCTCATATAGTACACTGCCACGTCGACCATCTTGTCAAATGGAAATCCACAAGTGGTGAAGGTATTTTTCATAACTCAAACCCATCTTTCCATAATGTTAAGGTTCTCCTGACCCTCAAAGATTGGTGGGGTGATGATTCCTAGCTCTCTTGATCCAGTCTTTTAGCACTAGTGTTAGTATTGGTACTGGTGGTGGATGTTGTAACACCCCCATTTTTTAATACTAAAAAATTACATTAAAGTAAGTTGTGGAATTTAAAAAAACCTAGGAAAATGGGGTGTTATCATTGTACTTAACTTTAGATAAATGTTTGTTGCCTACCCCATATCAAATACAAGGCTAAACGATTCAAATACTTAAACCCACAGAGTACACAAATAATAATTTAATTAAACAACTCCGAAAGCTTTTACATTGGAGGACCATAATGGGCTCCAATCAATTCATTACAAATATATGCGATTAAGGTATGGGGTAACAAAACATAATTAAGGGTATGATACCCAAATTAAAACCTAAGGTCCGTTACAAGTCCCACCAAAACCTTCTTGATGTCCATGCTGACAAGCCCCATCCCAAGTGAGTTAAGCCCTTTCTAGTAATCTCTAAAGACCATCACATGGTCCTTTACTCATGGAAATGAGTAAGTGACCGAGTAAATGGAAACATTAGTATGTTAATGATACGATTCAAATCATATCATTAAATCAAAATCAAGGTCCCAAAATTTGACAAAAATTCTCCTTCCACCATCATAATAAAATGTGAGGTATTACAACACTATCCCTTTAAAAAGGTTGTGTCCTTGAAGCCTATAATAGTTAAGTTACATGTTACACATAAGGTCATACATACATCATATTCATAATTAAGGGAAAAGGGTACTACCCCCTTAAAGAAAATGGTTTACACGTATGATAATAACTTTGGGAACAACTTTGGATACTTGGCTCAAATTTCCTCCTCGATCGCCCACATAGCCTCCTCTATAATATCTCGTGACCAAAGAACTTTCACTAAGGCAATCATCTTCATATGTGTCTCTCTCATCTTAGTGTCCAGAATACTCACCGGTCACTCCTTATAAGTTAAATACACATCGAGCTCTAGCTACTTAGGTTAAATAACATGCGAAGGATTTACTATATACTCCTATAGCTTAGATATTTGAAAGAAATTATGCACACGTGACAACTCCATTGGTAGAGCTAAGAGAAAAGCAACTTCACCAACATAGTCTAGAATCTCATACGGTTCAATGTACTTTAGACTAAGCTTACCCTTCCTACTGAACCTCACAACTTCTTTAATGGGAGAGACCCTTAAAAGACTCTATCACCCACCTTATAACCATTAGTCTATCTCTTTAGATCTGCGTAGCTTTTCTATTAGTCTTGGTGGCTCTCATTCGATCTTGAATCAAAAGTATGTGCTTATTCATCTCCTCAATCATCTCGGGTATTAGCACGAGTGTCTCATCGATGTCATTCCAACATGAGGGGATACAACACTTCCTCCTGTGCAAGGCTTTAAAAGGTGCCATCTTGATATTGGCGTGATAACTATTGTTGTAGGAAAACTCAATCAAGTGTAGAAGATCTTCCCAACTTCCCCCAAAATCTAGCACACACACTCAAAGCTTGTCTTCTAGAGTCTGAATGGTCCTCTTGGCCTGACCATCTGTAGCTAGGTGAAAAGATGTACTCATCTTCAATTGAGTACCAAAGGTGGCTTACAATTTCTGCCAAAAGTGTCATAAGAACCTAAAGTCTCAATTAAAAACAATTTCCTTAGGAACTCCATGAAGTCTTACCACATACTTTCTATAGGCATTGGATAAGTTCTTTATGCTCCAAGCCACCTTCATCGGTATGAACACAACATACTTAGTTAAATGATCCACAATGACCCAAATAGAATCACAACCACTATGGGTCCTTAGAAGATCAACCACAAAGTCCATTCATATGTTATCCTACTTCCACTTGGGAAATTCTAGTAGATGTGCTAACCTTTCCAGTCTCTTATGTTCAATCTTAACTTTTTGACAGGTTAAACATCAAGAAACAAACTTTGCCACTTCCTGCTTCATACGAGGCCACCAATATACCCTCTTCAAATCCTTATACAACTTGCCCACTCTACAGTGAATAGAGTAAGGAGTGCAACACCTCTTTAACACTTTGAAAGCTTCACTAAATTTATTATCCCACTAGAATCATGTAGCCTTCTTTAGATGTTAGGTTAATGGTCAAGTAATCTTAGAAAAGTCTGCCATAAACTTATGGTAATACTCAGCTAACCCTAGAAAACTACGCACCTCCTTCACAAAAGTGGGTGTTGGCCACTCAAAAATAGCTTGAATCTTGGTAGGATCCATTGTCACACTATCCTTAGAGATCACATGACCAAGGAAGGCCACTTGATCTAACCAAAACTCACACTTCAAGAGTTTGGCATACAGTTGCTGTAATCTGAGCAAGGCCAAATTCTACCTTAGATGCTGCTTATGCTGTAATGCCCCAAAACCTTAATTTAGGAATTTATAATAAAATAGGTGTTAATATGTGAGATCAATTAAATATAAAATTTTAAATAAAATAAGTTAATTTAATGGAAGTAATTAAGATAAAAAAAAGAGGGAAACAATATACGATTAAATTAGGTTACATTAGGGTAATTTGTTAACTAAAATGGAATATAGGAATATTTAACCAAAATTTCTAAATTAATATAAAAAGGAATTTAATTATTTGCCTTTAAAAATTTTATTATTTTCAAAAAATTCAAAAATATAAAAAGACCCCAAATACCCTAAATACCTTATTTTTCTTTTTCCTTTTTCCTTTTCCCCCTCTTTTTTCACTTTTTCTTTTCTTCTTTTTATTTTCTTTCTTCCTTCATCACCGTGGTTGGGCCTCGCTTGTGCGGCCTAGCCCTTCCTCCCTTTATTTCTTTTTTTTTTCCTTCGCGCAACCCAACCCCCTTTCCCCTTTTTCTCTTTTCTTACTTCTTCTCCCCCGGTTGGGCCATCCCAACTGCCCTTCTTCTTTCTTCCTTTCTTTACCTCCTCGCGTGTGTGGGCTAACCTACTCTTTCTCTTCTCCCCACCTGACTGGCTTGCCCCTTCTTCTTCTTCATTATATTCTCCATCCTTCGCACTATAGGTTGCACCTGCCCTGACACCTATTATTCTCCTCTGCACATGCACAACCCCGACCTACTCTCCCTCTCTCTCCCTCATTGTTTTCCTTTCCATTTAAAGCCCAACATGCCCCTGCACTACCTTTCCCGCATGCCCCTTCCCTTTCCCTTTCTCTCCCTCTACACCCTTCAACCCTATAACTCCCAGGCTTGTACCAGCTCTCCACCACCGACCCGCGAGCCTCTGTCCCTCCTACTCCCTTTTCCTCTTCTCCTCCCCATGCCTACAAATACCCCATCATCGCCTTTATTCTCCTCCTTTTTTCTTTATCGAGAAATCCCTAAACTCCCCACCACCTCACCTTTAGACGCTGCCCCAACCACCGTCGTCCAAACCACCACCCATCCTTTTCCTTGCTTCACCCTCCACCAAAACAAACTACTCCCCACCCGTAACACCTCCTATGTAGCTTGCTTTCCCATGCAAAGTGGGCAGCTTGAGCTACCCTTTACACCCCATCGCCACCCTTCTTGCCTCCCTACGCCGCCTTCTCCACGACAACTGCCACGCCCACTACCTCCCTCTCAACCCAGTAGACCTTCCACTATCTGCCTATGCCTTCCCTTTCCCCTTTCTCTCTCTTATTCCTACTCCTTCCTCCTCCATCACCCTCACTTACCACAACCATCACGACCATTGCCTCCACCTTATCATGCCACCACCACCACTACAACCCTCTTAGTCTAGGGGACCCACCACCTCACAACCACCACCTCCTTTTCTCTCTTCTAACCCTAAAGGCTAACTCTTCCAAATAACCACCACTTCCACCACAGCCACTACCACCTCCACTTCTAGCTGTACCCTAACCCTTGCTATCACTTAAGTGTAGATTATTTTTGTATAATTTTTATTTTATCTTTATTACTACTACTACTACTACTACTACTACTACTACTACTACTACTACTACTACTATTCTACCATTATCATCATCATCATCATCATCATCATCATCATTACTATTATTAATCATATCATGGTTGATACTACCACTAATATTATTATCAGCCACTTTAATAATACCAACCTTATTAATATTATTAGGACTATTATTATTATCACTAAAAAATCTAGTTTCTTACTAAAAATCAATTAGGGTATAATGAAAGGAGTAAGAGGGAAGTTAACACTAGTGTTCCACTCTTATAGGTTAACCAAATCCATCCCCTAATGAGGCATAGGAGTCGTGCTCCAAGCTTGGTGTCGTTCTAGGTAAGGATGCAGTTAAGGCTCAATATGTGTATTATGTGTTTATGTGTGTTGGTTATATGTATGTATCTTATATGGTTATGGATTATGCACCTGTAGCACAGCTTGCTAAGCATGGAGTTAAGGTAAGTTGTATATGTTTTATGGCCTGTGTAATATGGTGAATTGACTTGTATTTGTATTGTGCTTATGTATTTTTTCCTTATAGACATGGGTGCTTGGAGTTCCTAAGTAGTAAGATGAGGTTGTAGAAAGATGAAAGATGTAAAGAGAGTGGAGTGGTAAGAGGGAAGTGAGAAAGGCCTAAGTATCTCATGACTTATGGGTGGACAAATAAAAGGATAATATAAATAAAATAAGAGCATGAAATAAATCATGCTTGGGGAGTGTAAGGCTTGCATGGGGTGGTTAGTCTTTGTATAGGAATAACTTTTACGTGAAAAAATTTAACTTGAGGGTTATGGAAGGTGAGGGAAGAGTAGTTGGGGAGATTGGAGTCTATATGTGAAAAATAGTACGTAGGTTGGTATAAAGGTGCATGGGGGACTTGGTTAGGGTTTGTGAGAAAAACCCTAAATGGGGGAAGTATGTGGAAGGGAGAGTTAATGGAAGAGGTTAGAGTGTGGGATGAGCGTGGAAGGATGTCACATGGAGGGAAAAATGTGTGTTATATGGAAAGGGAAATAGTGAGTGAGGGTGATGAAGGGACGACATATAAGAAAGGAGAGCTGCTAGGGTTTGGGGTGGGTAACAAGGGTTTTAGTGGCCACATGTGTAGAATGGGAAGTAAAGTTGGGATTTTGGGTGTGGATCGAGTGGGGTGATGAGTTGGTAGTAAAGGGAGCATGGGCTATGTATGATAGGGAGAGGTTAGGCCACATAGGCCAGATTAGGGTTTTTGAGGGGAAAGCCCTAGAGGGCGATGGTGAGTTAAACTAGAGATATGAGAAAGTGGGCCTTGACCCACATACATAGGAGTTTGGGCTTTCATAGTGAGTAAAGAAAAGGGGGAAAGGATGTCTGGATGTGTAGAAGTCCCAAGATATGAGATGGGGCTTTTTAGGAGAATAGGTGTGAATGAGGCATGAGTGGGAAGTCCAATGGGCATGCATGTCTAGTATGAAGGTACCTATTGAATAAGACACGGATAAGACACTAACTAATTAAAATGAAAGATTATTAAGCCGGACTTAGAGCGGTCCACCGACGATAATAGTAGTCAGGAGCCTTGTGCCTAGAGATCATTCCAACTACGAATAATAGTGGCTAGTTGCATTTTGCCTTGGATGTTTCCGTCCACTAGCTATAATAGTGGGAGATTCCAAGCTCAGTAAACCAAAATTAATGATGATAAGCGATGGAAAAAATACTAATTAATTATAGTGGAACACCATGAGAGTCGGTGCCAGACTAGTCCACCAACAATTATGGTGGCCTGGTGCCTTGTGTTCTGGAGACTATTCCACCGAAAAATAATAGTGGCTAGGAGCATTTTGCCTTGAATGTTTCTGGTCCATCGGCTATAATAGTGTCGTTCCCATACTCGTATGGAACTGAATAGAGAATTATGTGAAAATGGAAATAATAGTCAGAGATCTAATGATTATGTTTAATCGGATTGATTAATTGTTTGTACTCTCAATCTTTTATGCATGTCCTTAGCTGCATGGTTACCTTACTCAGTACATAGCATACATATCACCCATTTTATGGGTGCTACTCATTCCCACTAGCAGTGGCCCCTTTTGAGTTGGTGCAGGTAAGAGATGCTACATTTGATGCCTTTGACTCATTTGGTGCATTGGGTGGGCTAATTGATGGCCTGTTAGACCTAGCATGAGGCTTATGAGTGAGTGATTTCTGGACTCACCTATTTTTGTTTACCATCTTTTGTTAGTTGTACTTTTTTACCCGTAGGGACTTTGACACTGTACTAGTTTTTTGTGATGTAATAACTCTTTAATCGCACACTATGATTTTCTTTTAATTATGAATTATTCGAATCCATATGGTTTTATTCCCTAAATGATTTTATGTCTTGTGAATTTTCTAACCTTGTGATTGGCAGAAGACTTGCCAGGGGTCAAAGTCTTAGTATATGATTTTAGTGTAAACGAAAAATTTTAATTGTGTAATTTCGGGGTGTTATACATGCATCTCTCAGTCATTGGAGTAGATGAGGATATCATTGATAAAAACCATGACGAACTAGTCCAAGAAGAGACAAACTATCTAGTTCATGAGGGATATGAAAGCTATAGGTGCATTAATGAGTCTAAAGGGCATTATTGTGAACTTATAATGGCCATAGCTTGATCGAGAAGTAGTCTTAGGAATGTTTTATTCTACTATCCTTAACTAATGATAACATGATAGAATATTAATCTTGAAGAACACCTTAGTTCTCTTGAGTTGATTGAATAGGTCATCGATCCTTGAATAAGGATAATGGTTCTTCACCATCACTTGTTTCAATCCACAATAGTCGATACACAGTCTCTGACTTCCATCCTTCTTCTTTATAAATAACACTAGTGCTCTCCACGATGATATGCTTGGTCAGATATAACCCTTCTCTAAAAGCTCTTCCAATTATGCCTTGAGTTCTTTGATCTCAGTAGGTTCCATTTAGTATGGAGCCTTAGACATCGACTCTTTTCTTGGCAATACATCCATAGTGAACTCAACTTCCCAAACTAGTGACATTCTCAAGATCTCCTTAGGTAAAATATCGGCATACCCAAGGACTACCATTATAAGGTCTTAGATGCCTCGGTGTCTCTTGCATAAGTAGAGTGGATATGTAATACCCTAAATTGAGCAGAATACTATAAGGATTGATATGGCTACTTATATCAACATGGTATACCATCCTTTTGGTGATTCCATCATAAGAACTCTACAGTTAAGTGTGCTGGTCGTGGAGTAATTTTAGGATGGGTGACCCTCTTGGGAAGTTTCGGAAATTTTCTAAAAATTTCTCGGGAAGTGCGTGAGTGAGCACAAAGCGTGCTAAAATGACTCGTGTTGATCTGTGGGGTCAGCCGATCAATCTGAAAGCGCTCTAAGGTATGCCCCATGTGGTCGTGTCGACTCGAGGTGTTATAAATGGTATCAGAGCGAAACCGTGACCATGAGTTGAACTTGAACGAGCCAGTCAACCACCTAGTAGGATGATTCTTGGCATAAACTGTATTGAGACAGTTAATGGTTGAGGCGCAACAAGGACGTTACGTTCTTTGAGTGGGGGTGAATGTAATACCCCAAATTGTGCGAAGTGTTATAAGGATTGAATCAGCTACTTATATCAACATGGTATACCATCCTTTTGGTTATTCTATCCTAAGGAACTACACAGTTAAGCGTGCTGGCCGTGGAGAAATTTTAGGATGGGTGACTCTCTTGGGAAGTTTTAGAATTTTCTGAAAATTTCTCATGAAGCGCATGAGTGAGGACAAAGCACACTGAAATGATTTGTGTTGATCTGTGGGGTCAGCTGATCAATCCGAAAGCACTCCAGGGTAGCCCCCGCGTGGTCATATCGACTCGGGGTGTTACACTTTCCTTCTCTCCATCTCTTTGCCTTGCTCATCACCGCCATAGCCACCAAGCACCATTAGCCCAAACACTTCACCACCTAACACTTCATAAGCTCCCTTTCATGCCACTCTAACCCACCACGATCTCCTTCATCCATGACCACCCCCACCTAATGGCAAGGAGTGTTATTGTACCCTCCACCAGAAATGTTATCAAGTGATGATTCATCCCTCAGCTACGGTAGTAAGTGTCATTGCCCCTCCATCGATTCCATCAACTTTTGCCTTAGCCAGTTTGATCCTTGCAACTTTTATTTATTTCCATTTTTCTCCTTTTTCCACCCTCATTTTCCTTAGATATTTCATAGTTAATTTCATGAATTTTAATATTCAATTATGATTTATTCTTATGTGCTTTATTGGTGGTCCCGAAGGAGGCATCTACGGGTTACACATGCTTAGAAACCAGAGATGATTTGATAAGGATACATGTCATAGTTAGTATTTTTTTGTGCAATATATGTATTTGTATTGGTATGTATCATATGACAAAAAAGTGAGAAATCTTTGAAAACATGTGTCTTGTGCATATTATAGGTTGGCATAAGTTGAGATATGTGAAATATATATATATATATATATATATATATATATTAGCTATCTTAGATGCATTTTAGTTAAAATGGGTTAAAATGGAATACTAGGTAATTTAAGGTAATATTTACCTAAAAAAGGTTAAGTATATTATGTAGAATATTTGGAGTGAATATAAATGGTCTAAGTCTAATAAATGAGAAAAGTAGCTTTAAGTGGGAATAGTAACTCTCACTATAGGATTTTTATCTTATGTGTGAAATGTTGGAGTTTAACCTTAATTTCTAAATATGGTTATAATATTGGTATTTTAGGAATGTACATTAAATTTTGTGGTCATGTGAGTCTCTTAGGGAGAGTTACGAATTAATTGTGAAATTAGGGTTTCATGGGGAAAAATGAAAAATAATACTAAAGGTAGGTCATTATTGTATGTGTAAGATGTTGTGGTTAAACCTTGATTCTGAGTACATTGTTAATAATAATATTTTTAAAATGGATATTGAATTTGGCAATACAATGAGTACTAGGGGAGAAGTCAAACTAAATTTGTGGAATTAGGGTTTCAAAGGAGGGATGTGGCCCCTTTCCTTAGGGAAATATATTGGTATTTTCATGGCTGTGTTTTTTGTGTTTCAAATGACTATATGGTGTGTTGGCATAGATCTAAACCCTAAATGCAAAAACCAAAAATAAGTAGAAAGTAGGGTTCAATCCCATGTATACTTCAATGTGATTCGTAGATTTCTATTATCAAATAAATATCCCAAGTTGTTCATTGATTAAACACTAAATACTAATAATATAAAGAACAAAATAGAAATCTAGAAAATAACTGAATAACAATAATAAGATAATATGGTTTATAATATATTTAAAGCATAGGAATGTCAAATAATCATACTCTAATATGGTTTTGTCACAACTTTAATGTTAATATATAGAATCTCGCACATGTTAGCTTCTTAGCATGGATTTATGCACATAAATCGATGTTTAATCATGATTTATTATCTAACAAACTAATAACCTAGGATAATATCTCTATATTTAATAAATGATACCATTAATTATTAGGGAGCAGCTAAGTAAAATTACCTTTATGGCCAGCTTGAATTATGTAGTTCTAAAGATTAATAAACATAAATTAAATCAATAACCTATTTGCAACTTATGGACGTATATGCTAACAATTATGGTTTAACTATACCATCCCTGCATATAATTAGTACTCAAATTAACTAGGTGATCAAGCTAGATAACTAAGCATAAATATTAAATCAGTGATAATTATTAACAGTTTATTAATCTAATAAAGATAAACTTAATAGTTAAATCTAATTCACATCTCCCAATTAGTTATCCTATAACCTTTAATTATCCATCTATCCCATATTAATCTAGCCTAGCATATTGATTAAACCATAAAATGTACAAATTAAACGCATAAAAGTCATAACTTATTTTTAATATAGATTAATAAAATAGAACATATTATATTAAACTATACAAAACCACAAACTCAATTAATTAAACTAAGGCTATGTTTGGAATGGCCGTAAAGGCCCCTAAAAAAATCCGGGGGAAATTATTTCCTCTCTTATACCTGTTTGGTATAAGTATAACTTTTTACTCTGGTAAAATTTTTACATCCGCTGAGGGAAAATAATTACCCTTTTCAACTCACGGGTAACATTCTTATATCTCGATGCTCTTTGGCTTTCCTATTCATTGCCTCCCTCTCAGAACCTGCGAAGCCTGCCTCTCGAAGCTGCCCGTCGAAGCCGAAGCTTGCCTCTCCGGTGTTGCCTTCAACACACATATCTGTAAGTTTTCTTCACATAGATTTAGATTTGCCAGACCACTTCTTTGCGATTAGTATAAATTTTTCTTCCCTTTGATTTAGATGGAATTTGATTTCTAGATCTACTAAAATTGATGCATAGATATAGATTAGTTTCTGCTCTGATAAAAAAGGAATTTTATCAATGCCATGCTTCGATCGGCGTCACCTGATAAATAGATGCGTTTTGTGTCCGCATCTGAGTGTCCCAACACTCACGCAGACCCAGCCATCCTCCTCCTTCAACAAAAAACCAGAGGTCGAGGGAACCAAATTTGATTTAGGACCGACAGGAGAGAGCAGGAGGAGGCGAGAAAAGTTGGGAAGGTTGGGAAAACTATTGAGACCTTATATATATAGATACACATACAGTATTAATACCTTAGCTAGCTAGCCAACGAGTAGTTCCCTTGTAGCTGCGCGCAGATACTATAGCAAGGGAGAATGAAGGTTCGTACGTTTATGCACTCATGACTATAAGAAGAGATAAGCTTTCAGAGACAGTACTGAGAGAAAGAGAGGTTTAAATTGGGTATGGTGAGGGAGGAAGAAATGGAAAAGGGAAAAATTAAAGGGCGGTGGGGAAGAGCGAATTAGATATTGCTGCACAAGAGGAGTAATTGCAGAGCATATGGAGAGGGTGGAATAACATTTATTTGGGAGGGCTTCGGCAGTGGGAGAAGCGTAATTGTAGTTGCTCAGGACTCAGGAGGAGAGGCACATGTATATATATATACACACAGAGACGTAGTGATTGATGTCCTATATATATATATATACACACACACAGACACACTCACGTAGTAAACTAGTGGTTGATATCCTTTGTAATAACACTTATAATTTGTGGCCGAGACATTTCTGGTCATATATATATATATATACACATGTATATATGTATATAGTGATTGATGTCCTTCGTACGCAGAATACTTATAATTTGTATATGGATGGATATTGGCCGAGACATTTCTGGTCCTATATATATATATATATATATATAATTGATGTCCTTCGTAAGCGGAACACTTATAATTTCTATATGGATGGATATTGGCCGAGACATTTCTGGTCCTATATATATATATAATTGATATCCTTTGTAAGCGGAACACTTATAATTTCTATATGGATGGATATTGGCCGAGACATTTCTGGTCCTATATATATATATATAATTGATGTCCTTTGTAAGCAGAACACTTATAATTTCTATATGGATGGATATTGGCCGAGACATTTCTGGTCTTATATATATATATAGTAAGCAGTTTGTTTGTTTGAACACTTATAATTTGTATATGGATGGTGGGTATACATGATGAGACGTTTCTGGTCCTTGACCGTCCCCCTTCTCATTCATCTGTGCACAAACCAATGAATGAACTTAGCACATACATACATCTCGGTCGTAATGTCTCTTTTCAATGTATCCGAGCCTAAAATCGCCTATTCCTTTTTTTTTGCACTTTTGACCATTTCTTTATTTATTTATAGGGTAGCTTATTTTATTTATTTTATTTTCTCTCTCTCCTATTTGGACTAATATATGTTTTAAAATTACGCAAAGAAATAAAGGAAATGACCGGATATATTTTTGCTTAATATTATTTCTCTTAATTATTAATTAATTTAGTATTTAATCTTTATTTTAATAATTTTAATGAGTGTAAGGGTAAATTAGGAAAATAAAGTAAGATTTACCTAAGGGCCATATTATATAAATATTAATACAATCATAACATAACATAATTAATTTTGGACACAAGATAACTGTGGTAGTTTATATTAATTGAATTAAGCAACCATTTTCAATCTATGTTAGTTGAGACCTATTATATGATTAATATATGCTTCGTAATAGGAAGATATATAGATCTATATATATGATTTGTATGCTCAACTTTTACATTGAAAAACATAACTATTGCTCACAAATATGGAATGGATAACAACTGTTTGCAGTTCGGTGATCCTTACTTGACTTCTGGGCACTGGTACATTCATTCTGTGTGGTGCTTTTCTTCTTGATCACAAGTAAGTTTTCGATGCTTGTGGAAAAACTTTGGCATCATTTCCCCCTCTTATATTTTTTGTTGATATTTTAGTTGGTTTATGAATGATGCTTATAATTACTCTAACTTGGATCACTCCATACATTGTGGTGATTTTTTTGGTAAACCAAATACTATATGTAGCTATGGCTCGGTTGCCATTGTCAAGGGCGGAAAGGAATATTGTGGTGGCATTTTGGTTTATTAGATTGAAGAATCAATACATGATATTGTTTTTAAGTTATCTACTTGATGTATTAGAATCTATCAAACAACCCAAGATGACTATACATTCAGCTCAAAGAACTCTTGAGAAAGGAATTAAGAATGTGGATGCATTTCTTAATTATGATGTTAGTTGTATTGATCAACTTAGAATGGATAGGCATACATTCCATGTGTTGTGTGGGTTGCTTCGAAATGAAGGTGGTTTGAAAGAATCTAAAAATATGTCAATTGAGGAAAGGGTTGCAATCTTTTTGAACATACTAGCACATGATCAGAAGCATAGGATGATTCTGAGAAGATTGAAAAGATCCACCGAAACAATAAGTAGAAATTTTCATCAAGTTCTTAGAGTTGTCTTACGTTTGCATATTGTGTTGATGAAGACTCCAGAACCAGTGCCAGAAAATTCTACAAATGAAAGATGGAAATGGTTTAAGGTAGAATTCAACCTTACTTTATTGATATATATTCGAATATGTAACTAGGTTTTCATATTGCTAATTAATTATAATTTTGGTCCATCTTGAATCAATAGAATTGTCTAGGAGCATTAGATGGAACATTTATCAAGGTTAGAGTTCCGGATATGGACAAGCCAAGATATCGAACAAGGAAGGGAGATTTGGCAACTAATGTTCTAGCTGCATGTTCCATCGACATGCAATTTACTTATGTCTTACCAGGGTGGGAAGTTTCTGCTGCAGATGGTAGAATATTAAGAGATGCTATTAGTAGAAGACATCCATTAAGAGTTCCTCGTGGTAAGGAAATTAAACTTAGCGTTGTAAATTTTTAGCATTTGAAAAGTTAACTAATTTTTTCCCCGCTTATATATAGGATATTATTATTTGGTTGATGCGGGCTACACCAATGGTGATGGCTTCCTTGCTCCTTATAGGGGTCAACGCTATCATCTAAATGAATGGAGGGATGGGTATCAACCAAACTCCCCGTAGGAGTTCTTTAACATGAAACACTCAGCTGCTAGAAATATTATTGAGAGATGCTTTGGATTGTTGAAAATGCGATGGCCAATTCTACGAAATTCAAGTTTTTATGATGTTAGCACACATGCAGACATTATAACTGTATGTTGTCTTCTTCATAATCTCATTCGTAGAGAAATGAGGTGGGATCCGATGGAACAAGAGTTAGAGTTTGAAATAATGAGCACTTTCATGGAAAATATAAATGAAGAAGATAATCTAATTAGTATTGTTGATACCTCAAATGCGTGGACTGCCTGGAGAGATGGTATAGCACGTGAGATGTTTGATAATTGGCGACTTCAAAGGGGTGTTGAGTAGGACACGAATGAGATGATGATTATTTTGTGTGTGTGTGTGTGTGTGTGTGTGTATTTTGTAGTATTTAGACATTTGCTTTGATGTAGTATTTTAGGAATCTTGACTTATTGTAGTTGTGTTGATCTTTTAGAGACTTTTTCGATATTTTAAATTAATGAGAGTAAGATGATTGTATTGCTATGTTTTAATTATTTATGAAAGTTGTAGATGATGGTTGTATTATATATTTTATTGTTTGTATGTTTTTAATATCGTGGAAAATATATAACAGTGAGTACTATGAGTTCAAACTCAACAACTACTAAAAAAGGTCAGAGGAGGACTTGGAGACATGATGAGGATGAGAAGTTGATACAGTTTTTGAAAGAGATGTGCCAAGATGGAAAGTGGAAGGCCGAGGGTGGATTTAAAGCTGGATATCTACTTCATTTGGAGAAGCTTTTTGCTGAAGCAATGCCTGATTCTGAGTTTAAATCTACGAATATTGATTCGAGATTGGGCTACTTGAAAAAACGCTTCAATGCATTACTTGAAATTAAGGAGAAAGGGAGTGGCTTTGGATGGAATGAGGAACAAAAGATGGTGACGGGTGATCAAAAACTATTCGATGAATGGGATAAGGTAATTTCTTATTTCCTTTGTAACTTTTATATTCAAATTTTGCTTGATTTTTTTCTCTCATATTTGGATATCAATCTGTCTTTGCTTTTCTGTTGTTGTATATGGATCATACAAATGTTAATTTCACTTCTCATTGTATTTGTGTAGATATATCTTACGCTTTTATTTTAATTGTTGTAGAGTCATAAGGATGTAGCGGGGTTATATATGAAGTCATTTCCTTTGTTCGATGATCTTGAATATATTTTTGCTAAAGATAGGGTTGTTGGTGCTAATGCTACTACTGCTGCCGATAGAGTCGAGCTTGATATGTCACACGACTCTATCCTAGAAGCCATTCAAGAAAATGCTCATATGATAAATGAAGATGATGAAAATGATGAAGATGTTGACAATGTATCAGCTCAAGCATATGAAACTATGGGCAAGAGAAAGAGATCAAGTGCAACTGCAGGTAGTTCAAAAAAATCTAGAGCTAATAAGGAAGTGGAATCAGCATATAGTATCATAAGAGAAACTATGAAGCAAATATCTACTGATAACAAGGAGCAATTTAAGGAGTTGATGAGTATGTTGGATAGAAGCCCGGGGTCTTACAAAGACGGCTTGTATGAAGAATTATTAGCAGTCCATGGCATATCTAGAATGGAAGTAATGAAATTAATGAAAAAAATGAATCAAGAAGATGTGTGTAATTTTCGTCGATTTAAGGATGAAGATGAGAAATATGATTATCTTAGGATGTTATTGGATGAATTTTAGGTTATGAAAATGCTTTTATTATGTATTAGATGGATTGAAGTAACATTTTTTTTAATTAGATGAAGTTTGTAGACTTTTATTATGTTTTAATGGATAATTGTTATCTTTTTAGCTATTAAATATTTAGTATGTAAATTAATTGTAAATGTCTTATTTTAAATATTATTATAATATATTCATAGATTTTTTTTAGTTATTGTAATATGTTATTTTGATTTATAAAAATTAAATTAAAAAATGTAATATATTAAATTTTGATTTATATGATAAATAATTATTTATATTTTATATCTAATAAAAATATTACTAATTTTTCATGCTAATGAAGTAAAAGAAATTATTATTCTAACATAAATTATTCCTCCCAAACCAAACATAAGGAAAATATTCCCTAGAATAATTTACCCTTATATACCAAATAAGAAAGGTGGATAAATTTTCCCTCTTAAATATTACCCCCTTAATCATTTCCCCCTTAATTATTCCCCCTTAATCTATTTCCCTCATCCCAAGCATAGCCTAATAATGAGAATAACATTAAACAAAATAAGAAATATTAATTAAATAACTAAGAAAAAGAAAAAGAAAGACATTAGGAGATTATAGAATCCCAACCACATTATGATCTCCAATTCTTCGTTGCAACAATTAACTAATTGAATCTAACAAAAAAAACCCTAATGGTTTAGAAATAATGAAAAATAATTCAAATTTCTGATGATAGTCACTTAGATCTTCTATTTAAACTAAAATATTTGATATATATAGACAAAATATTGTATGAATCATATCCAAAATATGGAAAAGATATAATTTGTATTAGTAAATAAGGGGCCCCCATATTTTTTCCCTATAGATATGCACAAGAGATGAGTTAATGGAGTATGTGGGAGCAAAGAATATAAATATGGTCCATATTTCATGAATAAGGGTGCTACATATTTCCTACTCATACATATTGGACACCAATATTTATTGGTCCTTCATTGTCTTATCTTGGTTTTTCAGCACATGACTTCCCCTTTAGGGTATTGCATAATTGTACATCTAGATTTCCATGATTCTAAGCTTTGCTCCTTATACTGTGCTTATCTTCCTTAGTTATCTACCTAAATTGACTTGATTTCATCCTTTCCTACAAAAATAGGAAAATGAAGAAAAGTATAGGAAAATGGTTAAATTGTCATAACAAATATAGAAAGTTGGGTTACGATATGTTAATTAATTCCATAAAATATGCACCTATCAAATACCTCTATGCTTGAACCATTGCTTACCCTCAATCAACACACCCATAAAAAGTATGAGAATCTTAATTATCAAGCACCATATGATCCCCCCTTCTAATTGACACCAGAGATATAAATAATTGGTATACAAAATGCACATGTTTTATCAGGATTCAAAACAATAAAGATTAAACATAAAGAAAATCATTTTCAAACTCATTTTAGGTCACATATATCACTCTTTTCTATTTTCCACTAGTTATAAACTAATACACACACAAATCAAGAGGTCTTTATTTGGTTGTAATGAGTATTGGATCGAAGGTACGATAAACTCTAGGATTGTGGTGTAGTGTTTATTACTAATGAACCACACAACTTTCACAATTCCAACTCTATATGATTTTCAACTTCACCTTTTCTTCAATGAAATTTCTACCTCCAATCATCACCTCTTATACTACCAACATCTACAAGTATGATATTTTTTTTTTAACTTAAGCCATGTTTCACTGGATAGGTGTGCTTTATTCACTATCCTACCCAACACAAGGATTTAGTGGTTGCACAATCCACCCTTTTTTTTCCACATTGGAACCTGAAGTGCTTTTTCCTCTTATTATTTTTTTTTCCATATTTGTTTGGGATAATATAATTCACTACTCACCAAAGATTATTAAAACACCCTCGTACATAAAGTTTCAACCACATTAGTAACTTATTACTAACTTATGCTTCAATAGCTATAAACTAAGGGACAGTATATGATATGGATAATTAGCTTAAAAGCTTAACAGGGTTGTATTATGGAAAAACTATAACAGGTATGTTTTTTGGTTAAGTAGTTAAAAAAAATTATACCTCTATCACCTTAATGTGTACAAAAATTTCATGCAGCATTCAAGAGAATAATGATAAGTTATAGTTTCACAAACCATTAGATAATAACACATAGGAATGAAAAGAAAACTGGAGAAAAATTATATCTATCATTAATGCTCAAAAGCTCACCAATTTTTTTTTTCTATTAGGCCTAATCTATTTTTTTCTTATCATGATTATCAAAATTTCATGTTCAAGTTCATTGATAGTGACGTAAAAAAAAACATTAAAAATACTTTTTCTTCTTTTCAGAACCATGCCATAACAAAAAAATTTCCTGATAACTTTTGTCTAAGAATGTTATCAATTATAGATTTATTTTATCAACTATTCTCAGGGTGTCATCTCTTATATTTTTTATTCCTTCATTTTTTTTCTGATAAAAATAAAATAATGTCATGAAAAAAAGTTAAAAAACGTAATGCACAAGAAAAAAAGAAAAAATAAGTAAATTCAAGGCACAATTAAAAAGAAAAATAAATAAAATAACTTAGTAAAAAAATAAAATGATAAAAAACTAATAAAAATTAATGAAATAAAGATAATACCTTCCCCTTGTTTAGAGGATGCATTTCCCTCAATAACTGGTCCATAGAAATACAATGTAGGGGAAGAGGTAGGACTTAGTAGGGATGTGGATGGTGGACACCCTAATATTTAGAGTCAAAATCATACTTTTAAATCCTCCACTAATGTTCTTCATAGAATGCTTTGATTTTATGTCCATTGATTTCCATGGTTGACATGCCTTATCACTATTGAGATAATAATGTAATGATGTAGTTCATTTTTATACTCTTTTAGAGCTCTAATAAGCTTGTTTTCCTATAAAGATGTATGGTCATTAGCATTAATAACAGGAAGAGTTTGATTATGATATAAGAAGATATATTGTATATTTTTATGTAACCATTTAACCCTAATTCTAGAGCCTTTTCTATAGAGGATAGGGGTTGGTCTTTCATAATAGAAAATTCAACATGCTTCCCAATGTTAGTGGAGTAAACTCTAAAAGTAGAAACACATTCCTTTATTTTCATTTCCAATTCAAAATTTTCTTTTAACTCTTCTTAAGAGTCTATTCTTATCGGCTTTGTAAGAAAAACTTCTACTTATCATCACTTATTAATTTAACAACTTGCTCTGACATAGTGTCAATTATGTCCATTATAAAAATAGATTTACAATTAGTAGGATATATCATGGAGTCATCAATATTAAAATTAATTGTTTACATATTAAATTCCTTAGTAAGAACCCCATTATAGACATTAATTTTTATTCGAGAGGTTTTTAGAAATGGTATTCCTAACATAATAGAAGAAGGGTTAGGGCATCCATTATGTAGCATGTCCAAAATATAAAAATTAGTAGGAAATGAAAGTTCATTCCCGAGACCTAGAACATATTCTACCACACTATTAGGATATAATGTATATCTATTAGGTGATTAGATCCAAACATGAGTCTCTTTAAGGAGTCTTAGACTCAGAGAATTAAAGACAAATAAAGGGATGAAATTTATAGAACATCTAAGTCAATTATGCATTTTTCATGCCTCGTGGTTCTTATTTTATGAGGAATAGTGAAAATGCTAGGATCCTTTACTCATATGGTAATTTCTTTTGCAAAATCATAGACACATTCTCCCCTATCCTTACTTTTTCAACCCCTTTCAATTTTTCCTTTTTAGTGCATAAATATTTTGAAAACTTTGTATACTTAGGCACTTGAATTATTGCATATAAAAAGGGAATTTTCACCTACAAATTCTTAAAAATTTCCAGCAAATTCTACTAATGATCATTCTTCTTACCTACAGTTATAAGTTGGAGCATAGAGATAATACTTTAGGTTTCCTTAAGGTCCACCTACCACATAAAGTTGTTAGCCTTCTTGTAAAATGGGACACGCATTTGTAGCATGGCTCATGTATGAATAAATTCCACATACTTGAGCCTATACTCCTTCTTTCTTACTTTTTCAACTAAAGAAGTCAAATTACTTAATTTTTCATTAATTTATATTATCTTTATCTCTTTTATATCATGAGATGAAGGGGAAGTATTTCTAGTACCAAAATATTGGGAATTAGATGTCATATTAGATGTTAGCCTTCTAGCCTCAGTTGGATACTTACCAACTAATGCTTATCCACTAGTAATATCTATCATATTATGTTCCATAAGCATTAGTACTTCAAAGAAATAATATATCAATAATTTCTTGCTAATTTGATGGTTAGTACAAATACCACACAACTTCTTATATCTTTCCTAATATTAATGTAAAGATTATCCTCCATCCTGCCTAATATGACATATTTATTTTCAAATATTCATAGCCCTAGACGATGGAAAGTACTTTTTTAGAAATAATTTTTGCATATAACCACTCCTTTAGCATGGTTAAAGTAATAGTAGAAGCTTTTAATTTAATTTGGTCTACATTTACTCCCCCCGGGTTCATACAAAAACAATCTATATGAAATTCCTTGAAAAAATATTATGGACTAGTAAAGCAGCTTGAAGAGCTAGTATTTTGAAAAAAAATGCAAAATAGGAAGCACACATATCAGTCAAGGTCAAATATCACACTATCCTATTCATCAGGATAGTTCATACAAAGAACATCATAATTAAGCAAGCTCCTTTAAACTTTAGTTCTCCATTGGTTCTTCATTAAGTTCCTTAAAATTATTTTCGATGCTCTCTTCAGATGATGATGAGCTATCAACTATAGGCAAAGAAAGAGTATGAATGTATTCTAGTAGCTTTTGAGTTTGTTTTTCCATAGGAGATGAAGAATTAAGATCCACTAATTGAAAGAGTTGATGTCTTATTTAACTAGCAAATGCTTTTAGACATGGATTCCTATTGCACTTGCACAAGAAGAGAAAAGTGAGTTGTAACTATATGAAGAGATAAATAAATAAATAATGATATTATAAGAAGAATTAAATTTGTGATTCCTTGATAATGGCTCTAGAATTCGGCGTGCCATTATAGACACTGCAAATTAAATCGTTAACACACAAACCAATTGTGAATAACGAGTAGGGGTTGCTCTCATGAAGAATGTCATTTTATTTGTTGATTTCTAATATTTAATAATTCCTCCTAGTTGTTAATTAATTAAAAACTAATTACTAATACTAAAAAGAATAAAATAACAATTAAGAAAATAACCAAATAAAAATAATGACATAATAGGGGTCTAAGGACATTTTTAGCATAGGGATATCAACCAATCATTGAATAATATGGCTATGTCATATTTTGAAGTTAACATATAGAAGCTCACTTACTTTACTCTCTAGCATCCACTTTTGCAAATAAACCAAGGCTTGCTAGTGATTTATTGTCTAACCTACTAATCACCTAGGATAAGATCTCTATATTTAATTAATAGTAGCTTTAAAGATTAGGGAGTAGCTAACTAAAACCATAATTACAACCATCCTAAATTATTTAGTTCTAAAGGTTTAAAAGTTATGTTAAATCAATAGCCTATTTGCTATTTTCAAAGATCCAAGTAATATTAGAGTGACCTGCATCGATGCATGTTAGGGAAGTACATAGTTTTCTTGGATTTTCATGTAACTACAAGCATTTTTGTCCGGGAAATTTCTAGGATATGCTTTCTGTATCACCCCATATTTCTAAGATTATAAAATGAGAAATTCTTGTGTTTGATGGAAATTATATCATGTTTGATCTTGATTTAGATTTATGGTTTAAGTTTAATGAAGGAAGGAATTTGAAAAGTTTGAACAAAATTAATTAAAATACAGTTTTTGGTGAACCAATTGACCGGTTCTTTCAACTAATTGACTAGTCCATTGTTTTAGCTAAGGTTTGTTCAATTAAATAGATCAACTAGTTTAGGGAAACTAATCAACTGATCTGACTGAACAGATTAATAGGTTTGCCAGGCTGAGTGCTTTCTCAAGCTTAATTTTTTAGGAAAAATTCTTTCATCAAAATGGAACCTTGATAATCCAACTCCAAGTTGTTTTTGAGTAATCATTAACCCATTTTATTATTTATCTAGCTTTAATTTTTTCTTTAAAAAAATTTGACATCTTGATTTTGATAGATGAGGGGGAGGATGACCTCACTCTTTTCTTCTTCTTCTTCTTCATGCCTCCTTGTCCATCCTCTAGAAGTATGCTCCAATTTTCAAACTATCACTACAAGGCTCATAGATTTTCTTCCCACATCGAGCTTCCATTTCCATTCATGTGTTCAATATTTTCTAGATGAGCTCAACCACCATGCCCTAGAAAATTACCATTTGAGCTCTGAGATGGAATTCAACCTACCCTTGATAAAATTTCCCATTCAACTCATATTCAAATGGTAAAAATTAGGGGTTTCAATATTTAGTATATCCTCACCTTTTCCTTAACAGATTCGTTGGCTACAAATAAGCCTAATCATCTATTTTTCTTACTTGAGTTTTTTTAACCTTTGAAATACCTAAGTTCTTAAGAACTTGTACTAGTTCTTCTCCATTTTGAGTTGTCATTCTAATTTGACTCGCAATTTTGATCATTTTTCTAGCTCCCTCTTGTTTTATTCTTAAGAAAGAAAGAGTTATATTTTGGAAGAAGTCAAGTTTTACTTTCAGCTAACTCTTTCCCTATTTTTCTCTTAGAGGTGGTATGCCTTTCTTCTTCCTTAGTTTGAGTTCTTGATCTCTAAAGGTTATTTACTGATTTTTGAGTTTAAATCTTTTTTTTAATGGTTCGGAATTTCAAATATTTTAACTTGAGTTTACCTCTTTGGTGGAAACTTTTCCTAAGCTTTAAGTAATCCATTCTTAACTCTGAATTATGGCATGAGTAAGCATATGAGTTTATGTAATTTTTCAAATGTAATCTTTATATACCGAATTAATTAAGATTTATGAGAAAAAGGGCTTGAATTATATAGAATTTGATCGATTTCTTGAATATGAAGCATGATTCAATTTAGGAGCATGCTAAATCTCTATATTATTCTATAACATATTGTGGTCCAGCTGTGGTAAGATTTTAGACTGTGAATTATGTTAAAAATGTCTATTATGTGCTATCTAGGTGCAAACTGATTAACTAGTTAAGCTAAACTGATTGACTGGTCCATAGAAAATCGACAAGTTGGCCCAAACTTATTGACCAGAAGGCCTATGGTTACTTTAATTATCTCAACTTAAACCTATTAACTAGTTTGTTAGATATAATTGATTGGTCATAAAATAGTTAACAAGATTGACCATATTGATTAGCTGGTTACTTTAGGGTTTTTTGACACCCCAAAATTATGAACTAGAAAATTTTGTTTGAAAACAATGCAGAATTGTTTAAGAAGAAAAATTGTGGGATGTTATTGCCACATCAACCATGAAAGAGGCATGCCTACACTACTACAAACACGGGAAATAATAAAGGGACATTAATAACGGTAGTTTGAAAACCGTTGTCAAACGCGTGAAAATTAATCGGCGGGAAGTTTTGATAACGGTTCTAGTTAAAAACCGTTATTAAAAGGGCAACGTTAAAATTTGGACGGATGTTTTAATAACGGTTTTATATAAACCGTTATTAAAAGAGGATTTAATAACGGTTCATATTAGAACCATTGTCAAAAGTCAGAAGCTTTTAATGACGGTTCCTGGAAGAACCGTTATTAAAAGATGTTTTAATAACGGTTCTCTCATGAACCGTTATTAAAACCCCAAAATCAAACTTTTATTTCGCTCGGTTCTGTTTCGTGCCAAAGTTTTCAGACTCTCTGCACTTTCGTTCTCTTGCTCTCCTTCCTTCTCCTTGCAAACCCTCGCACCGCCACACCGTGCACCACCAAATCGCACCACCAGGCTCCTCTCAAGTAAAGGAAACCCTCACACCGTCAACTCTCCACCACGCCTCTGCCATTGTTCCGAAGCTAGCTGGCAGTTGCACCTTCATCCTCCGTCGTGTTTGAATCCCTTGCCTCTCTCAACAATCTCACCGTCGGTTTGTAGCTAGCTCACTTTATGTATGTGTTTGTTCTTCCTTTCGTTTGTTTGTTATTGAAAGATTGTGGTTTGTCGTTCGAAAATGTGTTGGCTGAAAATTTTGCTGTTTGTTGTTGAATTTGTTGCGTTATTGTTATATATTAACAAATGCATGTGTTGGCCGAGATCTTTACATATTATTGTTGTATTTTTTTGTATGGAGAATATAGATTCAACATTATTTAGAGCTACAGCCATAATAAACAAAAGAGAAGACATTATTGAGGTTATTTAGAGCTAGATTCAACTGTAAACTTTGGAGGGTCATAACTTTTTCATGGGACCTCGGATTTAGGTGATCTAGGAGGCTATTTTGGGTATATTTTTGAGATCTACAATGTGGTAAAGCGGCAACGCCGTTTTGGGCAATATCGGAGCCCAAAAAGGGCCATTTTGGCCTCTAAATTGAGGTTTTTTGTTACATACAAGTTATACAACATTTTTAGGGCCTTTTTTACAAATTGAACCTTTAATTTAGACTATCCTGAAAACCTTTTTCACATTCTAGGGTATGAGGGTGTTATATAACCTCTTGATTAAAGTGGTATTACATGTTGCCTACCTTTGTATTATTTTGTATGTAGGGTAATACATGTTTTCAGTTATTGTTTATCTTTTTATCCTCTATTGTAATTATGGATGAGATAAGAGCTTTAGGTACCTACAAAATTGAAGATCTTTGAGACAAAGGAACTTAGATGATGATGATGAAATTGAAGTTTTTAAGGGTTCAAGTGAAGAAGACGAGCAATGGATCTTATAGTCTAGAATAGATTGGTCAACATAGATCCAAGCCATGTATGTTTGCTTTTCCATATTTTTCTATTAATGAATCATGACATACCTAATGGCTAACTGTATTAATTGAAACATGGGTGTTGTAGTTTTTCACCGATGACTATGCATGAGGCCAGCAATATAATGTGATGAAATTGATGAAGTTAGAGATCAATGGGCCAAGCACATGTACTCATTCATTCGGTATTAGGTAGCAATCTATATATTCTACTTGCATTTTTAGGTTTGTATTTCGTCTACCAGCCTAGATTTGTGAACTCTTTACTTTGGGGTGTAGAGCTACCAAGTTGTGGTATGCCCACTAATTATAGTTGTGCTAAGTATAGTTGGTGTATTGAGACATGCATACCAATTATAGATTGATTGAAGTTATGGTGTGATTGCAGATTTGGTATGAATTGATGTTGTTTTACATTTCAGATTTGGTAATTATTTTAACATACAACTGTGTATGTGGGTAGGAACAAAACTGCAAAAAAAAAAGAAGAAAAAAAGTGGAGTTTTAATAACGGTTCTTATAAAAACCGTTATTAAAACCTTGTTTTAATAACGGTTATGATGAAAACCGTTATTAAAACGTAGGTTTTTAATAACAGTTTTTCATAAGAACCGTTATTAAAACCTACGTTTTAATAACGGTTTTCATCAGAACTGTTATTAAAAAACCGTTATTAAATATGAAGTTTACGCATATATTCGCGGGTTTTTGTGTATTTTTCATGACGGTTATGAACTGTTATTAAAGATTTAATAACGGGCGATTCAATAACGGTTGAAAACCGTTATTAAAACGTAAAAATAACCGTTATTAAAACCCCTTTCCATGGTAGTGCTAAATGAAACAACAAACACAAATATGCATGCTCATAATATTAATATAAGAGTACTAATGATAATAAAGACAAGAGAAATAATATAGATAGGAAAAGTATATGAGAGTTTACAGTCCAACTATCCGAAATCAAAGCTAAGAATTTAAATAATTGGAAGAACAAAAACTTCCCAATGCAGTGGTAATAATACCTATAGCTAATTAATCTAACTCTCAAGTATAAATATAAATCTCTAACTCCAAGTAGTGAGAAAGGTACAAGAAGCCCCACATCATCACCTTTAGCATACTCTAACTTAGAACTATACCCCTACAAAATGCCCTATTCCCCAGGCCAAAAACCAAATCACCATAGTGACCACACAAGTATAGTATTAATACAGTGAAGTACTAGTAAAACAAACTACTTAAAATATGATAACAATCATGCAGAACATTGAAATCACATCGTGGCACAGTGATAAGCATGATAATAAAAATTAACAATTAAGGCCATGGAAGTAATACAATTAGGCATAATTACATGGAAATCATAAAAGAGTAGTAGTATCCAAAATGCATCCCAATCCACAAGATGTAAACCATATTATAATCTTTCTTTTAGTGATCACATAAATTCTAGTTTTTAAGAGAGTTCATTCGATCACACCTAATTCTCCACTATGAACAAAAGTTAAAAGGTAACACAATACGATACCACACCAACAATATGTGGTCAAAATACATCAAAAGGGATTTTCTTTTGGGATACCCCTCCCACCACACATCAAGTTCACTTTACCTCTAGTGCTAACACGAATTGGGATACCATACCCAACAAGAGTGGTTAAACTATATCAAGGGGGCTTGTGTTGGGATACCTCTCCCATCATACCTTGAATGCATCCATTACAAAGGCTTAAAAGTTGGGATACCATAGCCACAAAAAAAAATGGACAATAGGAAGTGTGGATGGGCTTGTACTAGGACACCTCGGCCACATAAATTGGATACTGATTCCATGTTATCCTGCTATAGTACAATTCTATACCTCAAATATATGTGCATACCCTGCTACTAACCTTAATTCGGTAGAGAAGAAAATAGGTACTAAGTGAAAATAAAAATCACCAGGTAATCCACCCACTAATTTCCTGTTAGCTACCATGGGAGTAGAAAAAAAAGGCTCGAGCTAAATCTTATTCCATTATTAATAATTATCAAGTGATATCACAAATCATAGATTAATTTTATCAATAACCAATTGGGTGTTTTCAAGTTATAACATGACAGACAAATGAATTCCATTATTATACAAATAGAGTGCTTCCAAGTGATAACACCAAACACATCACAAGGCATAAAAGCACCCAATTAGGTGTTTAAAGATGACACCAAACTTAACCAATTAGAATCCCTAATATCACCATTATGATTCTTATGAAATCCATGGAAAACATGGTTTAATTCATAATTTAAATGTTGTAATTATATGGAGGTATTGACATAAAAGGTCCAAAAGAAGAAAGACAATTAATAAATGAATTAGACAGCATACCGTTGGACTAGTTGATCGGTCCATCACAAATTGACCAATTGTTAATAAAAATAATTGATCAAAATTTTCAAACCATGCGATTGTTAACACAACTATTCAATGGGTTCAACAAACTGATCAATTAGTCTGGGTAAGACAACACCAAAACTTGTGATCCAAAAACAAAAATTCACTAAACTTTAGCATATTAATCCTAACATACTTCCCTATTATAAAACACATAAAGAGACATGCTGCACATTTAGAATCACCTAGATACATGGTGATGTAGGAATTTAATCGAAATCATACTCAAATGGCTAAGTCATATATAAAATTAGAGAAACCAAGAAATGCTTAATTTCATACAGAAACGCTACTAGATGCTTGAATTATAGAATATAATTAGATCATGTTCAACACACAACACACAAAGAAAATGGAGCCACAATGAGCAACAAAAACCTCATTCATTTTAAAGATAATAATGTCTTACCTTAATGTAATTATTCTTACACAAAACTCCTACTTGATGGGTATCTAGTAGGACCCCGATTCCTAAAAGAATAACAAGTCAAAACCATTAAGAATCCTTTTTAAAACTCCATTAAAATAAATGAAAATTATAATAAGAAGAAGAAGCACAAAAACACAGTTAAGCCTTTTCTATAAAGAGAATTTCAAGGAAAATGAAGCTATAATATTTAGGCTTTCTCAAACCTTGATCCTTCTTTGCTTAAGAGAACAAGGGATAACTAAAGCTATTATTAGAAGAAGAAATAAGGGATAACGACTCAACCAATGAAGCGAAGAAAATAAGAGAAAGTTTCCATTTCTTTTCTTAATAGAGTGGAAAAAGGAGAAGAATGTGGACTACTCAACACTTAACAAATTAATATGAACCAAGAATAGAGTGTATAGAAGGGAGGATTGGTTGATATCTACAAGAGAGAGAGACATAGATGGAGGTTATGGTGGAGTGTGGGCAACCAATTGTAAAATAAATGGTTAATGAGGTGAGGGAGGTTGAGTGTAGTCAAGGAGTGAACAATTGCAAAAGGTTGGTAAGTTAGGTAGAAAATTGAACTAAATAAAATCATATAATGATCTAAATAATGTAAAAATATTGCCAAAGCACCAAAATATGATCATTAGCATCAATAAACTCTAAATATAAGTTTTCATAAATATTAGAAAGGGATTCAAATCAAAATTAGAAAAGGATATCAAATTGTAGGATAACCAATTGATTAACTCGAGCAAACTAGTCCACTTATTCATGAAGAATAAAATTTTTAATCTCTGAGTGTACCAATTGATCGATTGATTAAATTCACGTTTTTATGAAAATTTCAAGTCCTTTTTAAAATTAAAACTAATTTATTTTATATTCACATAATTTTAACTACATTTTGAAGGAGCTTATGATGGCAAGAGTTTGGTTGAGCTAAGTAGATCGATTAGTTCAACAAGAGTGTGCTATGTTTGTTCTTTTGAATTTAATCTACTTTAAGACTATGTATAATGCTATAATATGAATTTTAATGATGAGAACACACATCTTAGAATGAATCAACTAAACCATTTGGTTGATGAAATAGTTTATAATTCATGGTATTATCAGTAAGTGCTTTAGAAGGTCTTAATAGGGGAAAACCCCCCAAAATGAGTATTCTATAACTTCTAAATGATAAAGTAGTCTAAATTCTTGGCCTAAATGGATTATCTTCATGGGTTGACTTAATCTTGGTTAAGAACTAAGGAAAATCCCACAAGATGGTTGGATGGTAATAATGGTTAAGATAGAATCATTATGTGGATGTGCTACTTGGATGTTACCTTGTGTGATAATATAACCTTAGAAAATAACACACTAATCACATAAAACCAAAGATGATTCAGCTATGAATGGGTCTAGGTTACCTAATCCTTGATTAGCTATTAACAGTTAGGGTGCCTTCGGGTGTTTATTAGATCTTGATGCCTTACCTACTTTAGAACCTAATGATGTACTATGGGGTATCAATATTAAATAGTATGGTTACCTAGGTAGTTTTTGGATTCGACCGGACTTTATGTCCATTAGTGGTTGTTAGGTTTTGACCAGAGATTATGTTTATTAGTAGTTACATGGATTGGATAGGCTTCCATGGTATGTGAAACTATGTGGTGGTAAACAATCCATCACTTGATAAAAATACGACTAAGGATGAGAATAAGAATAAGAATATGGATAAGATTAAGGATAAGGATAAGGATAAGGATAAGAATAAGAATAAGTATATAAATAAAGGAAAAGGAAAAAGGGGAAAATATTAGCTTGTAAATGATTAATATGATGGGTCTTGTAAATATGGAATATGGACCTGAGTGAAAACTTGTTAATATTTATTCATTATTATCCATGGTACCTATGTTTTCTCGGTAAGTATGATTAGTTATGATTCACCTAAACCTTTGCACAACATAAAATTCTAGTGCATTACATGATGATGGTAGAATGTATTGGCCTTGTATGCTTGTGACACTTTTTGATAAGGTAACATGGCTTACTCAATATTTAGCGTACTAATGTACTTATTTTGATCAGTCACCTACTAAATGCCGTAAGCAAGAGACCTTGTGAAGGTTTTAGAAGATGGCCAATAGTGAGCCTACCTCATTTTGGGCATGGAAGCTTGAGAGCATAGGCATATGGAGATTATAATTTGGCCCTTAGTGGACTAGATTTGGGGCCTTTCCCTATTATTGTTTTATCCCTATTATAGATGTTTGCTTTTAGGTAATATTTCTCTCATGTATTTGAATATTTTTGGGACATATCAGGTTCTTGTTTTGTAAATGTTTTCTTTTAGTATCTATATATCATATTTTTCTCACACTATACTCTTATTTTTGGGTGCTTTTGTTTCTTATCCTTGTATCTGACATGGGATGGACGATAGATGTCTATCTTATGTTAGATGCAGTGATAACACTTTGTTTTTCCTAGGTATATTAATTTTCTATTTCTATAATGCTTTAAAATGAATTTGTTTAGTAGTGAAAATTGAGGGTGTTACACTTTCATTGGGATGAAAAGTGGATCTTAGCTTTCAAGGAACAAAAGAGAAGAACAACTTCATCTCTAATGTTTGCCTTGCCATCGAGTATGGAGGTGTTACACCCCCATTTTTATAGATTAAAAATTTTAGTTTATGGAAACATTAATTACCAAATTACTTGGTGTTTCCACTACACATAGTATAAGTCTACTTCCTATACCTTTCTTATTTCAAATGCTAAGGCTAAACCAAAACATAACAAAAGTAAAACAATAGAAATGTGAGATATTACACAGAAAAAATTTGTGGATTATATCTCTAGAAATAAAAAACACTAAAGGACATAAAAGTTAGAAGAAAAATTGATTACATCAAAAATAGGTATCTGTAGTTACAAAAGCGATTTGTCTTATATCTTAGACCAAAAATACCACTCCAAAAATAGCATATCTATCCAAGGGTTCTCTTCCTTGTCTCTTAGGCTTAGGTAGGAAACTTAGGTAACAACAAAACCCACAACTCCAAAACACACCATGGTAGGGCACTAAGGCAACTACTAAACCAACACATCTAAAATAATTCCAAATACCAACATAAGGCACTAAGGAACTATAAAAACAACAAATCAAAAACAATAACAAGGCAAGGTACTATGTTAACTATTATACCAACACATCCAAATAAATCCCTTTTATTTTCTTTCACAAAATTTAATTCAATTTTTCATTACTCGAGGGACATACAATCAACCTAGGGACGTAATGGTATAATTGGTCATATTAGAACTCTAAGGAAACATAATACCTTTACTTTCAAATCTAGGGACACATCGGTAAGCCTATTTATACCAGTACACAAAGGAAATGCAGTATTCTCCAACCTCATTCACTTAGTCATTAAGTATCAATACCCCCTATAGAGCCTATATGTCACTCATAAAGTAGAATGGGACCTTACTAAGGAACAATGACATACAAAGAAACAAATCAAATGAGGGATAAAATCTTTCCTCTAGGGTAGTTAATCCTAAATAGAAACCATTCCCATATTAAGATCTTTCACTTTAAGTATTAATTGTGAGGTGATCATAGATGTCACATACTACATAACAATTACCATTCCTATAGTTAACTATTTCCCCTTTTATTTCTAATTATAAAAGTAAATCATAAGGTCTTTGGTCTATGCCAAGCCACATCAACACTAAGGTCAACTTCTCAAAACTATAATGCCTTCCTAATATCCAATTATTCTTAAAATATAAATAAGGTTAAAATTATCAAAATATCCTTAAATCTATAATTGTGCCATTTTATTCATTTTTGTACCAACATTATTATCAAGAGAAATTTATCATAAAAAAGATAAATGATAATATTTCACATTATTTCAACATTTAGGTAATATTTTCATTTTGATGATTAACTTTATTTTCTACTTTTCATGTATTTAGTTGGTTACTCCCATAAAACACTAATTATACAACTCTTACATATCACATATTCCATGCAACATGTACGTACGCATTGAAAGCATAGTATAACATTTAAATAGGAAAATTGTCATCATTGTAGATGTAGAGAAATATATCTAACCCTAGGTCATGTGAATCAAATTCATCATAAGCTAACCTTAATCATGCATATATTCTTCTATATGAATCATAGTAACCTCGAATACCATGTATTAGAAATCATGAGATATTTCTCATGGTATTTAAATCATAACTTCACATGAATGACAACCATAACAAAATCCTAGACATGCGTATATAAATCATATATCATATTACCCATGTTTATAGTTTAACTTACAAGAGTTGTACATACCATTTATTTGACTTGTTATCGATTAATCATGCACGCCATTATAATTGGATAATGTAAAACCCTAACATAATTCCAAATCTAAACAATCATAACATGACAACAAAAAAAATTCTATCGTATTATGAGTGATTGGATTGCCTAAACCAAGCTTACATAAAAGTATAAAACTGTATCCTCTAATATCCTCAAGGATTACCTATGAAATTAACACTCAATAAGACATGTATTAACATTTAATATAACACAATAATAACCTCAAATTACTAAAATAACTCAAGAATAACTTAATAGTCAAACGAAAGTAGTAAGGAAGCCAACAACACTCACAAAACAAAGGATGGAGGAACTTGTGGAAGTATGTTAAGAAGAAGGGGTTAGTAATAGTATGAAAAGGCATTATGTGAAGAGGAGATTTGGTGGGAGTTTTTATAGTAAGGTAGGGATCTACAATAGGGAAAAGTTTAGTGAGCTAGAGAGCTATAATAGTTTTGTTAGAAAAAATATGGGGGAAAATTAGCACAAATAGTAGAAGGTAGAGAGAGAAGCTTCGGTGGATTTTTATGTTGCTTAGAAAAGAATTTGGTGGGAGCGGCCAAAGAAAAGGGGAGGGGACCGGTGCTTTTCGATAAAGGTGGTGTTAAGGAATGGGTAAGTTTGGGTGAGTGAGTTGGGGTGTGTTTGGTAAGGTTGTGTGTTGGTTGTAGGGTGGCTTTAGTAGGATTTGCTAAAGGTAAGGATGAGTGATTATTAGGAGTGCATTGTGGAGAAAGAAAATGGTGGAAATGTAATATGATAATGGTGAACAATGACTTCTTTCTTACTTAAGGGAGCTTAGGAGATATAGCAGAGAATGTTAGATGTTTGGGGGGATGAAAGCACAACACAAGGGAGAAAAAGAATGAGAGGATATTGACGGTGGCATGAGGGAAATTGTGGAGTGAAACAAAGAGAGAGGAAGGTATGGTGTAGGGTATGGTATGTGAGGATTTATACTAGAGAAGGGATGGGGGTAGGATCTAAAAATATAGTAGGCTTGGGTAATTATTTTGGTGAAGGTAGAAAATCTATTAGGGATAGAGGTAGAAATTATTTGGTATGGTGCATGAAGATTTAGGATTTACGAATGTAACATATATCGTTTAAGATCTAACATAAAATTAAAATTTTATAATGCAATCTTTAACAAATTTTAACCTAATTAAATTTTATATCTAATATGTCATAATAATAGTACATATATCAAAAATATATCTAATACAAAACATCCTAAAATAATTATTATGACAAATCATTATTACTCGTTTATATTTAGGATTTTTTAAAATGGGGTCTTATAGGAGGGGTTTGAAGTTTATTTTGATTCATCCAAGCATGGTTATGTGTGGGTAGTGGCATATGATTCTCGTTAGTGGAATAGGCATAAGAAAAATTATTTGACTCAGGAACTTTAGCTAGTTGTAGTGGTTATTACCTTAATGATTCTAAGATATTATCTATAGAGAGTTTAGTGTAAGTTTTTCATGAACCATAAATGCCTTAAATAAATATTTACTCGTAATAACGAATATGACATAGTTGAGATGGCTAGAGTTGGTCAATACCTACTATTTGGAGATAACCTACAATAAAGGTAAGACCAACATCATAGTAGATGATCTTAGTAGGAAGACTACATGCTATCTTGGTTCATTAGTGGTTTTAGATTGAGTTTGGTAGCTATTTTAGGATATGGGCATCAATATCTTTGTAATCGAGGATCATGAGATGAAGATGAGTCATATCATGATCATATATACCTTCCTTAAGGAGATTTAAGCTAGTCAGCCACGTTATGTCAAGCTTGAGAGGATTTTAGATTTTTTTAGGATGCTATTAATCATATATGAGTTAGATGTTATCTTCCTTAGAGTTGCGGGGAACTTAATAATAGGATTCTTAAAAAGGGTTATTGTGTACCTTATTCTTTCCATCTTAGAGGAGATAAGTTGTACAAAGATCTAAAGTAGATCTTAAAAAGGGTTAACGAATTTGTTGCCACGCATTTGCCTTGTTATAAGATCAAGATCAAGTACAAGGGTATCGATGAATCCTAAGTAGAAGTAATATAGCTAATTGATGGATTTTGTGGTTTGAGTAATTAAGCGTAGTAGTGGTTTTGATTCAATTTCGGTTATAGTTAACTTGTTGATCAAGTCAACAATATTTATACCAATGAAGTTAGTATGAAGTATGGAGGAGTTGGCCAACTCTTATAGAAATCATGTGTTACAGTACCATAGGGTTCCCAAGGACATTATGTTGGACTGATATTTTCAATTCTTATCTCACTTTTGGAAAAAATATACATATAGCTTTTAGGATATAACTTAAGATGAGCCATGTTTTCCAACCAACTACATACAGTTAGATTGAGCAGACTATGAATTCTATAGCGTATATGATTTGGGAATGTGAAATTGAGTTCCAAGGGGTTTCAGAGGGTCATTTGAAATTTATCAAGTTTTCCTATAGCAATATTCATCATTCAAGCATAGGGATTATACTTTTTGAGGCACTCTATGGATGGAAGTGTTCTAGTCCCTTATGCTAGAGCAACTTAAGTGAGATAGCTGTATTGGGACCTGAGATGGTAAACGACACTCCCATGAACATTATGTTTATTTGAGATCATATAGAGGCTATATAGGCTAGGAAGAAGAGTTATGTAGACCTATAGAGGAGGATGGATGGTTATGAGGTGGGTAACTAAGTCCTTTTAAATATCTTTCCTATCAAGAGAGTGATGCTTATTTGTTAGAAGGGTAAGCTTAGCTAATGGTACATTAGACTATAAGAGATTTCTGATCAAGTTTGAGAGGTAGCTTACTAACTTGCCTTTCGTGCTGAGGTTTTGCATGTACATAAAATCTTTTAGATCTCTTAGTTGAGAGATTACTTGGCAAATCCATTGCACATCATCAAGCCAGAGATGATTGAGCTTGATGGAACTTAAAATATGAGCAACAACTGCTAAGGATCCTTGATACTAAGACCAGGGACATGCTTTTGAAGGTTTTTTCCTTTAGTGAAGATCATACAGTCACACCATGGAGCTGAACAAGTCATCTGGGAGTCTGAGGAAGAAATAAAGACAAAGCATCTAGAGTTTTTTACTTAGGTGTGTTGCGTGAGTAACACTTCCTCTTCTAAGGGGGTAATACCCTTCCCTTGTGTATTAACTTTTAGATGTTATTTTATTTCACTTGATGAATTAGGGTTTCGATATATTTTAAGCTTACAACAACCTTTTCTTTTGTTTACTTCAAGCATGATGTTTCTCTCAATGGGTAGTATTGTAATACCCCATCCAAAAATCATTCAAAATGTATTGAAAAATTTGTTGGTATTAAAATGTGATAAATAGAACACTAAAAATGTGAATTTGAAATGTACAATTTGATAAATTACCTACCAAATCGACTACTACGCTAAAAAACTAACACTTTTATTTTAGTGATAAACCAATCAATTGATTGCACAAATAAACCAGCTAGTTTACATGTGATTTCTTATCTTTTTTTGAATTTTTTTTAATGTTTATAAAACTTATAATAAGGATTTATTTGTGCTAATAATCATATTTTGGTGCTTTGAAATTATTTTTATATTAATTATATCATTATATGATTTCATTAAGCTAAAAAATTCCATAAAATCACTTTTGAGGTATTTCTCACCTTCTCTCATTGTCCTTCACTTTCCTCTCTCTTGGGGAAGCTATGGCTACATGAATATCCTTCTACATCTCCCCTAACATACCTACTCATTGTAATCCATATTATATCACTCTATCTCCCTCACTCTCATCATTCACCCTCTTACACTTTGGTTTTCTCCCACTCAACCAAAGTCAACTCTCCCTCATTTTATTCCCCTTTAATATATGATCAAACTCTTTCCTATGCTCCATTTCTAATTCATTTGAACTCCCTATTTCTACATTTTCTTGTTTTCTCCCTTTCCCTTGGGTACATTTTACTAAGTTTTAGGATATCTTTGATTTTTCTATATTTTGTTTTTCTAAAAACAATTGTAGTGTGCCTCTTATCTTCTCATTATTTGGTCAAATCCTTATCTCTTATCTCATCTCATAATCTTATCTTTAATTTTTCCTTGATTACCATATTTAGACAAGGAAGGATTAAGGTGTACAGAAAAGTTGAAGATCCTTATTTTTCCTTCTCTTAGAAATTTTTTAATGATAAAAGGTTAAGATATAATTTTTTTTTCTTCTTCCATTTTTAATTTTTAGTTAGTTTTAATAAAAATTATTAATTTTGGTTCTTGATTCTTTTAGGAAATCAAGGTCTTGGTAGAAACCATCAAGTTAGGAGTATTTTTGTGCTAGAAGACTTGCTTGGAGGTAAATTATTCTTATATCTAATATGATTAAGGAAGTTTGTTGCTAATTCTTCTTTTCATATTGTTTTTGTGTTCAGTGATGAATATGTGTTGTTCTGAGTTATCTTCGAGCATACGTTAACATTAATATTTTTGAAGTTTTAGAGCATGTTTTATTAGATTTTGGTATCATTTATGAATTCGTACTTTATACTTGATTATGTTGTGTATCAATTTATATAATGTATTTGTGTACTTCCATATAGAGTATGTCTTTTTTATATGTTTTAAAACATAGAAGCATATTAGAATTAATTTAGAAAATGTTTATGATTTTAGTTATGTGTTGTCTGTGGGACTCGACACTATTTCGCCCAAACCAATCAATCAGTTACTATATTGCTCGATTTTTTGTGTAGCCACTCACTTGGTTTGGTAGCCTTGTTTTGCTAGTTATGTGAATGGTCAGTTGGTTTGATGAACCTATCAAATGCTTCTCATGAAAAGTTGATTGGTTTGCCAAACCCATCGAATGGTCTTTTGTGAGCAAAGTAGTTTCTGTATCAACTTAAGCACATCAATTAGTTAATCTAAACCCATAAACTAATTTCTATGAACATTTGATAGGATGGATAAACTAGCCAAGAAATTTCGTTGTGTGTTTTATTTTCACTAGGTCTAATGTGACCAAACCAGTCGACGGTCCTATGGACCAATGACTGGTTTAGCCTATGTTTTTCTTTGTTATTTATTTATTTTTTAATATTTCTTTGAGTCCTTTATCATAACCTTAGAATTAAATTTTGGCATTTTTTTCATGATTTTAACCATGCTTAATCAGAAATAAAGTATATTAAAATTATTAATATTGTGGTGTGCCTTGGATGCATTGTGTGGTTAAGTTTGATGTCACATCTAAACACTGAAATGGGGGCTTCTATACCTTGAGTTGTGTTTGGTTTTATCACTTAGAAACATCTGATTTTTTATTAATGAAATTATAAATGTGGTAGGTGATATTATGGATTAATGGAGTTAACATTTCATTTGAGATTTTTTCTCTGACTCTCGAGGTAGTTAACCAAGAGTTAGTTGGTGGGTCACCCTAATTTTTTATCTTTTCACTTAGTAATTATTTCCTTCTCTGCTTAGTTTTGTTGGTACGAGGTATACGCATATTTTTAGGGTAGGATAATACTCTAGTAGGCTAGCATGGCATCAATATCCTAGTAACGTGAATCAGGTATCCCTATATATGCCTCTTGGTACTTTATATGTCCATTGCCTATGCGGATATGGTATCCCAACTTTATGTTTCCTTATGGTAGGATAAAAATTTAGTAGGCCAGCATGGCATCGGTACTGTGGTGGGTGAGGTATCTAAGTATAAGCCCCTTGATGTATTATAACTATGCATGGTGGGTGTGGTATCCCAATCTATGTTTTTCCTTGCAATATATGCACTTAAGGTGTGGGGGAATAGTATCCTTGAAGAAAAGCCTCCTCGATTTATTTTAACCAAGTGTGGTGGGTGTATTATACCATAGTGTGGGTTACACTATTATTACTCTTGTTCATGGTGGATCACTAGGTATGGTCAAGCTAGAAATCTTATCAATGGGGGAGTGTATGCTCACTAAATGAAAGATTTATTCTATCTGAATTTAATGTATGATTTTAATTATCGTACCTTATATGGTTCTTATGTGAGTATAGTTATTTATCTAATAATCATGAGCTTTGAAGTGATCTTATATATATTTTTTATACAATGCTACTATGTGACATCAATATGCAACATGAGTCTTTACCAAAATTTAGGTAGTTTGTTGTATTAGTACTTCACCATACTAATAATACATTTGTGTGGTCATTGTGATGATCATTATTCTATTTTGGCGAGCAGATGATAATTGACAGAGCTATGGTTATTACATTGTGTATAATGAGGATGATATCGCGGGTCAGTAGTTGACCATTATTTAGGGATCGAGATTTACATTTCTATCTTATTAAGAGTTAGACTAATGGGTTTAGATTATTTTTTCCACTATGTAGGGATGTATTTTGGTCTTTTTAATTATTCAAACTCTTAACTTTGGTTCTTATATTTGGATTTTGTAATCCCTCTCCTATCAATATTATTCTTTTCCTTATTATCATTACTATTATTTTATTAGAGCATCCATTTTTTTCAATTATCCTTCTTTTTTACCTTACATTAGGCATGGTTAGATGATGAATAGTCTTTTTTCATGGTTTATAATACCCCATCCTAAAATCCTTCAAATTATATTTAAAATTAATTTGATATTAAATAAATGAGTATTGATTTTGGAAAGGGCTTGAAATTTTAATAAAGTTATGTATTTCAAGCATATCGATTGATTGGTTTGCCTAATAGATCTTCTTCTTCTTCTTCTTCTTCTTCTTCTTCTTCTTCTTCAGATTTTGTTTATATTAAATATTGAAAAGTAGTTTTATTGATTTCCATCCTTGATTCTTTTAAGAATTATGGTCCAAGTAGATAACCATCAAGTTACATATATTTTTTGCTAGAAAAATTGCTTGAAGGTAGGGCACTCTTATCTTTAATATGAATAAGTTCTTCTGTTTCTTATTGTGGTTCCATGTTCTTGGTGTTTTTATGTTGAGCATGAATTATTTTATTGTAGAATTCAAACATGTGCTAGAGTTTTCTTCTTAAAATTTATGTATGGTTTGGGTTTTGTGATATTATGTATGATTTTGGCAGTTTTGAGTATGTTTTCATTTAATGCCAATACTACTGAAATGCCCCGAAAAATTCTAATCTAAAATATTATATTTAAATGAGGTTTTATCATAAAGATTAATTAAATTAATTATTTTAATTAAAATAAAAAGGAAATTAATTAGGGAAAATCAAGAATAAATTTATAAGTATTTTAATTAGGAGGAATTTGGGGTATTTTAGCTAATTAAAGATTTTAATTCGGGAATTAATTAAATAAATGATTTTATTTAAAATAAGAATGAGAAAATAGTTTTAAATTAATATTATTTTTATAAATAATTTAATGGAAGAAAATTAGGGTGTTTTGCTAATTAAAATGGAATTTATGGAAAGTCTTTTAAAAATCCTAATTTAGCCTAAAAAGGGAATTAAATATTATTTTATTTAAATATTATTATTTTTAAATATTCTAAATATTCAGATTAATTTAATTGGCCCTAATCTAATTATTTTCTCTTTCCCTTTTTCCCTTTTTCTTTTCTTTCTTCCTTTTTCCTTTTCTTTTTCTTTCTTTTTCTTTTTCCTATTCTTCTCGCCGAACTGGGCCAGCTCGCGGCCCAGTTCCCCTTTTTCTTTTCTTCTTCTTCTTCGGCACGGCCCATCCCGCGCCCGCGCGACGTCATCTGTCCGCTCCGTGCCACGCCGCGTTTTTACTTCTTTTCCACTGAAGCTCGTCGTTTCATTTAAAACCTTACCTCGTCGCGCCCGACCGGCCCGGTTCTTCCTTTTTCTTTTCTTTCCCGGCCGACCCGACCGCCTCCCTCTCTTCTTCCTTCTTCCTCCTTCCTCCTCCGTCGACGCTGCTGCACCTTTCGACCTCATTAATGGCTTCTCCGGCTACGGTGAATAATACCGGCCGTTTCTTGGCTCATTGTCTTCCTCTTAACTCCAGAAATAACTTCATATAATTATTTGACGTTAACTCTCGGCCGTTTCTCCTCCCCAACCTCTCGAAACCCCGAAGCCAACCAAATGTCGACCGACCGTTTAACGCCACCGGCCACCCAAATTATTGTAATTAAAACTTCCATGTCGACCTCCAGCTCCTCATTATCCATTCCAACATCTATAAATAGCCTTGTTATAGGAGTTTTTAGAATTTTTCTTTCCCGAAACCCTAAGCCCGAGCTGCCGATCACCGAGACTTTAGACGCCGTTTCCTCCACCGATAGCTAACTTCAACGCCACCGCCGCATGCCAAATTATTCCCTGCAACGTCCTATAATTAACTAAACCATTCTAACCTCTCGATTCTTCTTGCACGAGCCTCCATAGCCGTGTCAAGTTGGATGCTCGTTCTCGCCGGAATTTTGACCCCGAAGCCTTAAACCGCCTTCCACCGCCGTGCGCCGCCACCTTTGGCTGCACCACCACCATCATTTTGTCCCTCTCCTCTTGGGCAACAATAAACACCTCTTATATCACCTCAATTCTCCCTATCTTTTTCCCAACATCCATCTTTCCCTCTTTTCTTCTGTTTTTCCGGCCACCGTCGCCGCCGCCGTGAACCACCGCCGGTGCCACCTATCCCCACCAGCTTAAGGTTGAACCCTAGACCCTCTCAACCATTTTCCATATTATTATAAGCCTTTATTTAATTTATTTCAATTATTTGCATATAATTACCATTATTATTATTCTTAATATTTATATTCTTAATATGTTTTATTATTATTTGATGAGAAATTTTATTCTGAATTGTACTTGCAGGGTGGAGAGTGGTAATAAAACAATATTATTGATAGTTTCGAATTTTAAGTTATTAATTGAATTATTATGGGATTATTATCATTCTTCTTCTTATTATTATTATTAATATTATAATTATTAGAATAATTATTATTATCATTTTATTAATTATTCTGGAAAATCTTAGGCCCTAATTTTGTATTAACATTTGCACTTATTTATTTTAGTGTTATTGTTTCTATTGTTCTTATAACTATTGATGATAATATTATCAGTATCTTTATTATTTTAATATTATTATATATGTTATTAATTTTATTATTTATATTAAATAAGTGGTAAGTCATTAGTTATAAGTAGGGTCGAAACCCCACTTTAAATTTTAAAGCTTATTATTATTATTATTATTATTATTATTATTATTATTATTATTTATTATTATTATTCTCATTGATATTAGTTTTATTATCTTTGATATTATTATTATATTAGTATCATTATTATTATTAGGGTAAAGTCTTTAACCCTACATTACCGAGGTTTATAATATCTCTATTATTTTTATGTCTTTAGCAAAGTTAGAATTTTGTTAAGGTTATTTTATTCATATGTTATTATTTGGTCTAAGCCCTAAGGAGGCGTAGGAACGTGCTCCAAGACCGGTGTCGTTTCAGGTAAGGGGTGCTAAGGCCTTTTATGTGCTAATGTGCATTGTGTGCCTCGTATTCTATGCATTCTATGTTTATGATTATTAATTATAACGTATATGATATGACATGGAGTTGAAGTATGCTTTCGTATGGCATGTGTATTATTTGTGTATGACCCTGTAAGACATGCATGTGAGGATGTTGATATGATTTTATATGGGAGAAAGGATGAAAAAGGAGGATGGGGAAGGAAGTTGACTAAGGGAAGTGAGTTGACCTAATTTTATGAATTTATGAGGAATAATCTATTGCATGGTTTTATTTGGAAGAATGTAATCTAAGATGTTATATGGGAGAATCAAATTATTATTTGTTTGGGAGAATCTAATTTATGATTTTAATTGGGAGAATCTAATTTATGAATTGTCTGGTAAAATCCAATTTATGGTTTTATATGGGGAAGTTTAATTTATGGTTTGGTATGATTTTATGTGAGAAAAATTAATATATGGTTTGTATGGAAGAATTTAATTTATGATTTGATTGGGAGAATATAATTTATGATTTGTTTGGGAGAATCCAATCTATGGTTTTGCTTGGGAGATTCTAATTTATGATTTTATGGGGAAGAATCTAACTTATAGTCTTGTATGGTAGAATCTAATTTGTGGTTATGAAAGGGGAGAATCTAATCAATTGTATTATGTGGAAAAATCTTTGGGTTTTATATGATTTGAATCTTTGTGTTGGTATGGATTGAATTTAGGGTTTTGTGTGAATGAATCTTTGGGTTGTATATGGTTTGAACTTAGGGTTTGGTAAGGATGGATACTTAGTTTGGTATGGATGAATCTTTGGGTTTTATATGGTTTGAATCTAGGGTTTGGTATGAATAGATCTTTGGGTTATGTGGAATGAATTTAGGGTTTTGTATGATGAGATTTTGGGTTTTGCATAATGGTTAATGGTTGTATGGTGATATTAGGGTTTGCATGGAAGTAATAATAGCATGAGATGTGTAAAGTTTGTATGAGAGTGAAGTTTACGTATGGAACACTGATTTGGGATTTGAGGAAAGTAATGTAAGTGTTGTTTGGGTGATTGAACATTTGAAGGGAAAATAGTGCGTGGAGCATTATATGGGTACGTAGGAAACCGAGCTAGGGTTCGTGTGGATAATTAGGGTTTGGTGCAACTACTTAGGGTTTTTGCAGTATCAGGTGTTTTGGTGATTAAAGTGGAGTCATGAGGATGGAATTTATGAGTTACAATGTGTGAAGTGTTAAAGGAGTGATTCATGCATGTCTAGGGTGAAAGCCGTTGAATAAGATAATTAAGACACTAATTATTTAAAGTGGAAGATCGTTGAGACGGGACCGACCGATCCACCGGTTCGGAATAGTGGTTAGGGTGTTTACCCTATGTGTGACCGATCCACCGGCTATAATAGTGGTTAGGACATGATGTCCTATGCGTAACCGATCCACCGGTTATAATAGTGGGGGTTCCCGAGCTCAACAACCGCAAACTAGAGTTTTGCTAAAATGCCTAAAAGATACTAATTACTTACAGTGGAACACCATGCGTGCCGGAGCCAACCGATCCACCGGTTAGGAATAGTGGTTAGGACGCGTAGTCCTATGTGTATCCGATCCACCGGCTATAATAGTGGTTAGGGTGTGACACCCTATGCGCCTCCGATCCACCGGCTATAATAGTGGGGGCTTCCGTTTTCGCATGGATTTGATAAAAAGATATGATGTGTATCGAATTCCGATAAAAGATTAATTAAGTAATTAATCTGGACTATGATTGGGCCTTTATGTATGTACTTGAATGATTGGTCGATATTATGACATGATGATGGTTATGTCCTTTTATTATTATGCATGATTTTATGTGCTTATGTGTTGGCCTTAGTACTCGGTTACCTTACTCAGTACGTAGCGTACTGATCACCCTTTTTATGGGTGCTGCTCATTCCCACGAGTAGTATGCCCTTCTGATTTGTGCAGGTGGGCGAGACATCAGTTGGGGCTGAATGTTGAGCATGTTTGGCTCGAGATTCAAGAGAGTTGTGGCCATATTATAGTCTTTATATGACTCTAATTCTTTTTGTTAATCTTTTATCGGTTGTAAGTTTAATTCTCTTTTGAAAATGAATTACATTTCTTGATGCGTACTCTGATTTTGTTTTACAACCGTTTAATGCTTATTTGGAAATTGAATTGTATTGATTATTTCTTTTCTTAGCCTTAGCACTTGGTACTGGAACGGTCGGAGAGAACCGGTCTGGTACTAAGTGTGGCGGTAACATTTCCAGAATTCACAGGTTTTCAGTGCTTCTAATTTAATTGCTTCCGCTTTTAAGAAAAAAAAAATTTAGTGAATTTTGGGGTGTTACAACTACAATGTATCCTTGTGATTATATGTGTGGAACATGTCTCTTAGGTGTTTTATGACATAGAAGCAAGATAGGATTAATATATTTGGTTAGGTGAAATTTTGCTATACGAATCACAAATATAGGTGCTCTTTTAGCTATACTAGTCACTCGATATGGGGATTTTTATTGGCTGTTTGCGAGATCAGTTGATTGGTTTGATGAACAAGTCACCTAGATCCTATGAGTAGTAAATTAGTTTTCCAAATACATCAACTCATTACCTTGTGACTAGAGTGGTTAGATCTATGCTTTGACCCATCGACCGATTTGGTCAAAATCATCAAATGGTGTCGATGAACACTCAATCAGTAGGATCAACTAGTCGACGGATTTGTTGGTTTATTTATCTGTCTAGGTTTGGAGAAACCAAACCAATCAACTAGTTCACTTCTTTTAGCCACTTTCACTTATTAAGTAATATCCTTTTGTTAGGATTAGTATTAATGTTTTTATGCAATTACAAAATCTTAATGATGAATCCATCCATGTTTATAGTGCAATTAATATAGATCAAAATGATCATAATTGGGCTTTCATTTAATTATGTTTTGGGTCATCTCTAAACACCCAATTGGTGGCTTATATGTCTTATGATGTGTTTGGTGTTATTAGAGAGAAACACCAAATGTGGATAATAATGGAATTAATTTGTGGTTTTTAATATCATCGAGTAATTAATAAATAATACATTAAGATTTCATTCTAGCCTTTTTCTCTAACTCTAAGGGTATCTAGTCTGGAGTTGGTGGGCAGATTACCCTATAATCTTATATTTTCACTCAGTATCTATTTTCTTCCCTACCATTTTGTGATCAGTAGAAGGGTATGACAATATGATTATGGTATAGGGTTATATGATAGTAAGATAATGAGGCATCAGTGTCACTTTGGTGAGAGGATGACGATTGGTAGGGTTATGGTTCTTAGCTAGAGTATGTTGAGGATGATACTGTAATACCCCATATATTTGAAAAATGTTGAAAAGAATTGTGCTACTTTTTGGACCTTTGATATTGATTTAATGTTAGGATTTGGTTTGAGATAAAGTTGGATTTGAAATGGGATTGAAAAATAGAGTTTGATGAGTTCTTTTAAGGTGAACTGATCGGCTGGTTCGTCATTTCAACAAAAGGGTTTTTTTGACTAAACCAATCGACTGTTTTATAGAGTAGTCAATTGGTAGGCCCAAACCAATTGACTATTTTGTTTAGTTGGACATGTTTTTCAAACTCAATTTCTAATAAATTTCTTATACTGAAATTGGATGTTACCAACCCCAGCCAACTTTTCCCCCAAGAGATTCCTAACAATTTTCATTATGCATTTAGCATGAAATATTGCCTGACATTGATCTAGAGGTCGATTGAAACAATTGATGGGGTAGAGATGACCTAAACCTTATCTTTTTCCAAGTCTCTCCTATGTACATTTCTGAGATCAAAGCTTCAATCTCAGTCATGACTCTAAGAAACAAGGAGATTCCTTCCATACTAACCTTCCATTATCTCTCTTATGTATTCTAATTTTTACTTAATTGATCTGCATTGTCCATAAACATCATTTGAGCTCTAGAGAATAGGTTAGTATATCTTAGATGAAATCCATCCATTTAGCTTGAATCTAAATAGTAATTTCTAGAGTTCACAAATGACTCCTAAACCCTATGATATTCCTTTCAATTTGTTAGCTATAAAGAACCCCAATAATCCCTTTTAAGCACCTTTCTTTCAGCCACCAAAATCCTTAAGTCTCTATATTCATCTCCCCTCTTTATACACTTCTATCCTTGTGATCAATTTCCTTGTAATCTTCTAATCCTATCTCTATCTCTCTCTTATTTTAATTATTAAGCAAGGAAGAGTTAGATTTGGGAAAATGATTGAGTGGTTCGATTGAGCATTTCCTTATTATGCCTTAAGTTTTCATGTTCTTTCCTTCCCTTCTGTTTTAATTAAAATTTTAATAAGATTTTAGTGCTAATTTTTTAGTTTAAGATTTATGGTTTTAAGGTTCTGAAAGCATATAATTTCAAAGTTGGGATTTCTAGTTTAAGGGAAAATTTGCCTATATCAAGTAAGTGATTATGGTATCTTAAATAATTTATGAATATTCATGCATGATTTGAGTTTTCTTTAAGGTGATTTAGTATGTTATCATGAATGTATACCACCTGCATAAGTGATTTGGATAGATAAATCATGTAATTAGAGCAGAATGCATGAAATTTGGTGAAAATAAGATATGGTGACTAAATGTTGAGTTATGGAAGTTAATTTGGTAGAAAATGTGTTAGTCTATTTGTGTACATGTTCTAATGTGGTTAATGGTGATTTTTAAGTATGAATATACATGAATTGGATAGCTTGATGTTGTTATAGGACAAACCAATTGACTAGTTTTTTCAAACCAATCAATTGGCCCCTAGAATAGTCGACTTGTTAACCCAACCCATCGACTAGTAAGCTTGCAAAAACCTTGGTCTTGCTTTTTACTTATACCCATCGACTTATTAGGTAGAACAGATTGATTGGTCTATGAATAGTCAACTAGTATCCCAATTCAATCAATTAGTTTGAGGAAAATCATGGTCTGGTTGAGTCAAATTCATTGACTGGTTGACCCAAACCAATCAATCGGTTGGTGAAACTAATTGATTGGTTGGGCAAGAGCGATCAACTAGTTCGACTTGTTTGTGTAAATTGTTCCCTCTCAGGTTGGTTATACTTTGAGGCTATGTTTGGCACTACCCTATGATTATTAATGGGATAAAATAATGAATTTATCATGGATTAATGGACTAATAAAAAGTTTAAATAGATCATAGTTTATGATATACCCTATGAGTATTGTAAAGATTAAATGGGTATTCCATGTATAGAATGCAATGGTTTTGAGAAAAAGTTAATAAATATAACTTTGGATTGAATAAAATAAGAAGATGAACCTGAATAATATTGGACAAGGATGAATGGAAAAACCCACATAGTTAGGAAGATGGAAATAAAGTGATTAACATGGAATAAATGTGGAAAATATTTTCCTTACATTTGTATGGACCTTATGTGATCACTTATCCTTATAATAACGTACTAATCAAGGAAAGTGAAAGACAATTGAGTTGAGTATGGGTTTAGATTATTCGATCCTTGATTAGCTATCGGAGGTTAGTATGTTTCCGGCCTTTTATTGATGCCTTTGGGTGGGATCCTAAGAGGTCCTGGTGCCTTACCTTCTCTGAACACTGATGATATAATGTGGGGTTTCAATATTAAAGGGTCAGGTTACCTAGGTTGTTGGCTTCAACTTCAACTTATGTCTATATTCGTTAGCTTTAGTGTCCAAGGTACTATTGCTGTAGGCAAGGTTGTGTTAGAGAAGGTGGCTACTGCTGAGAATCCAACGGATTTGCTAACGAAGCCATTGACGGTGAGCAAGTCCGAGCATTGCTTGGACATGGTTTGTGTTTGTGTACCATGAGGGCCTTTTGGGGTCTAAGGGTTTTTATAGATAGTATTTTGTGGTCCTGGTGCTATCTACTTCAAATACGTCGTCAAGGTGGAGAATTGGAAGCTTGTGACTAGTATTTGGTGTGTAGAACAGCTTGGATTGGTGTATGAAGTGTTTTGGAGGAATTTGGAGTAGAAATATGAGCTTTTTTGGAATGATATGAAGATTTTACCTTGAATTAATTGGATTTTAGAAATATTTTGAACATGAAAGTTGTATATCCTTTTGTTAACTTTCCAACGCATTAAGAATTAGCTTGATTGGAGCTCATATGAAGAGGTTTTGGCCGAAATACTGAAGACTATCAAAGGTGGAAAGAAACACCGGGGGAGGGGGCATTTTCGTGAAACACGATCCGTGTTTTTCATCAGGAAAATGTGCTTTGTTTTTGTGAGAGATCGAGAGACAGAAGATAAGCATGGGGTTACCGTGTTTATTTACACGGTCTGTTTTTTTTTTTTTTTTTTTTTCCTCCGCCTTGGTTTTCGCTAATGAGACTCTCGTACAGTATAAATGCCATACGATGAAAACCCTAATCGAGAGAGTGCCGTCTTCTTCTCTTATTGAGTTCTCTTGTAATTCCTTGATGAATTGAGTGATTTATGTGAGGATTTCTTTGATTCTCTTTGTAATCACAATTACTTCACATCAATAAGATTGTCTGTTTCCCTAATTTGTGTTCTTGAGTGTTTTTCTCTTCTCAATTCTTGTGCATTTTAATTGATTCTAATTAGATCTTATTTTTCTAAATTTTTATTGATCTACAACAAATTGTTGTAGATAAAGCTTATATATTTGTGTAACTATGTTGTTTTTTTTTAATTTTTTACGATATGATATAATATATTTACGATTCATTTGTCTATAGAATTTATATATTTTATAATTTAGAAGAGTTAAACAAAGAACTTAATGATATGATTTAGTGGTTGTTTTCTATTATAGATAGTGAGATGTCACACTTAAATAATAATTTACATACCTCCACCATATTTTTATATGGGACCTAAGGCATATCGTCAGGGTCATGTGATATAGCCATATGATGAGCCAGGTCTCTTGTTTCTAAGGGGTTATAGATTATTTCTATTTTGAATCATATCACTTGTTGTTCAACTTACCTCAAATGGATCTATGGTTAGGGGGTTTATCTAGTCATTTGTAGTGGTTTATCCACCTTACTAATGCACCACATTTAATATTTTTTGAGGGTAAGGTGTTTGTCATGGATTATGATCGGATAGCTAGAGAGTTGATGCTTACAAATGACTAGTGTAGGTTACTTCATAGCTTATCGCCAAGTATTGACCCTAGTTACCTATAGTATCTGTCACTCAAATATTTATTGAGGATGTGAGAGAGTAGATAACATATTGAGATGAGTAAACTCTGAGAGTGATGCTTGGTAGTCGCCCTAGGAAAGGCTATTGACAAACTTCATAAAATAGTTAGAGATTATTCTTAGTTTTTTGTTTGGGTTGCAACAACCTTTTAATGTATATATTGTTGCTATTGTCTTAGGGTTCTTCTTATTTTTTGGGTCTTTATTTAAACACGTAGTGTGTTTATATTTTTAATTTACAATTATTGTAAAATGGTTTGATATTTATATACATATGAACTATTTCTACGCAAGAATGGTTTGTGTATTTGTATACTTTTGGAAACGTGTTGGAATGGTTTGCATATATAGCAATAGAATAGCATGATATATTATAGAAATATGAATTATTTCTAAGCATGAGTGGTTTCCAAATTGTTAATATAACACCCCAAAATCACGACTTGAAAATTTCCTTTAAAATTTTGTTTTGAGGAAGCGAAAATTGTAAAACAATGGGTGTTACTGTCACACCTAACATAAGTTCGGTCTCCTCACCATCCTTATGTTAAGTGTTAAGGCTTAAAACAAGTCAAACAAACAAAATGCGAGAGAAGTACAATACAAGATCAAGGGTTTTACAAAGAAAGATTATCCATACTAAAGAACCATTTAGATAATTAGTAACTAACAATTTTCAAAAAATAAAAAAAATAGCGCATGAAGGTGCAAGCGTGGTTTGTCTTACGCTCATCCGGTCCATCAAATATTACAAGGAAAGGGAAATAGGGACAGGGTCCACTCACTCGCTTAGCTTAACTAGTCGGGATGATGCTCCTCAAAATTTTTCAACCACTGCATGACATGGATGTACTCCTCTGAAAAGAGATAGCATCAGTACAACTTCCTCATGCTGATTTAATCACAACGCCTCCAGAGAGGTAGCATACCCACATAACAATTATCATAAAAGTAAGGCATTAAAAAAAACAACGATCACATGCAAAGCCATGATTTTATGACACAATTCCACATCACAATTAATGATACTAATTAGATCAAAATCCCTAGTAAAGGCATTGAAAACATGCTTAGAAATATCACAACCATGTCAACTTACCAATGATCATACATTATAGCATAATAGGAAGAATTGGTGACATTCCAAATAGTCTAACCAGGATCAAGTCACGTCTAGTCCAATTATTACAGAATTATTATGGTGGGTGTCTAATCCTATTGTATCATTTATATAACAATTCTCGAGTGGAATACAATTCCATATATATGACAATGGTTGTCAAGGAGGTGGTACCAAAATAATTCACTCAATTCTAGGGAAAAGCTCGCCAAGGAAGTCACACGACATATCAGTTGTCCATACTAAACCTCAGAACTCAAGTCCTTAAGTACGCATACTTCCTATATGGTTTATGGAATACCTATAGAGCAGAAGTGAGCCCCTTGACCCGAAGGCCCAAACTTTCCACTCGGCGGCCAAGTCTGAGGCACGAGATTCCTTTCCAAATTCAAGTCTTCCTCTTTAAGTGATTAGTGTCTTATGAAATTTTAGGTTATTAATTTGAGAACAATAAGGTTCACAATATTACAACTTAGCCATAAATCAATCAACCAAGGGACCACAAGGGTCACAACAATCAACCATCAATGTCAAATCCAAAAGACCACGAGGGTCACAACAATTCCAAGTCAACAGGACCTAGGGTAGGCATCAAGCCTTAGCCCGAATAATTATCTGATTAAGTTATTCAATCCATTTGTCCAATTATTTTTAAAATTATTCAAAGGCCAACACTTAATTCAACTAGCCCAATTATTCACTTTGAAACACATTTTCCCCCTAATGACAAAAATACCCTTCGATCTATAACTACCACATTTTCCTTTAATTTATTACTAGGTTTATCCCTATAGGATATTTCTCATGAAAAAGCTAACATAAAATAGCTAATGGTACTTTAACATATAATAATTTCTTCAGCACAACAAAAGACTATATGACCCCTGAGCATTCACCACACATGGTACATGTATACACTCTTAGCATGCATTTCAAGTATATCATAAAATTCATGCAATTTCAACAAATAACTTTCAAATACGGACCATGGTTTATAGAATTTACATTTTTACCCCTATAACATGCAACACATAATAATCACCATTTAAATGCATTTATACTCTAAGTTAATATGCTATACGTCCAAAATTATCTAAATTATCCAAGGGACACATTTAATCCATATATGGGTCTTACCATGAAACATGACAAATTTTCAGTCGGACTCTAACGTTAAAAATGCACATTTCTTTTTAGCATAAATCCTTATATGTTCTCATAAGCATACACTCTTCAATTTTTAGAATACTACCTAGGCATATAAATATTATCATAGTAACATATATTAGTACCCTAAACATGAACATTTCCTTTTTTAACACAAATCCATATACGCTGTCATAAGCATACACTCTTTAATTTTTAGAATACTATCTAGGCATATAAATATTTACATGGTAACATATATTAATTTACACATCATAATATTCACATAGAAATGAACTAAAACATGCTTCCATTTCCCACAAAATACAATCCATTTGATATACTCATCCTAGCATGATTTTTATCCTAGAAAATTAACCTATAATTTTCACATAAAATTCTACCATCTACGGATTAGTTAGATTTATCTTTGAGATAAAATAATAATACCACAAAGAGCTTCTGCCAAGAATACCTTAAGTAGGGTTGATATTCCCTAAAAATAAATAACAACATCTAAAACTATGCATGCATTAGTATATATGCTAAATAAATTAATAAAATGACAACCTATGCAAACTAATACCCAAAATACAATTAAGGAATTAACCAAGGCGGTCGGTGCATGGATTTTCTATATACCACACACACCGAAAGATAGAATACTTATGTCAGAATTAGTTGCTGCTTGGAGAGGTGAAACACATGGGAAGAGGGTGCTTAGCAAGGCTGCAATTTGGGTGATTTTTGGGCAGGAGTTCGGTAGTGCAAGGGAGGAGTTTGGGGGACGCAAACAAGAGTATCAAATGCTTGAAGTAAGGGGGGAGGAGGAGAGGATTTTTAGGGAGAAAAATAGAGGACCAAAAGGGAGAGGGAAGGAGGGACTTTGCTGCAGGTGGGGGCTTAAGAAGGAAAGGGAAAAATAGGGGAAAAATGAGGCTACTATAAGAGTTGGTTAGGGAGGATTCTGCAGATTATATTATGGGAGATGGGTGTTGAAAGCTTGGGAGAATGTAAAGGGGCAGGTTGGTTTCATGGAGAAGGAAGGAAATGGATGGGTAGATGGCTAGAAAAGTTGAGTAGGTGTGCAGGTTGAGAGGAGGAGAGGATGAGGGCTGCTACTTGGGGAAAAGGGCTGGGTTATGTGTGGTTTTTGCTGCATGTGGCTGGGTAGCGTGAGGGAGGTTGGATGGGCTGGTTTGCTATGATTTTTCCGGCTAGAATGTAGTGAGGGAGGTTGATGGGCTGCTGCAAGGGGAAGGGGAAAGGCTGCAAAGATAGTGGATAAGATAGGTAGGAGTGTAGGGTATGGGCAAAAGGTGTTCAAGCATAGGAGAAAGGTGGCAACTAGCTGCATGGGAGGGGGTAAAGTGAGACAGATTGGGGGGAGTTTAGGATGAAATTAGAGTGGGAAAAATGAGGTGGATTGGTTAGGATTTAGTTAGAAAAAATATCCCAAAGTATTAAGCTTTTAAGAGTATGGTTACTAAGGAAAAATCCTACCTATTTAAGGTTTTATTTTCACCATTATTCTCACTAATTATTATCATGATCAATATTATTATTATTATTAGTGTTATCACTACCACTCCTTATTATCATAATTATTTCTAACATTATTATCCTCACAATTATTGTTATCAACATTATATTTAAAAGTGTTACTTACAATAAGGCTATTGTTATTACCATCCTTTCTATTTTATTAATATCTACTCTCTTTTTATTATCTTTATTATTACCATCATCAACTTTTATCTTCCCCTACTAATATGTACACTAGTCTGGGTTATTATCATAATTTAATAACTATAGACTTACTCGTAATGACAAGACATTCATTCTAAAAAGAATCCAATGATTTATTGCACCTACTAATTAAATTTTAAGTCTTGCATATTTAAATTAAGAATTTATTAAAACAAGGTATTACAGTTAAGGGATATGGAAACTTGTTGGAATTTCTTATATATATACATATAACAACTTAATAAGATGATACATTATACAAATATGAATTATTTTTAAGCATGAGTGATTTGAAAAGTGTTTTTAGAAGTGAATTGATTTGTAACAATTATTTTTTGTGGGATACATATAGATTGGACAAATGTGACTAGAAATGGATGTCTGCAAATCATTTGTCTAGAGAATATGACAAAATACTTAATTCTTTCATCAAGTTTGTAGTATAACATGCTTGGGACCTTAGTATAATAGTGTGTCATTGTTTTAATTGTGCTTATATTGAATATATCAATGCTAATGATTTGAGAGATCATTTATTTGTATACAGAATTGATACAAGTTACGGTCATTAGTTATAGCATGGTGATACAGAGTCTAGATATGATAATTATGATTGTAGGAGGGAAAGTGGTGGATCATTTGATAATAATAAGGATGATTTGTTAGAGTAGATAACTCAAAAGGATAAGGAAAATGCTCAGGATTGTCCAAAAATGTTCAACAAGTTATCGATTATTTTACAAAGTTTATTGAATTATCGGCTACTTTAATATCATATAACTTAAATGAATGTAATGGATGGAGTGATAAGAGTTTTGCAAAATTATTGACACTTGTAAAATATATATTTCCTGATGATAAAGTTCAACCTAATCATACCTATAAAGTGATGAAGATTCTTTAATTTATGGTTATGATTTATATGTAGATACTGGTATTCCTTAATGAGCATATATTATTTTGTAATGAATATGCATATTTAGATAATTATCCCAATAATGAATGCAATGAACCATGATATAAGAAAACAAGGTACCATCTAAGGTTCTATGGTATTTTCCAATAATACCAAGATTTATGTGGATGTTTAATGATTTATAAGATGTGAAGAAATTGATATGTCATACTGATGAGAAGATAGATGACAAGATTCTAATAAATCTATCTAAATATCCTTAATGGATGATTATTGATGAATTGTTTCCTAAATTTGATGAAAAGGTAATAAACTTGTATCTTAAACTTTCCATGGATAGTATGAATTCGTAAAATCAATGCACATATAGTATATAAGTAGTGATTTTGGTTATATACAATCTACCATCATAATTCTACATGAAACGCAAGTATATGAGACTGTCCTTACACATTTCAGGGCCAAACCAACAAGGGAATCATATTAATGTTTATTTAGTGTCTTTGATTGATGATTTGAAGTTCTTATGGGGTATGGATATTGAAGTATTTAATCCATGTGCATAAGAAAATTTCATTTTGAGAGCAATTGTATTCTATACTATAAGATATTTTTTTTAGCATATGGAAACTTTTTAGATTATAGTGTGTAAGGCCATTACACATGCCTGATATCTGAGGAGAATACTTCATTTGTTCCACTCACGCATAGCTAGCAGACCTTTTTTCTCAGTCATCATAGATTTTCATATTATATACATCATTATCATAGGAAAATTAATACTTTTAATTGCTTCCTGAAAGAAGGGCATGCACCATTCCTATTGATGGGTAGGCATGTGTATTTGAAGGTGTATTTTGGAAAAAAGAATAATGATAAGCCTCCATTAGTTGGGTGGAATAAGATGACTATATTCTTCAACCTTCCATATTATAAATATTTATACGTGAGGTATACCCTAGATGTGATTCGTATAGGGAAAAATATAATTGATAACCCTCTCTTAGAGCTTCCCTAGAACCTCCCCTACGACCACCTTACCTCCCCTTAACCTAAAATCCCCTACAACCACTTGCTTCTTCTCTTCTTCTCCTCCGCCCAACCTTGCATCTATCTTTCCATCCATGCAACCACTGCCTCTGCCACCCTGAGCCACCAACCTTCAACCTTCAACCCTCAACCACCACATACACCCCTACTCCCTCCTTACACCCAGCCACCACCCTTACTCCCCTCCATAAGCCCTCCACCAAGCCCCTAAAACCCTTAATAGAACAAACCTCTCCCTTCTCCCCACTTCTCCTCTTTGACCCCCCTTCTTCCCTAATTTTCATGCTTCTCATATAACATGAGCCCTACATTTTTTTAAGCCCAATTTTAGTTAATTTCAAGGTATAAAAATAGTTTTTATTTGTATATATTAATTAAGCTATTATAAAAGTTTATTCTTCTGATTTTCTACTTCTAATATGGTAATTTTAGTATTATTTTTAGGTATTAATTTTTACTAATCAAAGCACAAACCTTTAACCGAGGTACAGGTAAGGTTTAATTATTACTAAAAATAAAGTAACCATTATACCCTACTAAAATGTATGGATATATGTATACTATCACATTAGGTTTTTGGATATGATTATGAGTTCGTTGTGTAATTTTAAGTGCATTATGATTTGTAGCATGTGTTGGTTGTTGAAAAGAAAAGCATGTTAATTTATGTGTCATGTGTAGAAATAATGTTTCAGGAATGAGCCTTATTGTTAATGATAATATTAAATGCATATGTATCATATAATAAGCTAATATGGTCATTTGTTGTATAGATAATGTTAATATGAGCCCTACGAGCACTTGGGTAAGTTTTCTTGTGCAAAAGGTGTGGCCTAAATAAGTATGTGAGGTAGGTGCTAATGAGTATTAATGATAAATAATAATAGTTGGTGGTGTTAGATGATGTATATGGACCATGTATATTAATATTTTAAGTGGTAAGGGTATTTTAGTAAAATTAGTATAATCACGGCAAAATGGTAATTCATAAGATTAAAGGGGGTAAAATGGTAAATGAATAAGTAAGAAGGGACTTTTAATAATTTTACATGAAAAAGGGGATAACTTGGTAATTTGTGGTAATTTTAATAAGTAAGAAGGCTAATTTGGTAATTTATCCAACTAAAAGGGAAACTTGATAATTTTAATAATTAAGAAGGGTAATTTAATAATTTAACCAACTAAAAGGTCAATTTGGTAATTTAATATATAAGAAGGATAATTTAATAATTTAGCCAACCAAATGGGCAATTTGGTAATTCTAATAAGTAAGAAGGGCAATATGGTAATGTGACAAACAAGAATGGCAACTTGGTAAATTTAATTAGTATGACAGACAAATGGAAAATTTGGTAAATGTAGCAAGTATGAAGAGAGATTTGATGATTTAATAAGAATGAGGGGTAATTTGGTAATTTAAACAAGTATAAAGGATAGTTCAGTAATTTACCTAACAATAGGGTATATTAGTAACTTAACAAAAATAAGGGGTAAAGTTTGCAATTTAATAAGTATGGAGGGTAAATTGGTAATCTAACAAATAAAAGGGGTATTTTGGTAATTATTCAAACATGAAGGGTAGGATGGCAATTTGGTAAATAAAATAGGATGACTTGGTAATTTTGCAAACAAGGGGTATTTTAGTGATTTTGTAAGGCTGATGAGGGTAAATCGGTAACTTGCATATAAAATGTTAATGGATTAAATGAATCTTCATAATAAGACATAAGTAATATTGAATAATAAGATAAGGGTATTTGATAAGTGAGTGAGTATCACAAGAACATGGAATAACCTGAGGTTGGATGGATAATTAAAGGTATGATATGGTGTATATCTCATAATCATGCAAGAGGTGACTTGTTTGTAAGTATGTATGGAAATGGGTGTTGGATATGTTCGAAGTACATGTGTTTGGCTTTTATGTATGCTATGATCCTTGATATAGAATACTTGATTTTATGGCCAAAAATCTTTGTGTCTCTAGATTTGTGGCCTTATTACCCCTCTAATTAAATAAATGGACCAGTTGAATAAGACAATGATAAATTATTAATTATGTGAAGTAAAAGATTTTTGAGCCGGATCCGGACAGATCCATAGTGAATAATAATGGCCAGGTGTGAGATGCCCTAGAGACCAGTCCATCGGTGAATAATAGTGATTAGGTGTGTTCTGCCTTGAAGTATTTTTCAGCCCACAGGCTATAATAGTGGAGAATCGCGAGCTCAATAAACCAAACATTGGGTAGTAATAAATTATAAGAATATACTAATCACTTATAGTGGAACACTATGTGGGTGAGGGCCAGACCGGTCCACCGGAGAATAATAGTGCCTAAGTGTAGGATACCCTGGAGACTGGTCCACCTAAAAATAATAGTGGTCAGGTGTGTTCTACCTTAAAGTGTAATTTGATACACCGGCTATAATATTAGGTTTCCCGCACTCACATTAATATAATTAAAGAGATGATGTTAAATGATGTTTAACTGATGGTTTAGGACCAAAAGAATTGATTTCACCTTTATGATCCACTAATATAATATAATTTTGGATTTGGTACCCTCCCTGCTTGGGTATATGATGGAAGTGGTAAGTACATGGATTTTGTGTTATGCATTTCTTATTATATGTAGTGTTGCCTTGTGTATTAGTTCTTATATCGATAATGATTTTCCTAAGCCCTCATATGTTATCGTTTTATATTGTTTATGTATGAGGTGTTGCATGTGGGCCCTGCCTTTCAATCTAGTATAAAGGGTCACTTAGTACCATAATACTAAAGGGTTTCATTTGTGGGCCCCTACCTATTCAATGGGTAGTGTCCTTTGCATATTTGTTACAATTGTTATTCAAATGGGTATCAGGTACAAGCGTAAGTATTGCCCAGCAAACTTTTAGGGTTTCTCTCTTCACCTTTTTCTTCCTTGTTTAAAATTATTTTACTCTTGTAACCACTTTTATTGGATTTTTATATTTTTTAAGGTCTTTACCGTGCTACTTTAATTTTAATAATAGTGAATTTGTGTGAATTGTATTTTAGGTCTTTTTAGCCTTAGCACTTGGTATTGGAACGGTAGGAGGAAACCGGTGTGGTACTAAGTGTGGTGGTAGCATCCACAAAATTTACAATTTTTCTCTCTTGCTATTTTTTTTTAAAAAAAAATTAATAGTAAATTCTAGGGAGTTACACCTATCCCCTTGCATCGACCACATCTCCCACAGCCATACCCTGGGCAACGATAGTTTTGGCTATCACCACCCTCTCCGCTCAACACCACCATTTTCTCACCCCTTGCAGCCTCCCTACACAACTGTTCTCCAGCCACCTCTAAGCCTTGCATTCTACCCCTCCACTTTGACACCAGCAATGCCTCCTACACTCTCTCTACAGCCTCATCCCAATGCCATTACCTCCACCCTCGCAGCTCCTTCAAGCTAATGTAACTCAAGCCACAACTTCCACCAGCCCTTGCAAACACCCCATCACCAACCCTTCCTTCTTCTTACTCTCCTTTTATTCTTCTTCCTTCTTCCCTCCACTACATTTCCTCCTTCCTATAACCGTACACCACACAACCTTTTTCCCTCCTACACTAACCCACCCAGCTACAACCAACACCACCTCCCACAGTAGCCCTACACTCACTGACTGAAGTAACACTGCCCGACTACCATGTCCAACCCTCAAAATCCAACCACTGAGCCCCCTACGTGCATGGTCATACTGCACATGCAATGTGAGTTATGTTTTTAAATTTTAAATTATTTTGATGATTAATAATATGTATGGGTAGTTTAATGCTTTAATAAATATTTTTAATCAATATGTTATTTTATTGATCAAATATTAATATGGTGTTCATGATATTAATTTTAGATATAAAAATATTTATTAGTTAAGCCTAAAAATTTTTAGAAGGTTATAGGTAAATTGTGTTTTCACTACAAATCTGGTAGCTTTTATACTCCACTAAAATGATTGGATATCGTTTGATAACACATTAGAATTTTGACATGAAATGTGTGTTAAGCATGTTATTCTATGTATAACATCATGTTTACAAAAGTGTGATTCAAATAGTTCTAATGTTATAAGAGAGTTTGTATGATCTGTAAAGGTGAAAATGTTTGGTGAATCACGTTTAGATATACTTGCAGAATGATTACTATTATTGTATAGCATAGGAGTATTTTAGTAATTTGGAGTGGACCATGATTATTATTCTAATAACCATTCATGATAAGTTATTAGTTGTTAAGCTTAAGAATATTTGTTTCACATCTGTAGAAACACATATTTTTGCATGAATATTACTATTGTATGGCATACGGGTATTTTGGTAATTTGAAGTGTACCATGATGATTGTTCTAATAAACATGCATGATATGTATTATTTATTGTTAAGCCTGAATAAATGAGTATTGTTGTTATAGAAACACATGTTTCAACATGATTATTACTATTATATATCCTAGAGGTATTTTGGTAATTTGGAGTATACCAAGATGAGTATTCTAATAAATATTTCTTGTATGTATTATTGGTTATTAAACATGAGAATATGTATTTTGATATTTAAGAAATACATGTTAGGGTTTTACGTGAAGAATTGTGTATAAGGGTAAAATAATCATTAGGCATATTTGGTAATTTACTTAGACAATAAATAATTTATTTCTGATATCTTATCCTTGTTATGATAAGCTAATAAATTAAATTGAGTATATAATGGAAATGGATGGTAAAGTAGTAACTTTAGCCTCAGGTTTATTTTGGTTATTTTTGGTCTAAAATACCTAAGTGTGAATATTTAGGCCTAGGATGGGCTTAATAGATTTCTCACATACATTAGTAATGATCTTGATTATAGTTTGCTCAAAATGTTTGGAAATGAATTAGAATGGCTAAGTAAGAAGAATTAGATAAATGTGATTAATATTTTCTTCCATAGTCACTTTTATAAAATGCTAATACTTAAAGTGAAAGATCTCGATATTGGGAAAGATGGTTCATTAGGGGTTACTACGCTAAAGATGTTGTTTAGCCCATAATTTTTTATATATTTTCAGGTGTGTTTTAGTGCTCCAGCTAAGCCTTATAACTTACTCTTTTTAACCCTACAGACCTAATTAGGCAATATGCATACTTATGGATTAGGTGTCCTTACCAGTACGGTGTTGTGTACCTTTGTGTACTAGTGCAACTAGGGTAAATTTAAGTTTGTGGTTTGATAGTGAATAGGATATTGTATTTCCTTTGTGTGCTAATATAACCAGAGTAGTGAGTATCTTTTGGTTGATTTGATCTCCCCTCAAATAAAATAAAAATGGAAATGATAATTACTTATTTTGAAATGACTATAGGATTGGCTGAGAGTAGCCTTTATGCCTACTTGTGGTTCGATGATAGCCTTTATGCCTACCTAATGTTTGATAGTAGCCTTTTGCCTGTCTGCTATTCTATTTTAGTCATTAAGCCTGCTTGTAGTTTGGTTTCCTACCTGTGGTTCGATAGTAGTAGTTGTGCCTACCTATAGTTTGGTAGTATCCATGTGTCTGCCTATGGTTTGGTATAACCCTTTATGCCTAATTGTTGTTCGATAGTAGCCTTTGTGCCTACCTATGGTTTAGTAGTAGTCTTTGTGCCTACCTATGGTTCTATAGTAGCCTTTGTGCCACCTGTGTTTTGGATGTAGCCTTCGTACCTACTTGTGATGCCATGTGTTGCTATTGGTTTGTGATGGTGAGTCTACTTGTGTTGTGAGAGCTATTTGTTTTGATAATAAGAATTATAACCATGGCTATTCCTTTAGAATGATCTTTTTTCTAATTATAATGCAAAGAGCATCTCTTGGATGCTCCATTGGTAAATTCCAGTCATTTCTAGGTGAATGAGCATAGTTAGTATATGGTATTGATATAATATAGTTATATGAATGATTGTCGTATTTCAATTAATGTATACATAATTAAATAATCATGTATCATTGTGATGCCTCTTTATATGTTCCATGCGAACCTTTCATATTAGTTTTGTATAATTGGTTACTCAATACCGTTGTACTAAAGGATTCTTTCATAGACCCCTACTTATTCAATGGGCATTGACCTTTGTAGGTTATTTTACAAGCTTTGTTAAAGTCTATCATTAGTGTGGAGAGTGTAGGGCCATTTGATGTTTTGTTCGGTGTCTTTGAACCTTTATGATTCTGTAATTCTTATTGTCTTTATGTAGTTCCTTTCATTAACCTTTTGTAATCACAGATAGTTGGTTATATTTGAAATGTTATGAAATTGCTTCAACTCTCTCGCTACTATATTTGCTATTGTGTGATTAATTTAAGAAAAATAATATTTAACCTTAGCACATGGTAATAGAATGGTAGAGGAAACCATGCTTGTACCAAGGGTGGTAATAACACCCTACGATTTATTATTTTAGCTTCCACAATTAAATTTTAAAAATGAAATATTTGAGCTTTTAAATTAAGGGGTGTTACAAACACCTTACACATATCTTGTTAAGTTTTTTCATATAGAATTCAACCAAAAAAAAAACAATAGCTAATCACTCGACACATTCCAAAACATTATGTATGTTTCTTATGTTCTATCATGTAATATAACAAGAGTAAAGTCAAAACACAAACCTATATGTGTTATCTATATTCAACTCACAAACAACCTGTCTAAATGATGGACTACACGCAACTTATGTTTGAAGAAATAAAAGACATACAACCAACACAAGTTTTAAACAAACAAATGATGATTACGGTTAATGAGTAACTAACTCTCATGCACTTAAATAAATAATTAAACATATTTATTCAACATGAAAGTCTATCCTAATGACTTACAATATCAAGTAAAATAATTCTCTTCAAGACCAATCCAAATACATGTAACACACACATGTTTTCTTCCTCAAATCACTCAAAACATTGACATGCAATTACAATCTTTTGGTTCAATCGTCACATGTAAACATTCAAGATTTACTTTAAGATCAATATATCACATGATCTATCCCACATTTTCCCATATAATATCATAAACAAGCATACAAGTGATGTAGAAGCATCTCCTTCAACTAATCCCGTTTTAAACACCCTTCTCCCCAAATTAGATGACCCTAAAATTCTTCTAATTTGAGAAGGTGTCCACTAAAGTTTTCTCCCATCAAATTTCCATTCCCAAACCCCCTTCCTTATTTTTTTACTCACTATGGGAAACCAAACACAACCCAAATCTACTTCCCTTTTTAAATAAGATAATTAACCATGCATGAGCCATGAAATCTTCCTAAACCACCCAAAACTTGTAGACATAATAATAGCTAATATTCAAGCCACTTTTGAGCCCCCTTTTGATGTCATCATCCGAGCCACCTTGCAGCCAATACCCAGCCATCTTTTTTCCTTCCTCCTAGCCCCCACCTTCGAGACTTTGTAGCCAAGAAACACACACACCCTACCATTTCCAACCTACAAAAAGCACCTCCCCCTGCCACCTTCTCCAGCCTACACAACCCATCATCCTTGCCAACCCTTTATAGCATACCATAACCAGCAACCCCATTGAAGACCTACAAGGAAAAAAAGGAAAAAGGAAATTGGTAGCCTACCATTATGCAGAATCATGACCCATTTTTGATGCCTTGTAATCCATACTTGCACTTATGGTAGCCCCTTCTTACAAGTTAACTTTAGGTGTTGACTGTTCTTATGTTTAAAATCATGTAAGAGCTTGTACTTTAGGGGATAACTTGCACTCAAACAAAATCAACGAAAGTAAGGGATGATTGAAGAAGGGATGCACGCCCTCTTTAGGGTTGGGGAAAACTAGGTTGTGCTTGGTTAGAATTAAACTAGAAAAGGTAACTAATTAGTAACTATCTAGTTTGGTTTCTAACCATCCCTAGTTTATTTATATTGTAACTAAATATTTGTAACACTATATAAGAGCAAGAACGAGCTGATTGTAAGGGTCTTTGGTCGGCCTTACTTCCCTCTTGATGAATGAAAATTATATCCTTGGTTAGTGCATACCATGTTTAATTTATCTCTAAAAAATCTTGCGTCTTTCATCTTAAATTTTGTATAGCTTAAGTGGTAAATTCAAGTGTGTGAATTAAGGGTCACTTAATTTATATCTTCAACACCTATTCTCTTCTATGAAATTTCTCATTTTCATGGCTGATTACCCGGCCATAATATTTTACACCAAGTTTTACCCAATTTGTATCCATCATGCATCAACTTAGTTTCAAATCTTAGGTTGTTATAAATTGGGTATTATATTCATTATACCATCAACACTACACCATTTTATAAGGCAAACACTCATAGAAAACAAAATCAAACCCAGTAGCCCCTCGAGGTCTTTCTCTACAAGAAGAAAAATTTATCTTCACTTTACAATCCATTTGAGCCCTTAGTCTATACAGAAATAAATTTTCTTCCCCAAACCAACCCATTTGATCCCCAACATGTGTTAAAAACATTCCATACCATCCAGCCTATTCGAACCCTTAACTTACAAGAAAAAAATTCCTTCACCTTTACCCCATTTCATCAATATAATTTTTTTTAACCCTATGGATGATTATCCCATACCTAGGGGTTTAAATCTCAATGAGACACAATATAAAAGAAGGTATCATGCTATCGATGCCCTACAACATGACACTCAAAGCATAAATCATACATTGGTATTCTTATAAGAGGAAATAGGCCCATTTGAGCCTTTTTGCAACAACTTATCCCCAACAACAATCGTCCAAACTTAACCGCCCATAAAGAAGAACCCCATGGTGTTGACAACCTCTCAAGTGAAGATGGCTCTTCAACAAGTAAGTCATCCCATGAACCAAGAAGAAGGGGAAAAGAAAAAAGGAAGACACTTAAGGGATATCAAAACCAAAATTCTAGAATTTAAAATCCAACATCATTCGAAAGAATTTCTACAAAAGGAATTAAGGTTCTCTAGGCTTTTTGAGGCAAGAGGATACAAAGAGGACAAAAGCTTAAAAGTAGCCACCTTGAAGCTTAAGGGCCATTCCTCTCTTTGGTAGGATAGCCTTACCAGCCAAAGAAGGAAGAAAGGAAAATCAAAACTTAAATCATGGTAAAAGATGAAGAAGCTCATATGAGAAATATTTGTGCCATCCTCTTACACTTAAGTATTGTTCAACAAGATATCCTTACTAAGTCAAGGGCCTATGTGTGTAGAAGATTATGTATGAGAGTTTGAAAATTTAATGCTAATATATGGCATTGAGAAATGAGGAACACACTATGTTAGTGTTCAGATGAGGTATTAGGAAAGACCTTGCTAGAAAAAGAAGCACCACCTAGTGTAAGAGAAGCTCTTATGTTGAGGTGGATTTTGTATACCAAAAAAAGCCATGTTAAAGGAAACCAAAGGGAGTGCATCTTTCAAACCAAATTAGTGGCAAGGTTTTCTTTCTCATAATGGATGGTGGGAGTTGTGAAAATGTGGCCTTAGGCCCATTGGTGGAAAAGATAGGGTTAGTTACCACACCCCATACTAGCCCATACAAGTTGTAATGGTTTAATAATGGTAGTGTTGTGGAGATGACCAAGCAAGTGCTAATGGTTTTTTTCCATTAGAAAAACCTACCATGAATAAATGTTATGTGATGTAGTCCTAATGGATGCATGCCATTTTCTTTTGAGTCACCCTTGGCAATATGATAAGCATATGACCCATGATGGTAATAGGAACACCTACACCTTGAAGTATACTAAGAAGAACATCATCCTTACGCCATTGAAGTTACCATTAGCAATGAATGGAAGTGCTACCAAGTGTTAAAAGTCCTTATTTATAGATGGTAAATGTGTATCTTTGGATTTATACGAAGGATAAATGATACATTTATTGTTATTGGTAAGATATAATGAGGGGGGCACTCGTGGACCCTCAGGTTAGGGTTTTGTTAGAAAATTTTGGAGATGTGTTCAGAAAATTTTTTGGAGATGTGTTCCCAAAAAATTTTGGTTCTATCTTACCTAAAAAGGTGGCCAATCATTGTAATCCCAAAAAATCCATGGAGCTTCACAAATATGTGGAAGAATTGCGCACTAAGGTATTGATTTGAGAATCCCTTAGTCCTTGTGTGGCACCAGCATTGTTATTACCAAAGAAGGATGGATCTATGAAGATGTGTGTTGATAGTAGAACTATCAACAACATCACCATCATGTTTAGGAATCCAATACCTAGACTTGATGACTTACTTGATTGTTTACATGGCTCTTCTCTTTTTTCCAAAATTAAACTTTGTAGTGGTTGCTACCAAGTCCGAATGAAAGGATGCAATGAGTGGAAAATAACATTTAAAATGAAAAATGCATTTTATGAATGGATGGTGATGCCTTTTAGATTATCAAATACTCCTAGTACTTTCATGAGTCTTATGAATGAGGTACTTATACCATTTATTACCAAGTTTATTTTAAAGACATACTTGTGTTTATTCCAAGGGAAAGAGAATAAGTAAAAAAATCTTGATGTTTTATTCCTAGCCTTTAAAATACAACAAGTTGTATGTTAAGCTAGAAAAAAGTGAGTTCTTTGTAACAAAGGTTACTTTTCTAGGCTTTTTGGTTTTAAAGGACTGGATAGCAATGGACGAGACTATGATTAAACGCATCAAGACCCGAACAACCCTAAGTAGTTTGAATCAAGTGAGATCATTCCATGGACTTGCCTCCTTCCACCGAAGATTCATCAAAGGATTCAGTACTCTCCTCACCCCCATCATGGAATACATGAAAAAAGGAGAGTTTAAATGGACAAGAGCCACTCAACATGCTTTTGAAGTGGTCAGGACCAAGTTAGGAGAAGCACACATTTTGGCCTTACCTAATTTCTAGAAACCATTTGAAGTAGAGTGTAATGCTAGTAGAGTCGGAATTGGAGCAGTCTTCATCCAAGAAGGGAAGCCCATGGCCTATTTTAGTGAAGAGCTAAATGGGTATCACATGAAATATAACACTTATGATAAGGAGTTTTATGCACTTGTAAGGGGCTTAAATCACTAGTCACTGTATCTAAGATTAGTTTGAATTAGGCACCAATTACAAGTCTCTCAAGTACATTAATGGCCAGTACAAGCTCAATCCTAGGAATGCTAGAAGGGTGGAGTTCTTGCAACCATTTTCCTTTGTAGCTAAACATAAGAGTGGAAAAACCAATGTCATAGCCAATGCCCTCTCTAAGAGATATTATATGCATTCTTTATTAGAAGCAATAATCCTAGGATTTAGTTGCATCAAGTAGCTCTACAATGAAGATGAATATTTCGACACCTCCTTCAAAGAACAAGACAATATCAAAGGTTCTTTCACTCTTCAATATGGGCTCCTCTTCAAGAACAATAAGCTTTAGAGGAGGACCTATAGGTCATTTTGGAATCAATAAAACTATTGATGTACAAGGTATAGTGGCAAGATGTGCCATTTGCCAAAATTCTAAGAGCCACTTCCATCAAGGATTGTATACTCCTCTCCCTACCCCCTGCCAACCATGGGATCATGTTAGCATGGAATTTATTGTAGCATTGCCTCGAACACAAAGGCAACATGATGCTAAAATGGTGGTAGTATTTCGTTGCTTGTCATAAGATGGATGACGCCTCTTATGTAGTCAATCTCTTCTTAAAAAATAGTTAGGCTCCATGGTATACCAAATGCATTATTTTGGATAGGGATACCAAGTTCCTTAGCTATTTCTAGAAGACCTTTTGGAGGGTAGTCGGTATAAAACTTCTCTTTAGTTCTTCCTAGGATTCACAAAGAGATGGCCAAATAGAAGTAACAAACCAAAACCTCACCATGTGCCTCCAAAGTTTGATCCATAAATCCTTATGAGATTGGGATACCAAACTTAGTCTCATTGAATTTACTTATAATTGGTCTCCCACCTATGCCACAAGGTATTCACCTTTTTAGGTTGTCTATGATTTGAACCCCACATCTCTTATAAACCTCCTACCTCTCCCCCTAGGTAAAGTAATAAGTTTCAAAGAAAATGACTGAGCTGAAAGCACGAAAAGACTCCAAGAGCAATTAAGGAATCAAATTAAAAGGGTAAATGAGCTAAAAAAGAAAGAGCCAACAAAAAACACTTATATGAGGCCGGAGATTTAATTTTGCTTCACCTACGCAAAGAAAAAATTCCCACAAGAAGAAAGAACAAGTTGATGCCAAAAAGTGATGGTCAATATAGAGTCTTGGATGAAATACGAGATAATGCTTTAACTTGAGCTACTAGAAGACATGGGTAATATTTTCAACACCTTTAATGTAGGATATTTACTCCCCAACATCCATGAAGAACCTTTTGACTTGAACTAGGATTATTCTCAAGAAAGGGAGAATGATGCAAGAGCATCCCCTTCAAGTAATCCCATTTCAAAAACCCTTCCTCACAAATTAGTTGACCCCAAAATTCTTCTACTTTATAAAGGTGTCCACTAAACTTTTCTCCCATCAACTTTCCCTTCCCAACCCCTTGTGTTTTTTTAGTACTAACTATGGGTAACCAAACACAACCCAAATCAACCACCATTTTTACATAAGAAAATCAACCATGCATGAGACATTCAAACTTCCTTAAGCCACCCTAAACTTGCAACCATGATTTTCGCTAATCTACAAGCCACTCTTGAGCCACCTTTTGATGTCATCATCCCAAGCACCTTGAAACCAATATACTACCATCTTTTTTCCTTCCTCACATTCCCCCACCTTTGGGATATTACAGGCTAAAAACATGTGCCCACCCTACCATTTCCATCCTGTAAAAAGCACCTCCCCCTACAACCTTTTCCAGCCTACACAACCCACCATCCCTGTAACCTTTTTGTAGCCTTCTATGACCAGCAACCCTATCAAAGACCTACATTAGAAAAAATGATTATCCAGAATCATGACCCCTTTTCTATGCCTATTAATCTCCTCCTGTACTTATGGCAACCCCTTTCTTAAAATTTAGCGTTAGGGGTTAACCATTTTTATGTTTAAAATCATGTAATACCTTGTACTATAGGGGATAACTAGCACTCAAATAAAATTAGTCAAATCAAGGGCTGATTGAAGAAGTGATGCATTTCCTCTTTAGGAGTGGGGAAAACTAGGTTATTTTTGGTTAGAATTAAAATATAAAAGATAACTAATTAGTAAGTATCTAGTTTGGTTTCTAACTAGCCTAGTTTAGTTGCATTGTAACTAAAGATTTATAACACTATATAAGAGCAAGAAGGGGTTGATTATAAGAGTCTTTGGTCAACCTTAATTTCCTCTTTATGAATAAAGATTGCATCCTTGGTTAGTGCATAACATTGTTTATTTACCTCTAAAAAGTCTTATGTCTTTTATCATAAGTGTTACATAGAATAAGTGGCAGATTCAAGTGTGTGAATTAAGGGTCACTTAATTCATATCTTCAATACTTCTTCCCTTCTCTAAAATTTCTCATTTTCATGGCTTATTACGTGGCCATAATATTGTACACCAACTGCTACCCAATTTTTATCCAGCATGCATTAACAAGATTGCAAGAAATGTAATCAATATTCAAAGAATCATAGAAAAAATGTTCGAGAACCATGAACAAAGTCATTGTTCATGTGTTTGCTTATTTTCACTTTGAATATGTGTTCTCGTCCAAGTTTTTTCAAAGCCAAAAATCTTGCTTTGACTAAAAAATTATGTGGAATATAATGAAAGAAGTATCCTTCACAATTAGGGGACATTTTGTCTTCTTCTTTGAAGAAGATTGATTTCAAAGTAAAGATAGAAATAAAAGTATATAGTTATCTTCAACCAAAATGATCGATTGGAATTTTGATCTTCACCAATATCAAAAAGATTCTAAAGATAAATCACAAAGGTTTCTCTAAAAAACATTACCTAAACTCTCTCAAGATAAAATCACTTCAAGAGGGATGAAGGGAGGTTGAAATCTTCTTAATGAATTGGGTAAATATTTTATTCATTAGTTAATGTCTACCAAATGTACAAGCACCATTATATATGTGTGTATATATACAAACATATATATATATATATACGCCAATATTATTCCTTATTAATGAAGCCCAAATCAACCGTCCTAATTACCAAAAGGATAAACCAATGCATGTCCATATGGTATACATAATGGTTTGCAATTACAAATGATAAGACATTACAGAGTATATATAAAATATCAAAGCTATATATAACCTAAGCATGATATTACATTGCATAATCTAGTAATCAAGCCTCATTTCTTCTAACTTTGTCTTTCATGAAACTTTTTAACCCTTACATTATTGTTGTCTTATACACTAGATATCCTTGGTGAAGTCTTCTTCTTGCAAACATGCATAATACCTGTAAGAACTACTTAGTGAAACATTATTAGAGTTATTTTGAAGGTGTTTAAGATTTTTAAGAATAATTTGTACCATCTCCAAATATGGTAGCTCTTCAACTCCAACATGAAAAGAGTGAGATGGAGATGACCCTAAATCAATTTAGTTTTTATTTTACATCTCTTTATCCGATCCTTTTTATTTCATCATGCCATATTCTAGCAAATTTATTAAACTTAAGAGTATCTAGTTTACATTTTTCCTCATCATGATAATATTTGAATTCATTTATAGCCTCTACATCATGTTACAACTCAAGGAATAATTTAACATCAAGTTTACCAGCAAAATCAGGAAGATCAAGCTTTATATCAATGTATTCTTGATAATGATGTCTTGGTTGGTGATCATAGAAGCCTCAATTGCTTCCAATTCCTTATAATTCTTTTTTATACTCTACATGTAAGTTTAAATGTATTCTTTTTACTAGAGAAGATTTTCTTGCTACACTCTCCTTTCAGTCTCTTGGAAAATCTAGTTCATCAATGCTTTGGAAAAAATATTCCTCAATAAACTAGGACTCCATTCTTTATAATTGTTTATGCATTACAGGAAGTTGTTTTAATTGAGCATTTGTAGCATTTAGATTTGTTGAAATTTTCTGAAAGGCCATTTAAAGGGATTGAAATTTTTGATCCACCTCAATTTGATATTGAACAAACACAAAACATAACTCAAACAAAAAATTAGTGCATTTATGGTTTACTAAAACCAACCCAAAAACTTCATATATCTGTAGGAATAAGTATGTTCTTTGTGGTCTTTCATATTTAAATGAGTTAATCACTATGTATCCAAGAAAATATATCAAAAGAGCAAGGTATATGTCTTAATAGATGTGTTTCTTGCTAGGTAATTGAGATAAAAATGAAAAAAAAAACAAAAATCAACCTACTTGGTGCATTACTTCAATAACCATAAACATTTTCCATAATATTTCATGCATGAGGTCAAGAACTATATCAAAACTCAAACCTATATGTAATAATACTTAATTATCCCTAAAATGGACAGCATAAATTATTTCCCAACATTATTATTAAAGAAGAAATAAAGTCAAGGACACAGATCAACACTCATGGATCATGATATAACAAAGGTTATTCCATAATGTTTGTGCAATGTATATTTGGTTTCATATATCAAAATTTGTTACAATTGGTTTAAAAAAACATATGTTAAGACACACATGCCAAATATGGTTTAAAAAAACACAATCCTACAAACAAACAAAAAACATAGCCCTAAACATTTACATTCAATTGGTTATCTTTATGCACCCAACATATGCCTATGTAAGTTTTCAATGATATCAAGTAAAGCATCCAAGATATTTAAAACATAACATAATTCAACCATTATAATGAAAATATTCCTAAAATTTGGACACAAATTACATACAAAAACTCATGACTAATGCTATCAATAACATGTTACACACAATCAAGAAACCAAACAAGAACCTAGTTATGATAGTTCGTTGGATTCATGGATTATCTTCGATGTTGAGGGAGGAAAAGATTTGATGGTTTTTTATTTAATGGTGAAAAAATATCTTGGATTTGATACCATAAGTAAGGTGGATGTTGATACCTAAATCAAACACACACAATGTAAGGTCTCCTCATCTTCCATGAAGGAATATCTTGGTTTGAATGAATTGGTATTTTTAGACCTTTGATGTTGATATTAGTCTTCAATGAGATTATTATGGTTCTAAGAATAAATCATCTAGTTCTTTTTCTTAAAATATACTCAACCCTTAAGCACTTACTCACTTGGAGAAAAAAATAGAGTTTTCCCGCTTCTATGATTATCATGTAATCCTTATCTCTCATATAAAATGGCAGACGAAGAATTAAATACATGGGATAGTATAGTGTAACAACTTTTATTAACTAATTTATTTGTTAGGCCAACTAATCTATCCATTTAAAACCATATTATTTTGACACTAGTAAACCAACTAGCCAATGGAATACAAAAATTAGTTTGATAAAGGAGCATCTAAGGATTCTCACGCAAATGAGGATTTGGCATTCTTAATAATGGATCCTATTACGATATTTTTCATAGATGATATAACTTTAACTAACTATAATAAGTATAGTTTATATCATTCTTGCAAGTATGTGATATATTTGTAGGGAGAAGATTCAAGAAGTTAACACACTTACGATCGCTTCTTCTTTTGCAAGATATTACAAGTTAAAGGAGTTATTAAGCATGGAAGTCAAACTTTCAAGTCAAAGAATACCTATTTATAATTATCATGTAAAATAGAACTTTTAGTTAGTTGTTCCCATTTAATAATTAGCTACGTTTTTAGTAATTTGTAGTTCCATTCATGATTTATATAGTTTAGTAATATGTTGATATTAGACTTAGTGTGCTAGTAAGCTATATGTGCATTACCTTAGCTATCTTAGTGTACTACTTATAAAAGTATAGCTACCTATATATATAAATATGGTTACACAATTGTAACATGAGAAAAATAATAGTTAAAATATTTGAATGAAATAAGAAGTTAATACTTGGTTATCTCTCTCTTTTGAGTGAATATCTTCCTAAGATTACTTTGATTATTCTTAGTTAGAGCCTTTGAATGAATTATTGGAGAACTACTCAAATATCCATTATTGTTTAATTCTTGTTGAATCTTATTTGAAGATTCATTATTTTCTTTAAGTCTTTGTTCAATCTTTCTTAAAGATTCATATTCTTTTCCTTAATATTCAACCCATCGAACAACACTTTCTTCTAAACCTTTGATTTCTTTATTAGACATTGAAGATCCACATCATTTTTGGTACCAAATATAAGATAGATACTTCCTCCATTAGAATATCACATGCAATCTTCATCCTCCCTTCATGAAAACCCTACATGGAAATCCATGTAGCGTAGCCATCCGACCATCCAATGTATCTTTAAAGTCTTCTTTTTATATTCAACCTTTGAAGTTGAATTTCTTTTATTTTCCTTTTTCTTCTTCCATTTTCACAAAAATCATTTATATATTCTATGCAAAAAATTTTCCTTTCATCCCTTTTGAATTTGAAGGCTCAACTTAATTGATTCTTCATTCTTTCACCCAACACACATTTAAACCATTGAGTGTCTTGATTCGAGCAAGAAGAATCTTCAATTCTTCCAACAATTAATACTCAAAAATTATTTGAATGTTCTTTCTCCTCTTCCATTCTTCAATTTTTTTCACTCATTAATAAGAAACTTGACCAATTCTTAAGGTTCTGTTGGACATCTTCAAAGTTCATTCCTTAATTCTTGTTCATGCACATATGATTCTCTTCTCCATCAAGAACTCTTCTTTGTGCATTAAGAATCAGTGGTAATCTTCTCAACCAATTCCCTTCCATTCATACTCCATCTTATAAACCAAGAATTCTCCAAGATCCTTGAACCTCCATCAAAAAGAAATTGAGAACCAAATTTGAGATATAAATGCACCTTCACGCAAATTGATTTTAGCAAAGTGAAGTAGCAATGGATGAAGAAGTCTTAATGAAACATGTGTTCGGCACTCTTTAACTACTCTCAAAAAGTCTTCATGCCACCGACACTTAGTTGCAACAATTCCCTTTGATTCAAAGTGAACATCAAGGACTAGACATGAGGGTAGCTGACCAAGAGACCCATCAACACATACAACACCATGAAAGCCACCCATGATCGAGTCAAGGGCATGGTGAAAAGAGAATTCCAATCACGAGGAGGCCACATCAATAATCAAATGGAATATGAAGAAAGGATGAAAAAAATTGCTCTAATGATTCCAGCTATGATCGATTAGCCTATGCAAATTATCAACAAAGGTATAACCATATTAAAGATAAAGGTATTAAATTCAACCTTCCTAATTTTTATGGTGAATAGGACATTGAGTTATTTTTGAATGGTTGCATGAAATAGAATTTATATTCAATAGAGTATGATGATGAGTAAAGATGTAAGGTAGCAACTCTCAAATTTACAAAGTTTTCTATTGTTTGGTATGAAAATCTCAAGAGCACTCATAGAAGGAAATAAAGAAGTAAAATCAAGTCATGATATAAATTGAAAAAACACCTAAGGAAGAAATTTATTCCTAAATAGTATGAACAAAAAAATATATATTAAATTGACTACTCTTAGGCAAGTATTACTTAGTTTAGAAAAATACACTAGGAAATTTAAAAGACTAGCACGCTTTTGTGACATGCAAGAAAGAAAAGAACAAAAAATATGCTAGATTAGAGAAAAAGTTAAAATACTTTCCTATCATTCTCCTGGTGATTTGAATAACATATCTTTAAAATTTGAAAGAAAAAACAACGTCTACTAAGGATTATGATAAAAACAAATGCTTCAACTTCTACCTTAACAAAAAAAAAACTATTCAAATGCATTTGCTTCAATATATGGGACAAAGGTATCTTCAACTAATTATAAGAAACTTAACCCTAACAACTAACCATCCTAAACCATATTCACTACAATGGCTTAAGAGAGACAAAAGTGGTAAAATAGAGAAGAAAACCCTAATTACTTTTAGTATTTGTGACTATCATAATGAAGTATTATGTGATGTATTACCTATTGATGATTTTGATATTTTACTTGGAAGACCATAGCTATATGATAGAAATGCAATTCATGATGGTGTGACTAATGAATACATTTTCCTTAAAGCTGAAAAGAAATATAAATTGAAAAGATCTCAATGTGGTCATATGAAACTTGTTGGCCCAAGAAGTTGCTAATCTCTATTGTGATTTAATGCAGAGAGATGTGTGTGGAGGATCAAGAGGCCTTGTCTAAAATTTTACCCCTAATGAAAGAATTTATCCCTGTTGCTGCTGAAGACAATGAGTCTGATATACGTGCTTATGTTTCTGGACTTGATTTATCTGGTGATTGTTGCCACCTCTCCTCTCTGTCTCTCTCCCCATATACTTTTATGTGTCTCTTTCAAATCTCTGTGCACGCATAGTTTATTCTTATGTGAAAAAGATATGATTAATTACATTGAGGATGAAGGTGTCGACTATGACTTAGTATTAAAATAATCTCAATTTGGGGAGTGAAATTATAACAATTCAAACCTTACTATATTACTTGATGAATATAATGATTTATTCCCTAATGAATTACCTCCAGGACCAATGCCTATTAGAGTTATAGCCCATACTATAGATTTAATTCCTGAAATGCCTTTACCTAATAAACCTGCTTATAGTTGTAATCTAGAAGACTCTAAGGAATTGTAAACTCTTTCTTGTAGGTCTATATTACTTCTTATAGTAGATTCTAAATTGCTATGTTTTAAAATTTTAAAAGAATTATACTCTAAAGATGAACACTTTAGCAATGAATATAAAGCATGCAAAGAAAATGGATACCATAGAAATTATTCATAACAAGACATATTTTTATTAAAACATGATAAACTTTATATCCAAGATCAAGTATAAGATGTTTAACTATCAAAGAATTACATGAGGGAGCAATAGTGGGATATTTTAGTACTCAAAAGACATTATAACTATTGCAAGATAATTTATATTGACCACGCATGATAAAAGGTGTAAAAATTATAGTAATTTGATGTGCTAGAGTAGAATTTTATTTTTTCACAAATGTTTATATACATAATTACTTGTGCCTAGTCATCTATAAGAAGGAGTTAGAATGGACTTTATATTAGGGTTGCCTAGAAAACAGTGGGGTAAAGATTCTATTTTGGTTGTGAAAGATGGATTTTCTAAAATGGCTCATTTTATTCTATGAAATAAAACTGATGATGGTACACATGTCATTGATTTGTATTTCAAAGATATTATGACACTACATGGAATCGCTAAAAGTGTTGCTTTGGATAGAGAAGTTAAGTTTCTTAGTTACTTTTGGAAGAAATTAGGGAATATGTTGGCAACTAATTTGTTATTTAGTACTTAACATCATCCACAAACAGATGGAAAAGCTAAATCTACAAACTATACTCTTGGCACTTTGTTAATAGGATTGGTAAGTAAAAGTACTAAAGATTGGGATATTAAGTTAGATCATTCATAGTTTCATTCCAATTGAAATCCTTCAAGTAATACTCGGTGAAGTCCATTCGAGATTGTATATGAGATGAATCCATACATGCCAATTGACATGGTACCCTTGAAAAAAATGTGAGTTTAAATATTCAGATGTCAAGACACAAGTTGAATTATTTCAAAATCTTCATCAACAAATCAAGGGAAACATTGAACGAGCTAACAAATGGTATAAAAAAAAGCTAATAAACATCACACCCCACAAGTGTTTTCTCCTGGCGATTTAGTTTTCTTGCATTGTGTAAAGAAAGATTTTCTAATCTAAAAAGCATAACCTAATCCCAAGAGCAGATAAGCCATTAGAAATCCTTAGAAAATTTGAAGAAAGTTCTTATCAACTTGAACTTTAGAATCTTATGGTGGTGTTTCAAGGACATTTAGTATTCGTGATTTATCTCTATATTATAGTGATGTCAATTTGAGGAAAATTCTTCTCAGGTTGGGGAGAATGATGCAGGATCATCTAAAGGATTATCATGCATATGAGGATTTGACATTATTAATAATACAGCCCATTAGAATAATTCTCTTTGATGATATAACTTTGACTAACCATAATAAATATATTTTAAGTGATTCTTGTAGGTATGTGACATATTTGAAGGGAGAAAATTTAAGAAGTCAACACACTTAAGATTGCTTATTATGTTAAAATTTATTATAAGTCAAATGAGATATTATGCATAGAAGTTAAACTTTCAAGTCAAACAAGAACTAGTTATTGATAAAGTGAATCTTTTCTCTAATTTTGTCTTTGTTTACCTTGACTTTAGGACTTCATTTAATCTCTTTCACATATTTTGCTATGGTTCTAGACTATTATTCGCACTACTGCTTTCTTGAGTTTTGTGTTTTAGGAAATTACATAAGAATGCCAAATCTGAGAAAGAATCACATGTTTTCAGAACAAAGGACGTAGCATGGAAGGATTTGGAGGAGAATAAGTCAAACTAACATGTTTAAGGAAGAGTATTGAAGCTAAGAGAGCTGGAGATCTTCCAAGTAGTCTAGAATAAATAAGAAAAGAAAGCTGCATGGCTGGTTGCACACCCAATTGCATAGTCGTGCAGCACTTCCCTGTGAATTTCGAAGAAAAGAGAGCCACACAGCCAGGTAGTTCATGAAATACACGGCCATATAAAATTTTATACTGAAAAGCCGAGGCTCCAAACCTTGCACGACCAGGTATTGAGCAACTCACACAACCGTGAAAGTTCCAAAATTCTATCCATTCGAGAGCTGAGATGTTGCACGGTGAAGCCGTGCAAGCACAACATGGTCGTGCAACAACGGTTACCCCCACAATCGTCTTGTGTGACATACCTAGCGTGAGGGGGATTATTTAGGGACTTCTTAGGGAGTGGAAGGGGATTCCATAGCACTTTTACTTCTCATTACTGAGGAATAGTTTCATGTATTTTATTTATTTCCATTACTTTGATTTTTTCGAAGATTCAAGTTCATATTTGTGTATGGTCGACTAAGGATCAACTTTTTTCTCCTCTAGTTTAGGTTAACTCAATCTTATTCTTCTTCTTCATATCTTTGTATTGGTGTTATGCTTATCATACTATTCATTTCCTTGATTTTCCTTAAAGATATGAATAAGCAATATTCTTTGCTAGGATTAAAATAGATCCATTCTAGTGATCAATATGATGAATTGAAATATTATGTTGTATGTTTGATTCATCTATATTGTTGCATTTGCAAGGATTAATTGTTGTAAAGTGGATTTGACCAAATCTAACCTCTTTAGATAATATCTGCAACGGGAAGGTTGAAATTATTATCGGAAAGTAGCATGTGTACGAGAATTTAAGCAATCAAGAAGTAGATGTTTAATTTTTACGGACTATAAAATAGGTGACGCTTAATGGATTTAGTTTAATTTGTGAGTGACAAAAGTAGTCAGCAAATAAGATTAAATACATTCTTAGTCATTAAAACAGACTAATGGATATAATTAGACAAATCGTTCACTAACAAATTAAAATACGACATATTCCTTGTTTCATCATTGATTACTTAATTTGAGACCGAAGCTTGATCCTAGGTTTCACTCCTATTATTTTAGCACTTACTATTAGAAAGCTTTTCATAATCATTCTCATTATCTGTTTGCATATCTTTGATTCATATTAATTAAGATAGCTAAGATAATAAAGAAGTGTCCTTAATTACGAAGTCCTTATGGAATAAGATATTGAATTGCTATAACGAATCTGTGCGCTTGTGGAAATAGCATTCCTAAAAAAAGCTTTAGATGGGAGTTGAATAGGAGTACCCACTATCCCTCTCTAAATTCTTTTTGGATAATATTTTTGCCATGCCACCTCTTTATTCTTTCTTTATATATTTTGGCATTTTCATAAGTGTCTAATCGCAACCCATCGAGTTCATTGAGTTGAAGCATCCTCCGCTCCCCTACTTGCTTCAAACCTAGATGAATAGTATGAATGGCCTAATGTGCCTTGTATTCAACCTTTATTTGCAAATGACATGATTTTCCGTACACCAAAGAGAATGGTGTTGTGCCTATAGGGGTCTTGTAAGCTGTCCAATAAGCCCAAAGAATGTCATCTAGCCTGAAGGACCAATCTTTCCTTGACTTAGACACTATTTTTTCTAGGATCCCTTTTATCTCTCTATTTGTGATGTCCACTTGACAACTCATTTGAGGATAATATGGTGTAGACATTTTGTGAGCTATACCATATTTCCTCAAAAGCTTACTTAGAACCTTTTTGGCAAAGTAGGATCCCCCATCACTGGTCATAGCTCTCAAGACTCCTAAGTAGGGGAAATTAACGTTCTAAAATAGTTTGACTACTACCTTTATGTCATTTGTTGGGACGCTAATGCCTCTACCCATTTTGAGATGTAATCCACTCTGACCAGTATGTATTTGTTGTTGTGAGATGATGGAAAAAGGTCCCATGAAATCAATTCCCCACACATCAAACAACTCCACTTCAAAGATGTTATTTAAGGGCATCTTATATCTTCTCGAGACATTCCTAGTTCTTTGGTAGTAATCACATGCTAATACATAACTCCTTACGTCTTTGAAGAGCATAGACTAGTAAAATCCCATGAGAAGTACCCTTGTAGCTATTTTAGAGGTGTTAGCATGACCCCCACACGGTGATGAATGACAATGGGTTATGATATCAATAATTTCATCCTTGAGAATGCATTGCAAGAAAACTACATCTGCACACCGCTTGTAAAGGCAAGGATCGTCCCAGAAATAGTGTTTGATGTTGGAAAGGAATTTCTTACATTGTTGATAAGATAGGTCTTCTAGTAATACCACACAAACAATATAATTGATAAAATCCACGAGCCATGGAGCTTGGAGGCTCTCAACCACAAAAATATTGTCATTGGGAAATGAATCATCAATTAGACATTCATCCTTTTCTTCTTTGTGCATCTCTTACCTGAGTATGGAAAGGTGATATGGCACTATATTTTTAGCACCTTTCTTTTCCTTTATCTCCAAATCGAAATATTGTAAGAGAAGGATCCATCTAATCAACCTTGGTTTTGCATCTTTCTTTACCAAGAGATACCTAAGATCTGCATGATTAGAAACCACAATAACTCTTGATCCTACAAGATATGACCTGAATTTATCCAAAGAAAACACCATAGCTAGGAGCTCCTTCTCAGTTTTGGCATAATTCATCTTTGCATCATCCAAACTCCTGTTGGCATAGTATATGGTATACACTTTCCCATCTTTCCTCTGCTCAAGTGCAGCCCAAACAGCATAGATATTGGCATCACACATTATCTCAAAAGGAAGGCTCCAATTGAGGGGTCTCATTATTGGGTAAGTTGTCAATGCTTCCTTTGACCTGCTAAAACCTTTCAAATAAAATTGATCAAATACAAAAAGGCTATCCTTGACAAGTAAGTGGGTTAGGGGTTTTGCAAATTTTGAGAAATCTTTAATGAATTGCCTATACATTCCAACATGGCCTATAACACTCCTAAAACCTTTGACATTGGTCATGGGAGAAGATTTAGCAATGATATCAATTTCTACTGTGTCAACTTCAATCCCACGATTAGAGATTAAGTTTCCTAGAACAATTCCCTCTTGTAAAATGGCATTTTTTCGATGAAGTACGAGGTTCACTTATTTACATATCTTTAAAAACTTAGCAAGATTATCAAGGAAATTATCAAAGGTGGTTCTGTAAATAGAGAAGTCATCCGTAAACACCTCCATAATATGTTCAATAAAATCCATGAATATGGACATCATACAGCATTGGAAAGTGGCTGGAGCATTACATAAGCCAAACAACATCCTCCTATAATCAAAAGTACAATATGGGAATGTAAATGTTGTTTTCTCCTAATCTCTAGGGTGGACAAGGATTTGAAAAAATCCCTAGTATCCATCTACATAACATGAACATGAGTTTCTAGCTAACCTTTCCAACATTTGATCAATAAATGGAAAGGGGAAGTGATCCTTTCGGGTGGATTTATTTAACTTTCTATAGTCAATACACATACACCACTCAATGACCATTCTTATAGGGCTTAGTTAGTTTTTCTCATTTCATATGACAGTCTTTCCCTCCTTCTTAGGTACTACCTAAACTATGCTTACCCACTCACTATCTAAGATAGGATAAATGATTCCTGCATAAAGTAACTTAAGCACTTCCTTTTTTACAACCTCCTCTAAGTTTGGGTTCAATCGTCTTTAATGTTCAATGGAGCATTTATGTCAGTCTTATAATAAAATGTGATGCATGTAAAATGAAGGATTTATGCCCTTGATATCTTCAGTGGAATAACCTATGGAGTCTTTATGCAACCTAATAACTTCGAGTAATTTTTCAACTTCTTCTTGAATCATACTAGTATTCATAATAACAGGATATTCACTATTGGAGTCTAGAAATTCATGCCTGAGAGAGGAAGGGAGGGTTTCTTTCTCTACCTTAGGTGCAAATTTTTCTATATATAATGAGCCATGAAAGTCTCTCTCAATCGGGGCCACTAAACCTAGGTGTTTTGCATAGATAGGGTTTTCTCCAAGTGAGGTAGTATATGCAGCTACCTCCTCATTACCGTCATCAAACACTCTATCTCTCATCAAACATTTCTCTAGTGGATCATTTGAGATTAAATTAGCAAGGTCTTCTTGAATTATCCTATCCACCATATCAATCCTGCAGCAAGTATCATCAATAAATGGAAATTTTATTATAGATGTTAAATCAAAATCTACTTTCTCCTCCCCATTGTTGAGAGAGAGCATTCCATTTTTCACATTGATAATCGCTCCCGTAGTAGCCAACAAAGGTATTCCTAATATCATGGGGATTTGTTCATCCTCCTCTATCTCTAGAATAACAAAATCAACCGAAACATAAAACTTACCAACCTAGATAGATACATCTTCTAGTATACCTATTGGATGTTTTACCAACCGATCCACTAATTAGAGGTAAATGGTGGTGGGCTCCAAATATCCCATCTACAGTTTCTTACCAACAAAAAGAGGCATTAGACTGACACTAGCTCCAAGATAACAAAGGGCATGGGTAATGGACATGTCACCGATAGTATAGGGAATAGAAAACAAGCTAGGTTCTTTGAGCTTAGGTGGAAGCTTGTTTTTAATAATATCACTACATTCATGCATTAGGGCTACTATTTCATATTCCTCTAACTACCTTTTATTAGAAAGATTTTCTTTCAAAACACAATACTAAAGAAAGTAATAGTGTAAATAATAGACTAGGCCATAGCAAAATATGTGAAAGAGATTGAATGTTGTCCTAAAGTGAAGGTAAAGAGAGACAAAATTATTGGAAATATTCACTTTATTACCTATCATTTTTATTTAAATTAATAATATTTTTATTTATTTCCATTTAATAATTAGCTACGTATGTTCATAATAATTTGTAGTTCAATTCATATATTATATAGGTTAGTAATACATTTCTATTAGAGGTTAGTGTGTTAGTTATCCATATGTGCATTAGCTTGTCTATCTTAGTGTGCTTCTTAGCAAAGTATAGATACTTATATAAATACATATGTCAACACATTTGTAACATTAGAAGAAGAATAGTCAAAATCTTTGAATAAAATAACAATAACACTTGGTTATCACTCTCGTTTGAGTAAATGTCTTCCTAAGACTACTTAGAGTAATCTTAGTTAGAACCTTTGAATGTGTTCTTTGAGAAACATTCAAAGATCCATTCTTGTCGAATTCTTCTTGAACCTTGATTGAAGATTCATAGTTTTCTTTAAGTCTTGATTGAATCCTGCTTGAAGATTCACATTTCTTTCTTTAATCTTCAACGCATCAAACCACTCTTCCTTCTAGACCTTCAATTTCTATCTAAGACTTTGAAGATCCACATCATAGTTAAGCTACAATGTTAGCACCTAATAGTTTCATTAAATAGTAGTAGTAGTTGCTACTATAAACAACCCCTATAATTCCCCTAATACATTTACAAATACATGGAAAATATTCCCTGTAATTACAAGATATTTATTTACAAAGTGTACATAAAAGATCAAAACCCTAGTCATGAAAATGTATGAACCATGCAAACAAGCTTTGTCTTGTATTTCACTTGTGTACATCCTTGCTTTATCCTCATCTATTACATTACATGATTTTGGATGAATTCTCCTTCTTACATACATGTGAAATACATACAAGAATTAATTAAGAAACTATTAATAGAATTAAGGTTTTGGGGACTGGTTTCAAGATTTATGAGTTCCATCTCCAAATATGCTAATTCTTAAACTTTCTAAAATTCATTAGAAGAAGAGTTAGATGCTCCTACATCACCGTATAAATTACATAAAAGTGTTGCTTCAAAATTTTGGTTAGAGTAAACATTTATATATTAACAAAAACAATATCATGTTTATCTAAGAATTCATCACTATTTTTTAACTTATTTTAAACAATGTATTGACCATGTTGGTCTCTGTTGTTGACCACACCCTATTATTCATGATAAAAATGAATTTTGATGGTTTTAAGACATTAAAAATTATGAAACCATACCTAATTGCAATTAATAATTGAGTTAGAGGCATTAAAATCACTCTAATACTAGACATAAGATAATATGTCATGTAGTCAAATAATAGTACACATAAATAAAAAGATTGCATACACTCAACCATCTCCTTCAAAGTGGAAACCCTAACAAACATTATATAATACATGTAGAATAAACATATAATTACATAAATATATAGAACATGACTAACCTCTAATCATTGATTAAGATAATCTTAACTAAATCCTAGATTAATACTAAAAAATCATTGCAAATTAATGATGGTGTCATACCATTTCTCCTTCCACTTGATGTTGTGAGTGCTACTAAAGAGAGAAGTAACCTTTATTTGATCCATAACTTGATTCTTTGATTTATTTAAGGATATAATTAGCATAGTCTATCTCTTTTTAATTCACTTATTTTGTATCTCTTAATAAGAGAGGAAAACTTCTTTTTCAAGAACCCTCAATCCTATGTGCATGATAATTCTTTCATTATGCACAATTAGGTTTATTCCCAACTAAATTGTCTTTTAAATTTAAACTAATTAAGTAATTAGGTGATAAAATAATATCTTAATTATTTTCTTGTCCCTTACTCATGTGTAAAGCACATGAGCACACATACACACACTTAACCCTAACTATGTCATCAAGAAATAAGAAAATAGATAACGAGGTTAATCTATTGATGTCAGATCATGTTAAATTAATGTAACAGCCAAAATATATCTAATTTAGTATGGATAGAATTTTTAGGCTAGTATATTTATTATTTATAAAATTATTAATATATAATATAATAATTATTACACAAAATTAAAAATATATTAACACTCTCGATAGCTAAGGAATCACTTTTACCATTAAAAATTAGAGATCTTTTTCATTTCATAGGAGGTCTAGTCTTGAAGTTATATGGTTTGACCATATTAACCTTGAGATCATCCTGAAAGTTCCATAGATGTGGAGCTTAAAACTTGAGGTTATAGTAAACTTTTATATATTAACATATATACATATATACATACATATATATATATATATATATATAGAGAGAGAGAGAGAGAGAGAGAGAAGAAATATATAATAAGAACTAGATCTTTCAATGAGGATTAAGCAATAGTATTCTCAGTTGAATAAATATCTATAATAGGCAATGGAAACTACTCTTAATACTTAGAGGAAACTATTGTAAGTAGCTCAAGAAACCATAGTATTTGAGTGTTAGAAAAATAAATAATGTAATTTTTATAAATATTGCGTATTTATTCTTCAAGTGTGGAAATTACCTATAGTAGGTTGTGGAAAATACTTTCAGTAGGTGGAAAAATTACTATCAACCCTTAGGAAACTATAGTAGGTTGTGGAAAATATTTAAGTAACATAAAAAAAAAATAGTAGCATTTTTATAAATATTAGGTATTTATATTTCAAGTTAGGAAACTACCCACATACCCACATTAGGCGACGGAAACTAATTCTAATGGATAGAGAAAGTTATTGTAAGTCTCTTAGGAAACCATAGTATTCGATAACTAAAGAGAATATAATGATATTTTTGTAAATATTAAATATTTATGTTTCAAGTTAGGAAACTATGCACTATAGCTAGTAGAAACTACCTATAGTAAGTGGTGGAAATTACTATAAATAGCTCAGAAAACTATAGTGTTCTTAGTTCTCACCATAATAGGTGTTTCTTAATAGATTTGTTCTATATATATATAGAAAAAATATTCAATGAGAACTAACTCTCTCTAGAGCTAAGTCTAAATTACCCCATAGTAGTTGGTGGAAATGAATCTTATTACCTAGAAAAAAATATTTTAACTCAAGAAACTATAATAATTGAGTGTTGGTAAAAAATGATTTAATTTCTATAAATATTATATATTTATGTTTCAAGTCTAGAAAATACCTATAATAAGTGATAGAAATTACTTTCAGTGGGTGGAATAAATTACTATTTTCCTTTCAAGAAAAATAGAGTATTTGAGTGATAGAGATTAAAATGGTGGTTTTTTTGTAAAATATAAGTTGTTTTTGTTTCAAGTTAGGAAACTATTCACAGTAGGTGATGGAAACTATATAGAGTGGGTATAGAAAACTATTTTAAGTCTTTAAAGAAACTATACTATTTGATATCTAGAAAAAAAATATAGTGGTATTTTCCTAAATATTAGATATTTATATTTCAAGAAAGCAAACTAACCATAATAGGTGATGGAAACTATTAGAATTAGGTGGTAGAAACTACTATATGTAGCTTTAAAAACTTTAGTGGTTCTCAGTTCTCACCATAAAATATGGCTTTCACTAGATATGGCTCATATATATGTGGAAAAAATATTCAATGAGAAATAACTCTCTCAATTAGAGTTGAAACTAGCACTCTAAACTACCCGTAGTAAGTGATGGAAACTACGTCTAGTGGATCGAAATACCCCAAAATTTTAATCTTAGAAATTTTAGCTAAATAAGGATTTATTGGGAAAATTAATTAAATAAATTATTTGATTAAAATATAGGGAGTTATTTAGGGAAAATCAAGGGAAAAATGATAAATAAGTTAATTAAGAAATACTAGGGAGCAATGCTAATTTAAATGGGATTAAAAGAAAAATTATCCAAAATAGTCTAAATTAATCTAAAAAGGAATTAATTATTATTTTCTAAATATTATTATTTTAAATAACCAAAATACCTAACCCGCATAATTTTCCCTTTCTTTTTCTTTCTTTTCTTCCTTTTTCTTCCTCTTTTTCCCTTTTTCTTTTCTTCCTCTCTTTCCCTTTTTTTTCCTTCTCCCCCCCCGTCAACTTGGGCCAGCCCGTCGTGTGACCTAACTCCCTCTTCCCTTTGCGCGGCCCAGGCCCATGCCGTACCCTTCCTTTTTTTTCTTTCTTCTTCCCGGCCAGTCCGCTTTTTTTTTCTCTTCTTCTTTTTTCCTCCTTGAGCCACCAGATCCCGACCTATATTCTTCCCCAAGGTGTGGGTGGTGACCAAGGAGCTGCAACCCAGCCCTCTATTGGCTACCATCACTGCCAACATCCTTCCCTCCCTCTCTCGTCGCTTTCTTTCATATTTTCACCCCCAACCGACCTATTCCCCTCTCCCAAGCACCCTGCCCATTTCCCTTTCCCTCTTCCCTCGACCCTGGCGCCCTTGCCATGGTAGAATTGCCTCAATTACCACCATCGGGCAGCATACCTGGCACTTGCACCTCCTTTATCTTCTTCCCTTTGTCATTGCCCACCCAATCAACCTATAAATACCCCATAGGCTGCCTTAATTCGAATTTTAATTTCAAAAACCCAAAAACGGCCCCTTCTTGACGCCGCCCCTTCAGACGAGCAACTTACAGCCGCCACCCATCGCCGCCAGCCAAACCACCCCCAAAACTGCCCCTTGCACCACCCTCTACCTAAGCATACCCTCCTCGTCCCTTGATTTCCCATGCACAAGCCACTTCGACCGTGTAAAGTTGCCCTCCAAAACAACCAACTTCAGCTCTTGCCACCCTTCGCACCACCACCCACCGCCGATTCCACCGCCAACAATGCCACCTCTAACCTCCAAAACAACCAGGGGAGCCTCCTCTACCTCCCCATACCTCCCTTTCTCCCTGTCTCCCCCTCCTCCTCCCTCCTTTCTCCTCCTTCCACCACGTCAAATTCCCACAACCGCCGCTGCTGCCGCCGCTGCCACCACTACCCTTAGGTGGTTCCTTTGACCTTCCCAACCCTTAAACCCATTTTATACAAGTATTAGTTATTTAATAATATTAATGGTATTATCCATAATATTATGATTATTATTATTATTACTATTACTACTACTACTACTACTACTACTACTACTACTACTACTACTACTACTACTACTACTACTACTACTACTACTACTACTACTTAAACTAACCTTCGAAATATTTATAACTAATGCTACTAGTAAGGGAGATCTATAGTTTTAGTACTATGATGATAACCCTTGTTATTATTATTATTATTAGTATTACCATTATCATTATCATTATTTTCTTGATAATATTCTTAATACTAACTTTATCCATTATCACCTTTTATTATTAATATAAATATTTGGACCCTTATATTATTATGATCATTCAGTTACTATATTATTGTTATTGTTATTATAATTATTATGCTTAACATTATTATCATAATCATTATTACTAATATTATTATTATTATTATCCTTGTTGTTGTTATTATTAGTACTATTATTTTTATTATTAATAATGTTTTTGAAACCTAATTTGGCATGTTACCATTTTTTTACTATAGAAAAAGAATACCCAACCTTAGTATTATTATTATTATTATTATTACAAATATTATTCCTAATGCCTTTGTTACTAACATTATTACTATGGTATCATTATTAGTATTACTATTATTATTGTTATTTCTTTGTTAATATTATTGTGATAGAAACATTTGAACCCTTATATTATTATTATTTCAAATATAACTATAATCATTATTATCTTTAATAATATTAGTACCTTTTTAGTATTATTAATATTATATTATTATTTTATCCCTAAAACCATTATTAGTCTTAGCCTTAAAAATAATAGGGCTTCTATTTCTAGGAGCATTAGTATTACTATTTTATTTTAAGAAGTATTGGTACTATTATTAGAAGAAATAAAGCTATTAGATTTAATAATATAAATATAGTTATGAATAGTAACATAAGTATATTTTGACTAGTAATATCTAGTAGGCTAACTTGATGGTAAAAACCCTAGTTTTCACTTATAAAGCTCCCTTTAATAATAGCAAACCTAATCTTAGACTAAAATAAGAAATAATAGTATTTTTGTTAGGAGGGAAACTAATCATTAGTCTTACCCTCTTATAGGTGAGTCAAGCCAAAACCCTAAGGAGGCATAGGAGCATGCTCCAAGCCCGACGTCATTTTAGGTAAGGATGTAGCTAAGGCCTATGTGTGTTGTGTATGCCTTGGATGCTATATATCATGGTATGTCGTGTATCATATGAATTTCATTAACTTGTCTTATGTGTAGCGTAGCTTGGAGTTAAGGTGTTCCTTATGGTATAAGTATGATATGTATATATGGTGATTACAATATGATATGATATGACCTTGTAGGACATGCATGCTAGGATGATTAATAATGTACGTGATATGGGAATAAAAGGATAAAAAGAAAGAAAATGGGAAGTGAGTTTACTAAGGGGGATATGGGGTTGACCAAAATACCTCATCATCCATGAGAGGAAAATAAAGAGGAAGAGATGGCCAAAATGAAAAAGAGATGGGAACCATGCATGGGAGTTCTAGGGTTTGCATGGGAACTTTGAGAGTTTGAATGGGGTGGATAAAACTTGCATGGGATTGATCCTTACGTGTGAAAATTTGTTTTAGGGAGTAAATAAGCTAAGGGGAGAGTTGTGGAGTGATTGGAGACTTGGGATGAAAAATAGTACGTAGGTTGGTGTAAGGGTGTATAGGGGACCCGATTAGGGTTTTGGGAGGAAGCGGTAATCTGAAAAATGTGGAAGTAAAAATGATTAAGGGAGAGTGGAGTATGGGTTAAGAGTGGGAGTTTATTTTATAGGGGGAGAGTATGGGTTCCACAGGAGAGAAGAAATATTGGGTGGAAAAAAAAAGGAGGTTATTTTTGGGAGAAGAAAGGTACTAGTGTTGAAGTGGCCAACTAGGGTTCTTCGGTCACACATGGAATCAAGGGGTAAAGTGATATGATTTGAGGTTGGATCTAAATGAGATAAGGCATGGGGTGATAAATGAATTAATGGTAGTGTAAGTGAGAGAGAGTTGGGTCACATTGGTCCAATTAGGGTTTTCAAGGGAAAACCCTAGAGGGTGATAATAGGTGGAGTTGATATCATGAGGTATTGGGCCTAACCCACATCCATAGGAGTTGGGTTTTTCATTATGCGTAAGAGTAAAGGGAAATGGATGATGAGGCATGATAAGGGGTGCAAGAGTCTCAAGATATAGGACGGGCCCCCTTGGGAGAATAGAAGTAGAAGATTGTTGACATGCATGTCAAGGGTGAAAAGCTTTATCCAATAAGACACGAATAAGATACTAATCACTTAAAGAGTAAGATTGTTGAGCTGGGCCCTAACCGATCCAATGGTATAATAGTTTCTTGGTGTCGAGGTGCCTTGGAGACCAATCCACAGGCATATAATAGTGGTTAGATGTGTTCTGCCCTATAAGTGACCGATCCACCGGCTATAATAGTGAGGGATCCCAAGCTCAACAAACCAAACATTAATTTGCCAATGAATCGTGGGATATATACTATGTAATTACATTGAAACACCATGAGAATCGGGGCCAGACCAATCCACCGGTATAATAGTGGCCAAGAGCGTTCTGCCCTAGAAACAAATCCACCGACAAAAATAATGGTTAGGTGCGTTCTATCCTATAAGTGACCGATCCACTGGCTATAATAGTGGGGTTCCCACACTCGCATGGATTAACAAAGATGATGGTGTGAATCGACTATATTTACCCGAGATCCAAAGAATAAGTCTAACTGGACTATAGGTGGCCTTCATTATCTGTGTTACTGTATGTTGTCTATATGTCCATGTCATGTGTGTTACGTTGTATAGTTTATATGTCGGCCTTAGTCGCATCCGTTACTTTACTCAGTACGTAGCATACTGATCACCCATTTCATGGATGATGCTCATTCCCATGAGCAAAAGACCCTTATGAGTTTGTGTAGCCAGGGGACGACGTCTTCAATACCTACGACACCTACAAAGCATTGGGCGGGCACGAGAGTTGAGCCTAAACCTGACTTAGGGATCGAGAGCGACTTGGCCGGACTCTGTTTTTACCCTCTCACCATGTTTCGTTTTATTCTATTTATGTGATGTTGTATGGTATTTTATGTTTTGAAAAGTCTAGTCATTTACTCTTTGGATTGTAATTCTAAACCGCACTCTGATATCTACATGACTTGCATTTTTATTAATGACTTGTGGTTGATGTTACCCTTGTTTAGCCTTAGCACTTAGTACTAGAACGGTAGGAGTGAACCAATCTGGTACTAAGTGTGGCGGTAATGCCCCCGAGTTCATGGTTATGTCATTTTGTTTTCGTAAAACTTTTTTATTAAAACAAAATTTTTCAGTAGTAAATTTGGGGGTTTTACATGGATAGAGAATCAGTCTCTGAGAAAAAAATATTTATTTAATAGCCAAAAAATTATAGTAGAGTAAATATCCAAGTAGGTGGTGGAAACCATTCACAATAAGTGGTGAAAATTGCTACAAGCATTGTAGGAATCTAGGGTGGTTCTCAATTCTCACCATAAAGGATGGTTCTCATTATATATATATACATATATAACATAATGTGTATCGCGTAACCTCCTCGTCTAATTATATTAGCATGACCAAGAATAAGAGACAAACTAAACTATCATCACCTAAGCTAACAATGGCAAAGTTTTTTATTCTTAATCTAAAATTTGGTTAATACAATACAATTGGTGATGGTGATTCCCCATGTCAAATGGAGAGTTCTAATCATTGTATTATGTATTCTCGTATGCCCAATGTTTCTTCAAATACCAATTGTGAACCCTATCTGAGTTTGGAACCTTTGGTAAGTAGTCCCCTAACATTACTAGAAATTAATAAATCTCATGAAAATTTTCCTTTGAGTTAGAAGCACATGCTGATGTAGAATGAAAGACATAAAGTTGTGTTGAATTTGATATATTATCCTCTTATGATAGATAATGGTATTACGAAGCTAGCTTTAAAGAATCATGAGGTTGAATTCCATGTGAAAAACACACTTTATTAGGAATGGTGGCTGGGTTTCAACCATCTTTTCTCATATAAGAAAATATGTTGGTAAAATGTGTAAGGAGGACACTGCTCCAACAATCTATAATTGTGAACAAAGTTTCTTCCTCTTTAGGTTAGAATTAGCATATGACTACTTCACTATCTTGGAAAAACCTTTCACGTCTTATAGAGTGAGGCCATTAATGCTCCATCATTGGAATCCAAATGACCCATTTGATGACACAAAGTGGAGCAAAATGCCATTACGTGTCACATTGCCTAGATTACCTTTAGCTAAGTGATCTACTAATTCACTAAGTAGGATAGGGAATTTCTAAGGTGTTCCCATTTGTGCTAACATGGTCGCTACTACACATATTCATACATCTTACCCATGAATCCTTGTAGAAATTGATGGGTGTTTGCCTCTAGTTGAGAACATTGTGATAGATTCAATATTTGGCACTTGGCAAAAAGTGTGCTATGATTGGTAGCCTCATTTCTATATAAAATATGATAAAAACATGGAACATCTCAATACATAATTAGGATTCCAATTATAGCAGCTCATTAATAGATACCAAGAAAAAATCAAGAAAGACCTCTACTAAATGCACAACCTCTAAATACTATAAAACTTATGTAGGCTTCACACATTTTTCCACCTCTAAACCCACATAGTGACTTACCCTCAGGTAAGACTAATTAGGAATTTGTTGTCAATGTTGGTCAATTTACTAAGAAAGGGAAAGGGTTGATGGTGGATGTATCTAGGTTGTCTACAATTAAGATTGAAGGTATGAATGATAAAGAGACTACATTGAAGTTTCCACCTATGATTATTAATAGAAGAAAATAAGGTGATGAGAGGGGAGATATAGGAGCCTCAAATTATGTTACTTGATGAAAATTGTTGTATGGAATATTAGGGGAGTGAATTCTCCTCTTAAACAAGATTCAGGTTGTAAGTATTTGAATTCTTATTCTTATTCTATGTTAACATTGTTGGAAAATAGAATAAAGGAGAATAAAGGAGAACAAAGTTGGGCATGCTCACAATAGGCTAGCATCTTCATTCTCTTACATTACAAATCATCATACAAATCGCCATAGTGAAGTCATTGTCTCTATGTTAGAATAGGTTGAGCATTTTGTACACTGTTACATGAAGTTATTATTAACTAAATAATCTATCTCTGATATTATTGTTTATGCCTTTAATATAGGACAATCTAGAAGGATTTTTTGGAATGAGCTTATTCAACTCATTTAGAGAGTTACAAAGGCTTGGTTGGTTGTTTGTGGTTTTAATATAATCATGTTAGTTTAAGAGAAGTATGGTGGTATTATACATCAATGGGATATGGATTATTTTGTGAATTATATTCATGATTATGGGTTCGAAGAAACTAATATAGTAGGACCTTGTTATACTTGGTGTTACAAACAATGTCCTCCTAATATATTCCAATGTATATTAGATTGTGAATTTGGAAATCACTACTATTTTAACCAATGTACACATATTACATCTAGTTGGTGGATCATTGCCTCTCCAAACATAGTTGTTAGATGATGTGCTTGAACTAGTCTCCTTTAAAGTATGTTAAACCTTTTAAGTTTTGTAACTATTGGACAACCTAAGACTCTTTTCTTAGAATTGTAAAGCTTAGGTGGGATTTCCCAATTGAAGGATCAAAAGAGTATTCGGTAATAGTTAAACTACAAAGGCTAAATTCTGGTTTGAAGAAGTTTAACACCATTTACTTTGTTCATGTGAGTAATGAGCTTGAGATGGCTACGTGTGCTTGGAAATAGGTACAACATCAGCTTCATCTTGATCCCTATAATGTGGGTTTAGTAGGAAGAGAAAAATTATCATGAAAAATGGTGGAAGAAGACATAAATTGAAGAAAATTATCTGTAAATAGAAAACAAAAATCAACTAAATAAAGTTGGAAGATGCAAACAATACTTTCTTTCATTCCAAACTAAAAGAGGGACAACATAAGAATTAAATCAGTCAACTCCATGATGTTGATGGATAGAAACTGACAAATTGAGCTAATATTGAGCATGAAGTTTATAGATTTTATGTTATCTTACTAGGTTTAGAGACCTACAATTCAAGATCATAATTTGATAATAATTAATCAAGGTAATTCGTTATCATCATTGAGCAAACAATAGTTGATGAGAGAAATGTCAAAGTAAGGAGTGAAAGTGGTCACATTTAGTATGGGTGACTTGAAGGCTCTAGGTGTTGATGGGTTTAATCCTAAATTCTTTAAGAAGGCTTGGTGCATTATAGGGCATGATCTTTTTATTGCTATGATTTAGTTTTTAGATCCGGTGTTTCTCTTGATATCTTTTAATAATAAAACATTCCACCTCTTTCCAAAGATAAGGAATGAAAATCATATCACCAATTATAAACCTATTACTTATTTTAATGTGGTTTATAAATTCGTCTCTAATGTGATGACTAGAAGACTAACTATAGTATTAACTGAGATAGTGGATGAAACTCGTTTAGCTTTTGTTCCTAAACATTAGATAGGAGATAATATTATGTTGGCTCATGAGTTACTTTGAAAATATAAAATAAAAGGGTCAATATCAAAATGATGATGAAGATTGATATAATGAAAGCCTATGACTATATAGATTGGCAGTTTCTTAAAGATCTACTAATTAGGCATGGGTTTCTTTGTCACTATGTGAACATGATTAGGCAGTGGGTCACAACTGTTCGATACTCAATATCACTACAAGGGACTCTTCGCAAACCTTTAAAAGGGATTAAAGGATTAAGGTAAGGTGACCCTCTCTCCCCCTAACTATTTATCTTATCCATGGAGTATTTAAGATGGTCATAGGCCAATTTATGGAATAATCCCAGTTTCAAAGGGCATCCTACTTGCAAAATAAGTTATTTGATCTCATTCACCTTTGTGGATGATCTGTTTTTGTTCTGCAAGCTACTATGTAATAAATTGGAAGATTTTGTTGCTACCTCAGGTTTGAGGATCAACCCTCAAAAGAGTAATGTGTATTTTTGTGGGGTAAATGAGAGTTTAAAACATTAGATTGTATCCATATTGCATTTTAAAGATGAGAAATTTCCTTTTAAGTACATGGGAATACCTGTTAGTAGCTCCTCTCTTATTGTAAACTAATATTAATAGCTTATTGAGAGAATCACAAACCGACTTCATACCTAGTCTCTCAAGTATCTGAGTTATGTGGTAAGGTCCAAGTTCTTCAATATGTTATCTTTGGTATTACTAACTATTTGATGCAAGTTTTTATTCTCCCCAAGGTAGTTATACATAAGCTGAGTGCACTTTGTAGAAGGTATCTATGGGATAATTTAGACACAAGTATGAGAAAAACTCCCATTCTCTAGCACAAATTTAGCATGCCACAAACAAAACGGGGGCTTGTGTTTGTTTGGATTAAAGCTTGGAATGTTGCATGCCTAGCAAAGCAACAGTGGTAATTAATTGAAAATAAGAAAAGCTTATAGGAGAAGTAGATTCATGAGAGAAACATTAGATCAATTGATATTTAGACTTTCAATCCTATATTTGGCTCTTCTTAGATGTTTAAGAGAATTATGAAGCTTCGAGAACTGGGGATGGAATTGTATCATTTCAACCATGGCATTAAGTAACTAGTAAATCAAGCTGATTATAATGTTAGAGTTAAGGACTCTCCTATTGCATGGTGTAAGCTTGTCTGGTGTAATTCTAGTTTTCCAAGACAAAAAAAAAAAAAAAGGATTATGTGGATGGCATGCCTTGAGAGTATGGTTGTGAAATTGAGATTGAAGACTTGGCATATAGTGAATTCAGCTGTGTGCGAGGCCTGCCATCTTAGTGATGAAACAATGAACCATTTGTTTGTTTCCTGTTCAACAATGCAGGTGAATTTGGAGGATGATTTTGATTTGGGTTGCATTACCCCATTATTTTACTACCTAGTATAGGTGTCGAAATGAATAATTTGAAACACTATAAGTGATACAAGTCGGGTAAAGATGACGAGGGCTATATTCACTACCACAATATCCAAGATTTGGTATAGCCGGAACATAGTGGTATTTTAGCAAAAACAAATCATGCCTACTATTTTTGATCAAGCAGATCATTCAAGAAACTTTTATTCGACATGTTGGGAGTTAAGATGGGAAATTGATGAAATACTTAAATACTTTAAGGTCATTGGAAGTTTCAATTTTTCTTTAGTGGCTTGGTTGGATAGATGGAATGGGTGCAGTTTCTTATAATTTTTGGTAACTCTCGGAATGTATATATTTTTATATTGGTAATGATAATTTTAAGTATTTACCAAAAAAAAAAACAGATATATAATATCATGTTTGTCAGATTATAAACACTTAAATCGATCGGATTGGATAATATACATTATGGTTTACCTTGTGCACAATCATTTCAAACGTAAATACAGCTCGCCAAACCGAATGTTCTAAATAAAATAATTTCAACCTTCCAAGTATACAAAGTCCAAAAGTTGTCGCTCAAAACATAGAAAGCGGGAAAGCAGGTACTAACAAAGCGCCAGCCGTCATTATCAAAATGAAGATATTAACCGGTGATTGAGAAGCAAGAAAAGCCATGGAAGCCGAATCAGGATGAGGAGAAGAAGAGCCAGTAGCAGCATCGACAATGACCTTAAGCTTCATTCCTTGAGCACAATGTCCGGTAGTCCCACAAACAAAGTACCTAGTACCAACTTTGTTGAGCTTGATCGCATCATTCCCAGCAGTAAGGGAATTAGCAGATTTGGTTATATCACAATTTTTATATGCTCTTTCACTGTCCAACTCCGTCACACTGTGTAATCCAGGAGTGTACTTAAAAACTGCATACATTTAACAAGTATTTTCAATTCATTTAATAGGTAATATACACAAATTGAAGAAATTTTAGTGGCCGAGAAAGTGATATATACATACCAAGTTGATCACCTACTTTGAAGGTTTGTTTAGAAGCCCATGAATCAAAATCAGTGGATTCATCCCAGCCTTCACTTCCTCCTACTAAATGCTGTGTTGCTGCATATGCGGAGTTTGCAACAAATAGAGTTGCAACGAAAAAAGGGAGGACAATTCTTCCGACAAATGTCATTTGTCCTTTTTTTTCTGTTGATTTTTCTTCAAAAGATTCAGAACTATGTATATAGCTGCTGTTTGTATTTTTTTTTTCATAAAAGCTTGACAGATTCAAGATATTTATAGTGACAGTTTTCCAATGTCATTTTACATCCTTTCATAAGTTTCTATTGCGGTGAAGTTCGCCTGGGCTGGTGAATGTCGATAGTTTATTCATAATATATTATAGTATTGAATTTATAAATACGTGGAAAGATATCCTTGCATTGCTGGCACCGATCATATGGATGGGCGGTCATTGAAAATTTGGTGTAACAAACATGGATATATTCTGCTACTCTAAGCAAATAATATCCAGTTTTGTCAGATGTATTAATAATTAATTTTCTTGTATTGGAGAATTGACTGGAAACGAAAATTCCTGGTGGCTGAATACCTTTGATTTGAAGCAAAGGCGAGCCCATAGGAAAAAAGGACCATCGTAATCGTTAGCCGAGGCATAACTGCAGCTTTCCTGTTCATCCGTTTTATGCATACTTCATTGCTATCAGCGTATCACTGGCATCTGTTTTCATTTAAAAAAAAAGTGAGGCGCAGAAAATTAAAAAAAGTGATGCATTTCGATTGTTGGCAAAATAGAAAATTTCAAAACATAAAAAAGTCCAGAGGGGGCTAGAACCTAAGTCCAGAGATACTTGTATAAAACTGAGGGGGTCCAATTAGCGGAGTCCAATAATTTTTTTCTTAAAATTTACCTTCAGACTTATTAAAATCACATGGGTTAGGCAATCCTATACGTAAATCACTAGCTCCGTTTCTAGTCATTCTTTTATCCGTTCTTATCTCTGTCCACCATTCTTTGTCTCTATCTCTCTCTCTCTCTCCCTTTTATCGATACATAAGATATTACTAATAATAGAAAATCACCAACAGCCTATTTTAACCGAACATAACTTATCGCACCATACTTAGCAAAATATACCTTGGAATGTTATTTCCATATTTACCATACGATGGTGTGATCATCACCTACTACATGCTAGATAGAGAGTAAAACGGAACACAATGAAAGAACGCATACTCCAATTATAATACGACAATTCTATGATAACAAATATGAGAATAATAAAATAAATAAAGGAGAGAATTTACAAAAACCAAATATTGGGATCAAAGCTAAGAATTTAAATAATCGTAATGAAACAGAGGGGGCTAGAACCTAAGTCCAGAGGTACATGTATAAAACGGAGGGGGTCCAATTAGCGGAGTCCAATAAATTTTCCCTTAAAATATACCTGCAGATATATTAAAATCACATGGGGTTAGACAATCTTATGGATAAATCACTAGCTCTGTTCCTAGTCATTCTTGTATCCCCTCTTATCTCTCACCACCATTCTCTGTCTTTGCCTCTCCCTCCCTCTCTCTCTCTCTCTCTCTCTCTCTCTCTCTCTCTCTCTCTCTCTCTCTCTCTCTCTCTCTCTCTCTCTCTCTCTCTCTCTCTCTTATCGATACATAAAATATTACTAATAATAGAAAATGACCAACCTACTATTTTAACCGTACATAACTTATCGCACCATACTTAGCAAACTAATTAAAGCAAAAATACAACATCTTGTGTACGAAACTCAAATTAAAGTGTTTATACGGCAAGGATGCTAGAGAGAAGTCCGAGGAAAAGTTGGATATATTATGACGTAAGGGATTCTAATACCCTCAAACTTTAAACCATAAAATTTCAATTGACGAAAATATAAAAATATTTATAAAAGTAAAACCGTGGAATGTTATTTCCATATTTACCATACGATGGGTGTGATCATCACCTACTACATGCTAGATATAGAGCAAAACGGAACACAATGAAAGAACGCATGCTCCAATAATAATACGACAATTCTATGATAAGAAATATGAGAATAATAATATAAATAAAGGAGAGAATTTACAAAAACCAAATATTGGGATCAAAGCTAAGAGTTTAAATAATCGGAATGAAACAGAGGGGCCTAGAACCTAAGTCCAGAGGTACTTGTATAAAATATAGGGGGTCCAATTAGCGGAGTCCAATAATTTTTCTTCTAAAATATACCTGCAGATATATTAAAATCACATGGGGTTACGCAATCCTATGCGTAAATCACTACCTCCATTCTTAGTCATTCTTTTATCGGTTCTTATCTCTCTCCACCAGTCTCTCTCTCTCTCTCTCTCTCTCTCTCTCTCTCTCTCTCTCTCTCTCTCTCTCTCTCTCTCTCTCTCTCTCATCGATACATAAGATATTACTAATAATAGAAAATGACCAACCTACTATTTTAACCAAACATAACTTATCACACCATACTTAGCAAACTAATTAAAGCAAAAATACAACATCTTGTGTACGAAACTCAAATTGAGGTGTTTATACGGCAAGGATGCTAGAGAGAAGTCCGAGGAAAAGTAGGATATATTATGACGTAAGGGATTCTAATACCCTCAAACTTTAAACCATAAAATTTCATTTGAGGACAATACAAAAATAATTATAAAAGTAAAACCATGGAATGTTATTTCCATATTTACCATACGATGGGTGTGATCATCACCTACTACATGCTAGATATAGAGCAAAACGGAACACAATGAAAGAACGCATACTCCAATAACAATACGACAATTCTATGATAAGAAATATGAGAATAATTATATAAATAAATGAGAGAATTTACAAAAACCAAATATTGGGATCAAAGCTAAGAGTTTAAATAATCGTAATGAAACAAAAGGGGCTAGAACCTAAGTCCAGAGGTACTTGTATAAAACTGAGGGGGTCCAATTAGCAGATTCCAACAATTTTTCCCTTAAAATATACTTGTAGATATATTAAAATCACATGGAGTTAGGCAATCCTATGGGTAAATCACTAGCTCCGTTCCTAGTCATTCTTGTATCCATTCTTATCTCTCTCCACCATTCTCTGTCTTTGTCTCTCTCTCTCTCACACACTCTCTCTCTCTCTCTCTCTCTCTCTCTCTCTCTTTTATCGATACATAAAATATTACTAATAATAGAAAATGACCAACCTACTATTTTAACCGAACATATCTTATCACACTATAGTTAGCAAACTAATTAAAGCAAAAATACAACATCTTGTGTACGAAACTCAAATTGAGGTGTTTATACGACAAGGATGCTAGAGAGAAGTCCGAGGAAAAGTAGGATATATTATGACGTAAGGGATTCTAATACCCTCAACTTTAAACCATAAAATTTCATTTGAGGACAATATAAAAATACTTATAAAAGTAAAACCGTGGAATGTTATTTCCATATTTGCCATACGATGGGTGTGATCATCACCTACTACATGCAAGATATAGAGCAAAACGGAACACAATGAAAGAATGCATACTCCAATAATAATACGACAATTCTATGATAACAAATTTGAGAATAATAATATAATAAAGGAGAGAATTTAAAAAATTCAAATATTGGAATCAAAGCTAAGAGTTTAAATAATCGTAATAAAACAGAGGGGGCTAGAACCTAAGTCTAGAGGTACTTGTACAAAATATAGGGGGTCCAATAAGCAGAGTTCAATAATTTTTCTTCTAAATCATACCTGCAGATATATTAAAATCACATGGGGTTAGGCAATCCTATGCGTAAATCACTACCTCCATTCCTAGTCATTCTTTTATCGGTTCTTATCTCTCTCCACCAGTCTCTGTCTCTATCTCTCTCTCTCTCTCTTATCGATACATAAGATACTACTAATAATAGAAAATGACCAACCTACTATTTTAACCGAACATAACTTATCACACCATACTAGCAAACTAAATAAAGCAAAAATACAGCATCTTGTGTACGAAACTCAAATTGAGGTGTTTATACGGAAAGGATGCTAGAGAGAAGTCCGAGGAAAAGTTGGATATATTATGACGTAAAGGATTCTAATACCCTCAAACTTTAAACCATAAAATTTCATTTGACGAAAATATAAAAATATTTATAAAAGTAAAACCGTGGAATGTTATTTCCATATTTACCATACGATGGGTGTGATCATCACCTACTACATGCTAGATATAGAGCAAAACGGAACACAATGAAAGAAAGCATGCTCGATTAATAATACGACAATTCTATGATAAGAAATATGAGAATAATAATATAAATATAGGAGAGAATTTACAAAAACCAAATATTGGGATCAAAGCTAAGAGTTTAAATAATCGGAATGAAACAGAGGGGGCTAGAACCTAAGTCCAGAGGTACTTGTATAAAATATAGGGGGTCCAATTAGCGGAGTCCAATAATTTTTCTTCTAAAATATACCTGTAGATATATTAAAATCACATGGGGTTAGGCAATCCTATGCGTAAATCACTGCCTCCATTCCTAGTCATTCTTTTATCGGTTCTTATCTCTCTCCACCAGTCTCTGTCTCTGTCTCTGTCTGTCTCTCTCTCTCTCTCTCTCTCTCTCTCTCTCTCTCTCTCTCTCTCTCTCTCTCTCTCTCTCTCTCTCTCTCTCTCTCTCTCTCTCTCTCTTTTATCGATACATAAGATATTACTAATAATAGAATATGACCAACCTACTATTTTAACCAAACATAACTTATCACACCATACTTAGCAAACTAATTAAAGCAAAAATACAACATCTTGTGTACGAAACTCAAATGGAGGTGTTTATACGGCAGGGATGCTAGAGAGAAGTCCGAGGAAAAGTAGGATATATTATGACGTAAGGGATTCTAATACCCTCAAACTTTAAACCATAAAATTTCATTTGAGGACAATACAAAAATAATTATAAAAGTAAAACCATGGAATGTTATTTCCATATTTACCATACGATGGGTGTGATCATCACCTACTACATGCTAGATATAGAGCAAAACGGAACACAATGAAAGAACGCATACTCCAATAACAATACGACAATTCTATGATAAGAAATATGAGAATAATTATATAAATAAAGGAGAGAATTTACAAAAACCAAATATTGGGATCAAAGCTAAGAGTTTAAATAATCGTATTGAAACAAAAGGGGCTAGAACCTAATTCCAGAGGTACTTGTATAAAACTGAGGGGGTCCAATTAGCGGATTCCAACAATTTTTCCCTTAAAATATACCTGTAGATATATTAAAATCACATGAAGTTAGGCAATCCTATGGGTAAATCACTAGCTCCGTTCCTAGTCATTCTTGTATCCGTTCTTATCTCTCTCCACCATTCTCTGTCTTTCTCTCTCTCTCTCTCTCTCTCTCTCTCTCTCTCTCTCTCTCTCTCTTTATCGATACATAAAATATTACTTATAATAGAAAATGACCAACATACTATTTTAACCGAACATATCTTATCACACCATACTTAGCAAACTAATTAAAGCAAAAATACAACATCTTGTGTACGAAACTCAAATTGAGGTGTTTATACGACAAGGATGCTAGAGAGAAGTCCAAGGAAAAGTAGGATATATTATGACATAAGGGATTCTAATACCCTAAAACTTTAAACCATAAAATTTCATTTGAGGACAATATAAAAATACTTATTAAAGTAAAACCGTGGAATGTTATTTCCATATTTACCATACGATGGGTGTGATCATCACCTACTACATGCAAGATATAGAGCAAAACGGAACACAATGAAAGAATGCATACTCCAATAATAATACGACAATTCTATGATAACAAATTTGAGAATAATAATATAAATAAAGGAGAGAATTTAAAAAAATCAAATATTGGAATCAAAGCTAAGAGTTTAAATAATCGAAATGAAACATAGGGGGCTAGAACCTAAGTCTAGAGGTACTTGTATAAAATATAGGGGGTCCAATAAGCGGAGTCCAATAATTTTTCTTCTAAAATATACCTACAGATATATTAAAATCACATGGGGTTAGGCAATCCTATGCGTAAATCACTACCTCCATTCCTAGTCATTCTTTTATCGGTTCTTATCTCTCTCCACCAGTCTCTGTCTCTATCTCTCTCTCTCTCTCTCTTATCGATACATAAGATACTACTAATAATAGAAAATGACCAACCTACTATTTTAACCGAACATAACTTATCACACCATACTTACAAACTAATTAAAGCAAAAATACAGCATCTTGTGTGCGAAACTCAATTTGAGGTGTTTATACGGCAAGGATGCTAGAGAGAAGTCCGAGGAAAAGTTGGATATATCATGATGTAAGGGATTCTAATACCCTCAAACTTTAAACCATAAAATTTCAATTGACAAAAATATAAAAATATTTATAAAAGTAAAACCGTGGAATGTTATTTCCATATTTACCATACGATGGGTGTGATCATCACCTACTACATGCTAGATATAGAGCAAAACGGAACACAATGAAATAACACATGCTCCAATAATAATACGACAATTCTATGATAAGAAATATGAGGATAATAATATAAATAAAGGAGAGAATTTACAAAAACCAAATATTGGGATCAAAGCTAATAGTTTAAATAATCGTAATGAAACAGAGGGGGCTAGAACCATAGTCCAGATGTACTTGTATAAAACTTAGGGGGTCCAATTAGCGGAGTCCAATAATTTTTCCCTTAAAATATACCTGTAGATATATTAAAATCACATGGAGTTAGGCAATCCTATGGGTAAATCACTAGCTCCGTTCTAGTCATTCTTGTATCCGTTCTTATCTCTCTCCACCATTCTCTTTCTTTGTCTCTCTCTCTCTCACTCTCTCTCTCTCTCTCCCTCTCTTTTATCGATACATAAAATATTACTAATAATAGAAAATGAACAACCTACTATTTTAACCGAACATATCTTATCACACCATACTTAGCAAACTAATTAATGCAAAAATACAACATCTTGTGTACGAAACTCAAATTGAGGTGTTTATACAGCAAGGATGCTAGAGAGAAGTCCGAGGAAAAGTAGGATATATTATGACGTAAGGGATTCTAATACCCTCAAACTTTAAACCATAAAATTTCATTTGGGGACAATATAAAAATACTTATAAAAGTAAAACCGTGGAATGTTATTTCCATATTTACCATACGATGGGTGTGATCATCACCTACTACATGCTAGATATAGAGCAAAACGGAACACAATGAAAGAATGCATACTCCAATAATAATACGACAATTCGATGATAACAAATATGAGAATAATAATATAAATAAAGGAGAGAATTTAAAAAAAAAACAAATATTGGGATCAAAGCTAAGAGTTTAAATAATCGGAATGAAACAAAGGGGGCTAGAACCTAAGTCGAGAGGTACTTGTATAAAATATAGGGGGTCCAATTAGCGGAGTCCAATAATTTTTCTTCTAAAATATACCTGTAGATATATTAAAATCACATGGGGTTAGGCAATCCTATGCGTAAATCACTACCTCCATTCCTAGTCATTCTTTTATCGGTTCTTATCTCTCTCCACCAGTCTCTCTCTCTCTCTCTCTCTCTCTCTCTCTCTCTCTCTCTCTCTCTCTCTCTCTCTTTTATCGATACATAAGATATTACTAATAATAGAAAATCACCAACCTACTATTTTAACCGAACATAACTTATCACACCATACTTAGCAAACTAATTAAGGCAAATACAACATCTTGTGTACGGAACTCAAATTGAGGTGTTTATACGGTAGGGATGCTAGAGAGAAGTCCAAGGATAAGTAGGATATATTATGAAGTAAGGGATTCTAATACCCTCAAACTTTAAACCATAAAATTTCATTTGAGGAAAATATAAAAATATTTATAGAAGTAAAACCTTGGAATGTTATTTCCGTATTTACCAGACGATGGGTGTGATCATCACCTACTACATGCTAGATATAGAGCAAAACAGAACACCATGAAAGAATGCATACTCCAATAATAATACAAAAATTATATGATAACAAATATGAGAATAATAATATAAATAAAGGAGAGAATTTACAAAAACCAAATATTGGGATCAAAGCTAAGAGTTTAAATAATCGGAATTAATATAATGTATCCCAACACAGTGAAAAAAATACATCTAACCATTTAGTCTAACTCTTAATTAAATGGTATTATAACTCCCAACCCCAAGCAATGGCCAACCATTGACCCATGACATCATCCTCATTGTGTTTTAGCTAAGAATCATAGCTCTGCAAATCATCCTCTACTCACCGGATCATATGCCAGAACATCACAATGACCACACAAATATAGCATCAATACGATGAAGTACCCATGCTGCAAACTAAAGTCATAAAGTAGCATAGTGATAAGCATACTAACATAATATAACACCCTTACTCGTGCTAGCAATACACAAGGCATACTTTCAAGGAATTCATGGAAAAATAATAATGCAAATAATGCATTAGTGTAACACCCCAAAATTCACTAATTTTTTTTTTGAAAAGCGGAAGCAATTAAAATAGAAATACTTAAAACCTATGAATTCTGGGAATGTTACCGGCACACTTAGTACCAGACCGGTTCTCTCCGACCGTTCCAGTACCAAATGCTAAGGCTAAAGAAAATAGTAATCCATCAATTACAAATCAAGACAACTAAACTCCAAAAGCATTAAATGGTTGTAAAACAAAATCAAAGTACGCATAAAGAATTATTATTCAAATTAAAAAGAGAATTAAACTTACAACCGATAAAAGATTAACAAAAAGAATTAAGATCATATAAAGACTGAAATATGGCCACAACTCTCTCGAACTTTGAGCCAACCATAAGCTCAACACACAGCCCTGACTGATGTCTCGCCCACCTGCACAAGTCAGAAGGGCATACTACTCGTGGGAATGAGTAGCACCCATGAAAAGGGTGATCAGTACGCTACGTACTGAGTAAGGTAACCGAGCACTAAGGCCAACACATAAGCAGATAATCCATGCAGAATAATAAAAGGGCGTAATCCAACATAACAACATAAAGGCATATGAACAATTAAGGTAAAAGTACAAAGGCCCATATAATCCAGATTAATTACTTAATTAATCTTTTATCAAAAGTTGATATACACCATGCCTTTTATCAAATCCATGTAAGTACAGGAACACCCCTCTATTATTGCCGGTGGGCCGGTCACTTGCGGGACAAAGTCCACACCATTATTATTCGCCGGTGGATCGGTCACTTGCGGGACAAAGTCCACACCACTATTCCTAACCGGTGGATCGGTCTGGTTCCTGCTCACATGGTGTTCCACTATAAGTACTTAGTATCTTTTAAACATTTTGGCAAACTCTGGTTTATACTTATTGAGCTCGAGTCACCCCACTATTATTACCGATGGGCCAGAAACGCACAGGTACAAAGCCTGACCACTATTATTACTGGTGGACCGGTTACACATAGGACATCATGTCCTAACCACTATTTCTGACCGGTGAATCGGTCTGGACCCAGCTCAATAATCTTCCACTTTAAATGATTAGTGTCTTAAGTATCTTATTCAAAGGCTTTCACCATAGACATGTATGAATCATTAACTTCATACTTTATTCACCAATTACACATGTGCTACCACCAAACCCTAGACATGCATTAATCGCTCCCTTTACACTTATCCTCCAATTCTACTCCACATCTCGCTCTAGGGTTTTATCCCGAAACCCTAATTTAGGCCTTAATGTCCCCTCTTACTCCACCTCAAATCACCCAAATCATTTTAACACTCCACACATTACAAATCATCGATCCCATTCTCATAATTACACCTTAATTTGCTCCACGTGCTATTTTTCATCCCAAGTGCTCAAACACCCAAACAACACTTACATTTCTTCCTTACATCCCAAATTAACTTTCCACATGTAAATTTCATACCCATGCAGACATTAATCTCCCCATGCAAACCTTCGAACCTTTTTCATGCAAACCCTAAAATTCCACGTGAAACCCTAAATTCAACCATGCAAATCCTAATACCGCCATTCAATCATCAATGCCACCATGTAAACCCTAATACCACCATACAACTATAAATACCACCATACAAACCATGATTCCATCATACAAAACCCTAAATTCAATCCACACAAAACCAAGGATTCACCCATACCAAAATCTAAATTCAAACCATATAAAACTCAAAGATTCGTCCATACCAAACCAAATATTCTTCCTTACCAAACTCAAGATTCAAATCACATAAAACCGAAGATTCATCCTTACCATAAAATTGATTAAATTCTCTCATTCATAACCACAAATTAGATTTTCCCATACAAGACCACAAGTTAGATTCTCCCACATAAAATCACAAATTAGAATCTCCCAAGCAAAACCATAAATTGGATTCTCCCAAACAAATCATAAAATTAGATACTCCCAATCAAATCATAAATTAAATTCTCCCAAATAATATCATAAATTAAATTCTCCCAAACAAACCATAAATTCGATTTTCCCATATAACATCATAAATTAGATTCTCCCAATTAACATCATAAATTACATTCTCCCAAATAAAACCATATATTATATCCTCCGCATAAAACCATAATTTATATTCTTCCACCTAAAACCCTACATTAGATTATTCCTTATAAAACCATAAAATTAGGTCAACTCACTTCCCTTAGTCAACTTCTTTCTCCATCCTCATTTTTCATCCTTTTCTCCCACACAAACCACATCGACATCCTCTCATGCAGGTCTTATAGGGTCACAACACATATCATCATATATAAATAATACACATGTCATATAAACACACAAAAACATACTTCAACTCCACATAATGCCATATACAAAATAATTAATAATCATAAACATAGAATACATAGCATATGAATCACATAATGCATATAAGCACACAATGGCCTTAGTAACACCCTTACCTAAAATGACACCGATCTTGGAGCACGCTCCTACGCCTCCTTAAGGCTTTGACCAAATAACAACATACTAATAAAAATAACATTAATAAACTTCTAACTTTGCTAAAGATATAGAAATAACAGAAATATTATAAAAGCTGATAATATAGGGTTAAATACTTTACCCTAATAATAATAATGATACTAAAAATAATATCAATGAGAATATAAATAAGAATAATAATAGTAACAATAATAATAACAATAAAAATGACATTATTCAAAAACAAGGTGAAATAAATGATTCGGCCCCTTTTCCAAGATAATACTAATAATAATATTATTAAAATAAATAATCAAATTTAGTAGTAGTAATAATAATAATAATAACAAATTTAGTAGTAGTAGTGGTAATATATATATACTTATAATATAAAAGGAAATAGTGCTAAAAATGATAATATATTAGTAATAATGTTAAAAATACTAATAATAGTAATAAAAGGCAAAAGCTGCGAGGCTTAATTAAAAATTTAGGTTTCTACGCCTCCTAAAATAATTACACTATTAAATAATTAATTACACTAATAATAATAATATTAATTATATTATTAATAATAATAGTAAACATGTACTAATTCTATTAAATAACTAAAATTCGAGAATAATAGTTTTTCTAACTCAAGAATACTCCCAAACCTGTAAAGAAGATTTAACCATTATATTACAGTTGATAACAATAATAATGATAATTATAATAATAGTAATTAGAATCGAATTAACATTAAAAATTAGGATAAAAGCATAATAATTATCAATAAATCAAAAGTAAGTGTTTAAAAGGTCTAGGGTTTCACATTGAGTTGGAGGGTATGGGTGGAACCGGCGGTGGTTCCCGGAGGTGGCCGGAAAATGGATCTAAGAGAGGTTAAAATGAAGAACAAGAGGGAAAGGGAAGGGAGAAAAATAAAATAAGCTTATGGTTCGGTGGAGGAGACTTAGAAGGAGATATTGGGTGGTTTATAGGGTGGCAGAAGTGGCGTATGTGGCGGCGAACGGTGGTTTAAGGTTTCGGGGTAAAAATTTTGGCGAAATGAGCAGCAAACTTTGCATGGTTATGGCAGCTCATTCAAGAAGAATCGAAGGATTTGAAGGGCTTAGTTAGCTATAGGGAATTTCAAGGAAGAAATTGGGATGCGCAGGTAGTGTTGAAGTTGGCTATCGACGGCGGAATACGCGTCTGAAGTGGCGGTGGTGGGCGGTTCTTACTTAGGGTTTCGAGAGTTAAGAAGTTTCAAAATCATCCACGACTGGGCTATATATAGAGTTTAGATGGGTTATTAGGGTTTTGGGGGTCGCCTGGGTGGTATTGTATGCTAGGGTTATGGTGGCCGGTGGCATGAATCGACCGTCGATCATTTGGGTCGGGGCCGAAATTTTGCGAGCCAAAAGAGAAGGAACGAGCGAGAGTTGAGGATAATTGATCGTTCCAAGTCAATGTGCGAGTCAAGAGGAAGAAAAAGAAGGGTGAATCGGTCGGTCAAGTTCCGCGTAGCCGTCGCCGCCATTATCGGGCGCAGGAGTTGCAGTAGCGGTGACGGAGGAGAGAGGAGGAAGAAGAAAGGAGGAGGGGGTGGGCCGGTCAGCCAGGAAGGAAAAGAAAGAGGTGAATCGGGCCGGTCGCGCCGGTTACGTCGTTCATTAAATGAGACGACGCGTTGAGAGACGAGAAGGGACGAAACACAGCACGTAGAGAGGCAGAAGAAGGGCGACGCCGCACGGGCTGGGCCGCGGGAAAAGAAGAAGGGAAACTGGGCCGCGATCTGGCCTAGTTCGGCGAGAAGAAGAGGAAAAAGAAAAAGAAGAAAAAGAAAGAAAAAGGAAGAAAGAAAAATAAAAAGGAAAAAGGAAAGGAGAAAAATAATTAGGTTAGGGCCAATTAAATTAATCTAAATATTTAGGATATTTAAAAATAATAATATTTAAATAAAATAATCTTTAAATCCCTTTTTAAGCTAAATTATGATTTTTAAAAGATTTTTCATAAATTCCATTTTAATTAGCAAAATACGCTAAATTTCTCCAATTAAATTATTTATAAAGTTATTATTAATTTCAAACTATTTTCTCCTTCTTATTTTAAATCAAATAATTTATTTAGTTAATTCCCAATTAAAATATTTAACTAGTTAAAATACCCAAATTCCTCCTAATTAAAATACTTATAAATTTATTCTTGATTTTCCCTCATTAATTTCCTTTTATTTTAAATAAATTAATATACTTAATTAAATTTTATAATAAAACCTCATTTAAATATACTGTTTAAAATTAGAAATTTTCGGGGCATTTCAATTAGAATCACATAGTAGATACCATATTATAAATATTTTTTAATGACCACATAATTTTTAGTTTTTAAGATAATTCACTCGACCACACCTAGTTCTACACCCTAAATAAAAGTATGGAAATATACACATATAATGGGATACCACACCCACCGCACAGGATCAAGATACATAGGAGAGGCTTTTCTCTAGGGATACCACGCCCACCATACATCGAATACACCTATGGAGATAGCTAATACACCATGAGATACAACACTCACCATACATGGTCAATGCACATTAAGAGGGCTTGTATTCGGATACATCACCCACCACACCTTAAATGCCTCCATCGCAAGGGCACAACAATTTGGAATACCATAACTGCCAAAGCAATAGATAAGATAAAGTGCCAGAGGGCTTGTATTAGGATACTTCAACCACCTATACTAGACATCAATGTCATACTAGCCTTCCATAGTATAATCCTATACCTCAAAGACATATGCATACCCCCTACCAACTAAAACATGGTAGAGAAGAAAATAGATGCTGAGTAAAAATATAAAAATACAAGGTGACCATCCCACCAACTCCTAGGTAGCTATCTCAATATTCAGAGAAAATGGCTCAAGCAAAATCTTAATCCATTATTATTAATTACCATGTGACGTCATAAATCATAACTTAATTGCAAATGAAATATTAATCCATTATTATTAGTTACCATGTGATATCACAAATCACAATTCAATTTCATTAATAATCAATTAGGTGTTTTCAAGTGATAATACCAAACACATCACAAGTTATATCATCCACCAATTGTGTGCTTAGAGGTGACATAAAAATTAACAACTCAATGCCCATAAATTCATCAATTTGATTCATATTTATTTTAGGTTAATCATGGTTGAAATCATGATTAAAAGGTATAATTTATATAGGAACATTAATATGTAAGGCCCATAGAAAGAACATTAACATCAAGCAACACTTGGGAAAAATAGATAGACCAGTTGCTTAGTCCCTAGAACCAATCGATTGGTGTTGTCATACCAGACCTGAGAAGGAAATATAACTAGTGAAATAGATAACTAGTTGGTCATAGTGATCAACTGTTCATAAGAAATCAATCAATGGATTTGAGCAAATTTCTTGAGGGATCTACAAAAAGACTAGACCAATCTAGCCACAAGGTAACTATTAAATGGCTATAGCAAATCGATCGACTTTTTATGGGAACCATTTGATCAAAAATTTCAAACCGAGCAACTGTCACATGGTCATTTGATTGATCTAATGAACTGATCAACTTGTTTGGGTGAAACAACACCTAAACATATGATCCCCTAAACAAAATTTTACCCCACTTTTCCATATTAATTCTAGTTTTCTTCTATGTTATAAAATACTTACAAAGACATACTACACGCATAGAGTCACATGAGTACATGTATAATCAACTCTTAATAAGATCATTCTCAAAACTACCAAAGTCATACATAATGGCAAATGACTCTAAAAATACTTAAACATAAAAGATGGAAAATTTACTATATATTCAAATCTAAGAACTCAATTAACTCATACAAAACATAGAAATGAACCAAGAACATGAAACTACAATAGAAAATAAAAGGCTCATTTATATTAGAGATAAGATTACCTTACCTCAAAGTAAATCTTCTAGCAAAAAATATTCCTAACTTGATGGTTGCCTACAAAGACCTCAATTCCTAGGAGAATCAAGAATAAAAAAATAAAACTCTTTTCTAAAGGCTTAATAAAAAGAAATCAAAAGAAGGAAAATGCCATAACTCAACATTTTCTCAAAATATATTTTTATGGGGAATGAAGTTATGATCTTTAACCTTTCTCAAAATCTTAACCCTTCATTTATTAAGAGAAAAAAGAGAGGGTTAAAGCTAAGATTATGAGAAGATATAAGAGATAAGAATTTGACCAAAGGATGACAAACTAGAGGGAAGCCTCTATTTTTTATCAATACAGAAGAAAAGGGGAAGAAATGAAGAATGGTCAACACTTTGAAAATTTCATACTAAGGAAAATGAAAAGTGAACAAATGCAAATGATATGGAGTTAATTCAATGAGTAATGCAATATATAATAGGAAGTGTTGGTTGACATACATAAGTGGGAGAGAGAGAGGTTTAACTTGAGCTGAGTGTGAGTAACTAAAGTGTAAAGAAAACATATGATGAGACAAGGGAGGTAAGGTATGACCAAGAAGAGGTATAAAAGAGGGTTGGTAATTAAGGGAAGGGGTGTAAAAATTCAAACATGTATTCATGGGTGCTAGAAGAGAGAGGAAAGGGAAGAAGAAGAGAAAGAAGGTGAGAAATGCCTCAAAATACACCTTCCTCCCCACGGTCAACCCTCAAGCTAACTTTCTCCACATAAGGTTTTCCCCCATGCAAGGACCATACACCCATATAAGACTCAACCTTCCCATGCAAGATTTTACCCTAACCCTTTATTTTATTATTTTCTTTCTTTATTTTCCCATCCTTACTTCATAATACAGTTAGGCTTTTTCCCCCACTTCTCATTACTCACTCCACCCTCTTTATTTCCTTGAGTTCCCCACAACCATTCAAACCCACCTAAGGCCACCAAGCATGCATGTCATACCATAACAACCATAAATAAGAGCATGACATCCATAACAAGTCATATCACACATTTTACACATAACATAAAACATACGCAACATACCTAAGCTCCTTACAAGTCTAGTTGCACCACACACATACTTAGTTCACATTTATATATAAGTACACATCACATACCAGTACACTCACAAGCGCATAATTCATAACATAACCCAAAACCTTAACTATATCCTTACCTAAAAAGATTTCGGGCTTCAAGCACACTCCTATGCCTCCTTACGGTGAAGGGTTTGCTTACAACCTATAAAAAATAGTATAACTATTCATTTCACCCTCTTCCTAGTAGTAGCAGTAGTAGTATTAGTAGTATTAGTAATAATAATAATAGCTAAATATTAAAATCAAATGTATAGGAGGGAGAAGAACATAACCAAAAGGAATAACAAGCAAGGGGCAGCAGCGGTAGCGATGACGCATGATGGTGGTGGTAGTGGTGATGTAAAAGAAGGGTTTTTAGGCTAGAAAAGAGGACAAAAGTTAGGATTTCTTAAGTGGTAGGGTTTCCTAGGCCAGAGGGGATTGTGGTGGTGGTGCTGGCGTATAGTGGTGGTAGTGGTAGCTGCTGAGATCAAAAGATGAGAAAAAAAAGGGAGAAGGGAAAGAAAAGGGTATTGGTGGTGTGGTAAGGTAGGGAAAGTTTTGTTGGGTAGGAAAGGAGGCAGGGAGGGTGGTGGTTGTTGCGATAGTGGTAGCGTCAGGTGACGCAAGTAGCATTGGGAGGTGTAAAAAGGTAGCTCGAGCTCCCCACTTTGCACAGGTGGGGAGAAAAGAGGGAGGGGAGTTAGGGGCAGGGGAGTGGTTAGTTAGGTGGAGGGTGATGTAGGGAAGAGGAAGGGAGGGTGTGGCATAGCGACTGATCAGGTTACTCGAGGAAGGGTGGGGGAGGATGAATGAGAGAGAAAAAGAGAGCAAATGAGGGAGTGGGGAGGGGTATTTATAGACCAAATGGCTAGGTGAAGTGATTAAGAGGGGGAAGAAGATAAGGGGAGGGGTGGTTGGCTACCGGCAGGCATAGCTGTGCATCAGGGGAGATAAGGTAGGGTTTTGCAGGGGGTATAAGGGAGTAAATGGGGCTATGGGGGTTGTAGGAAGGAGGGGACCATGAAGGGTAGTGCCTACTATATGCCTTACAAATCAAAATGAGGAAAGGGGAGGAGAGAGAAAGAGGCAGAGCTACAAAGTAGCCATGCCTTGTAGTTCTAATTGGGGCGAGGATGAAGATAGGGGAAGGAAGAAGGGAAAGGAGGAGAAAAGAAAGGGGGAAATAGGGGGGAGAAGGGTGTGCCCAGGCTAGGTCTTATAGGCAAAGAAAGGAAAAAAGAAAAGAAAGTTGGGCCAAGGGGAGGGGAAGGAAAGAAAAGAAGGGGAAGGGAGATTGGGCCACCACTTGGAGCGGCCTAGATAGCTGAAGAAGTGGGGAAAGGAAGAAAAGAAAGAAAAGGGGGATCAAAAAAGGAAAAGAATAAGGAAAATTGGAGTTGGTAAGGTGGTTTGAGATTTTTTTGAGCTGTAGGACTAATAAAAATTAGTAATAATAATAATTTTTTTTATTAATTTAGAAATTATTATTATGATTTACTTTTAATATGTTTTAGTTTAGCAGATACATTTAGCCTCCACTAATTAGATCCCGACATCATTTTTCTTCTTTTATGGCAATAATTAATATTATTATAATATTATTATTTTATTATAAATAGCATATATATATATAAACCTTATCTAATAATCCTTATTTTATTTTAAATCCTAAAATAAATTTCTAGGGTATTACAGTCTAGTATAAATTTTGTTTGCCTCAGACTGAAGGAAGGCTTAGGTTGGTTAAGATTAAAGCTTGGAATGTGGCATGCCTGGAAAATCAACTACGACGATTAATAGAAAATAAGGGAAGCTTGTGGGTGAAGTAGATTCATGAGAGATAAATTAGATCAATTACTATTTTGACTATCAATCCTATAGCAGGATCTTTGTAGATGTTTAAGAGCATCATGAAGGTTGGAGAATCAGGGATGGAATTGCATCATTAGGTAAAGCCTATCAAAATGTTAGAGTTAAGGCCTCTCCTGTTGTATGGTATAAGTTGGTTTGGCGCCATTAAGGTTTTCCAAGACAAAAAAAAAACTAATTTTGTGGATGGCATGCCATGAGAGTCTGGTTGTTAAATGGAGATTGAAGATTTGGCATGTGGTGAATTTAGCACTGTGTGAGGTCTGCCATCTTAGTGATGAAACAATGAAGCATTTTCTTTTTTCCTATTCAATAACCCAAGTTAATTTGTAGGAAGATTTTGAATTGGGTTGTATTACCCCATTATTTTACTACCTAGTATTTGTGTCTGAAGATGATGATTCGAAACACTATAAGTGATATAAGTCAGGTAAAGATGATGAGGGCTATATTCACTGCAACGGTATCTAAGAGTTGGTATAGCTGAAACATAGGAGCGTTTTAGGAAAAATAGATCATGCCCACTCTTTTGATTATGTAGATCTTTCAAGAAACTTTTATTCGACGTGTGGGGAGCCAAGATGGGAAATTGATGAAATACTTAAGTACTTTAAGATCATTGGAAGTTTTCATTTTTATTTAGTGGATTGGTTGTATAGGCAAATCAGGTGGAATTTCTTATAATTTTTGGTTAATCTCGGATGTACATATTTTTATTTTGGTAATGAGAATTTTAAGTAATTACCAAACAAAAAAAGATATATAGTATCGTGTTCGTGAGAGTATAAAATCGAACGGCTTAGATAATTTACATTACGGTTTACCAAGTACACAATGATTTCAAACATAAATAAAGCTCCCCAAATTGAATGTTCTAAATAATATAATTTCAACTTTCAAGTATACATAGTCCAAAAATTACTTGGTCACTCAAAAAATAGAAAGTGGAAAACAGGTACTAACACAACACCTGATACCATTATCCAAATGAAGATGTTAACCAATGCATGGGAAGCAACAAAAGCCATGGAAGCTGAATTAGGATGAGAAGAAGAAGAAAAAGAAAAAGAGCCATTAGCGACACCAACATTGACCTTAAGCTTCATTCCTGGAGCACAATGTCCAGTAGTCCCAGAAACAAAGTACCGAGTACCAACTTTGTTGAGCTTGATCGCATCATTCCCAGTAGTAAGGGAATTAACATATTTGGTTATATCACAATTTTTATATGCTCTTTCATTGTCCAACTCCGTCACACTGTAATCTAGGCAGTGGTAGAGCTAGATATTTTACTTTATGATATCCCTCAATAATAATAATATTTTTATTTATTTATAATGAATTTACCATTCAAAATAATGTAAAATCCCTTTTTGTTCCACCAAACTTTGTTTTTGATTTATAGCTTTTCATGATTAATGATATTGAATTATTATTAATTAAAAAATCTCACTAAAATAGTATTTGTTCATTAATTAATCATACAATTTTAAAATGTATTATTAATAACATTATAAATAAATAAAAAATTAGCTAGTTGTATTATTATAATTGCTAGTAACATGATTAGAGCCAAACACACAAGTACATTGATTATGATTAAAAAAGAAGGATTGCAACAATTTTGGATATATAATACCTATAAGTGAAAAAATCAATAATCAACATTTGGATGAATGTTTGAGATAGATAAGGTATGTCTTGGTGGTTGTAGGTTCGAATCCTTAAACTTCCATGAGGATTGTTTTAATTTTATAGGTATCAGCTGATGCAAAAACTAGGATGCCATAGAAAGTCAATCCCTTGACCTCCATCCCACATATTATGGCACAATTCTCATGGTGTCTTCCACTACACCAAGTTGATCTTTGTGATATATGGCCATATCAAAATATACTTAATCTGAAATTGTATGGTATCCCGTGACATCATTGTAAAGTCCTAATTCTGCCACTGAATCTAGGAGTGTACTTAAAAATTGCATAAATTTAACAAGTATTTTTCAATTCATTTAATAGCTAATATACACAAATTGAAAAAAAAAATTAGTGGCCGAGAAAGTGATATATACATACCAAGTTGATCACCTACTTTGAAGGTTTGTTTAGAAGCCCAAGAATCAAAATTAGTGAATTCATCCCAGCCCTCACTTCCTCCTACTAAATGCTTTGTTAACAGCATGTGTGGATTTTGCAACAAAAAAAGGCAGAACAATTCTTTCGACAAAATTCATCTGTCCCTTTTATTTTCTATTGATTTTTCTTCAAAAGATTCAGAATTTTGTATATAGCTACTCTTTTTTTCTTTTTCATAAAAGCTTGACAGGTTCAAGATATCTGTAGTGACAGTTTTCCAATGTCATTTTACAACCTTTCATAAGTATCCGTTGTAGCGAACATGACCTCTGTTGGTGAATATCGATAGTTTGTTCATAATATATTATAAATACGTGGAAAGATGTTCTTGCATTGCTGGCACCGATCATATGGATGGGCGGTTATTGAAAATTTTTTGTAACAAAAAAGGATATAGTCTGCTACTTTAAGCAAATAGTATCCAGTTTTGTCGGATATATGAATAACTGATTTTCTTTTATTGGAGAATTGACTGGAAAAGAAATTCCAGGTGGTTGAATACTTTTGACTTGGAGCAAAGGCGAGCCAATAGGAAAATAGGACCATCGCAATCGTGAGCTGAGGCATTACTGCAGCTTTCCTATTCCTCTGTCTTATGCATACATAATTTCCATCACTTGAATCAGTTTTCATTGGAAAAAATAAAAAAGGTGTTTTGTGCGGGACTAGGACCTATGTCCATAGGGGGTCTAACAAAATGGTTGTCTAGATACGTCGAACGCGATGTGTGTTAAAATATATTTTAAAACCAAAAAAAAAAAATGGGTAAAAACTAACTTGGTGTGAATAGGTTGTGGACACTAATTTATATGAAAATAAATTTTTTGTTAATGCTTAATATTTAAAAATAAACATGAAGCCCAACACCTTTCTTTTTGTCTTTTGTTATCTCTCTCCATCTCTTTCTTTCTCTCTTTGTTTTTTTCTCTACACATAAGAAATTACTAATAATAGAAAATGACTAATTAACCAACTATTTTAACCCATCATAACTTATCATACCATACTTAGCAAATTAATTAAAGAAAATACAACTTCCTACGTAAGGAACTGAAATTGATGCCTTATCTACGTAAGGGTTCTAGAGAGAAAGTAGAGAGAAGTTTGAGAAAAAGTAGATTGTATTAGGAAGTAAGAGATATTAATACTCCTAAATTTTAAATTACAAAATCTTATTTGAAGACAATGCAAAAGTATTTATAAGAGCAAAAACAAGGAATGTTAATATCACATCAACCATAACAGAGTCGTGATAGTCACCTAGCTCATGCCAAATGTAGGACAAAATGGAATAACCACAAAAGAATAATACAACAATTTTTTGATAACAAAGACGAGAATAGTAATATAGATAAAGGAGATAGTTTACAAAAAACCAAATATAGGGATCAAAGTGTAGCACCAAGATTTTTACTACAAATTTTTTTTATTTTACAGTAGAAGTAAATAAGTAAAATATTGGGGGTTACCATCGTAATTAACATAGGTTTTATTTATTCAGCTATCCTTACATCAATCACAAGGTTAAAACATTTATAGTAGCATAAGAAAATTAAAAATGAAAGAAATATTTATAATATAATAATGAGTTTGGAGCTTAACTCCGAGTTAACAATACAAAATACAAAAGAAGAAATACCATGGATCAAGAGTCCAAAAAGGTATCTAGTTAAATACATATATCAAATAACATTACTCTTTACCAAACCCCTAATACAGATGAAATCACTCATCTCCACATAAGGCATCATAGGTAGCATAATCATCTATCTAATCTTCTGAGACTTGCACATAAGAATTAGAATCTCCTGCTCATAAGAATGAGTAACACCCATAAAATGGGCAGTTGGTATACTACGTACTGAGTAAGAGAACAATACTATTAAAACAAGGTTATATTTAGCACATGCTTGCACATCAAATAATAAGTATACAAGTAGATAATTGAAACATCTTATATTACAGATAATGATCTAGATATCTTTATTATATATAATCCATTTTCACATCAAACCTTACTTATATTGCTAGCTGATCTCCCATACCTAACCAATCATCTCCCATGCTTAGTCAATTAAAATAATCTCATTTGTTGACTTGGCTGACTTTCCCCACTGACTCCACCATCCAATTGTCTTCCTTTTTCTTTTTCTCTTTTTTTTATTTTATCTTTTGAAATCAGCCTCGGGCTTTGGCTGATTTGGCTTTTTAGGTGGCATAATACTTGGAAATAATAATAAAATAGCTGGTTGACCTTGGGCTTGATATGCTATCATAGTTGGTTGGGCTTGGGTTGTACATGCTACCATAATTGGTTGTGCTTGGGTTGTATGGGCTAGTATGTCAACTTATTTTTTCATATCTAGCTAATTAATTTTATCTAAGTTAAGAGTATTTTGAAATCCCCTAACTTAGAAAAATTAATTAGTGAAATATTATTATGATATGCTCATGCATTATATTTAGCTGTAAGTAAAATATCCTTTACTCCTTTTCCCTAACCAATCAATTAAAGAAAGGAAAAGAAGAAGATGAAGATGCAAAAATTGATGTTATGTTGTTCATACATCCATCGGATCGTGGAGGCATCGGCAAATCTTAATTATTATATCATATTTTAGGGGATTGGACAAAATAACATGTAGTTATATTAATTCGAGTCATATAAAACACTATCTTAACACTAATATTGTGGCAACAATTTAGACAAGATATAAGAAAATATTTATACGAGACTCTTTCAATTATCCTATTAATCCACTTCAACCGAATATCTCAAAATTCTTTTTTCTTTCATCCCACGATTGTGAGGTATTTATACTAGTTGAAAATTTACAAAGAAAAAATATATTATTTTTCAAAGTCCATGACTCCTCATTCAAGTCAACATAACTATTCAGTTAAATTAATTAATTTTTAAAATTTTAGGTTATTTTAAAAGTTACAATGAAAATGTATGTCCTTTTTCAAAGTTCATAATTTTTCGTTCAAATTATCATAACTTTTCAATTAACTTATATACTCACATATATTATATTATAGTCTATTCCGGTAATCCCCCACTAGACTATAATATATGTTTGCTTATTTAATAATATGATATTATGGTTAAGAAAAATACATCTTTCAATTTAAACAAATTCATAATTTTAGTATTTTAAAACTTTAATGAAGTTAGTGGTATTTGAAGATTAAACCAAAACTTCTTCTATTGAAACCAAAAATTCTATGCACATAATATCATCTAATATCTTTAGATTTCTCTGACTATTGTAGCACAATTATGATTATGTGCTAACCTGGTTCATGGATATTTATTAGAGTTAAATTCTACAAACCTCTTATTAAAGTGACACCACTTCTATATCCAAATATGTGGGGTTCCTTTAGTTACACATACATAAATGTAAAGTGAATTTTATCCATTAAGAATTATAGCTCATTCTAGGTACAAATGCAATAGTTACAAAAAATGAATTAATATTTTATAAATCACTTATCAGTAACTTGTTATTACCCATTAAACATTTAGCTAGTTTCACTAAGTAAGGTTGGGTTTCTACGCAGAATTTCAATCCCATTTCAGTTCATGTCTTTTATACCATATCTCTTGATAATCCTTTTTGTAAAGGGATCTGCTAAATTATTATTTGTTTTGACATAAACAATAGTAATAATACTATGTGAGATCAATTCTCTTACATACTTATATCTCACACTTATGTGTTTAGATTTTCTATTATAAATATGACTATATACTCTACACATAGTTGCTTCACTATCAAACTATGGTAAAATAGCTTCTATAGGTTGTGGGCACAACTTTATTTTTATTAACAAATTTTTCAGCCATTATGCTTCCTTGCCTATAGTTTCAAGGGTTACAAACTCTTACTCCATATTTGAATGTCTAATACATGTATGTTTCTTTGAGGTCTAACTAATAGTACCTCCTACTAAAGTGAAAATCAATCCTATTATGGATTTATTATCATTAGCATTTGCTATCCAACTATAATTGGAATAACCTTCTAGTACACCAGGAAAAGAGGATTAACTTAATGCTAACTTAGATGTTCCTTTATGATATTCCAATATCCTAATTATTTCTTTCCATTCTTCATTAATAGGATTACTTATATATCTCAAAAGTTTTCATACAAAAAAATGCAATATCCGGTCTTGCATAATGCATGGAGTGCATAAGACTTCCAATCGCACTAGTATATTCTAATTGTACAACCCCTCAAGCATAATTGGTTGAAAGCTTTATACTAGAATCATATGGAGTATTTTTTTCTTTCACATTAAGATAATAATACTTCTAAAGAATCTTATCTATGTGGTGAGATTAAATTAAAATGAAACACTTATCATGTGTTTTTTTCTCTTTAATTTAATCTCCAAAATAGTATCAACTTCATTAAGATCCTTCATCTTAAACTTAGAAGTTAAATATTTATTTATTTTATTTACACCAAGGATGTTGGTACCAAATGTCAACCTATCATCTACAAGAAGACAAATTATAACTCCATAGCGTCTAGTTAATTTAGAATATATACATTTATCTACACTATTATGTTTGAAAGCATATGACAATATTGTTGCATCAAACTTGTTGTGCCACTATTTTTTAGCTTGTTTCAAACCATATAATAATTTCACTAATTTACAAACTTTATTTTCATTACTAGGAATAAAACATTCTTTTGGTACTCCATATAAACTTTTTCCTTGAGATCTCCATTAAAAAATGTAGTTTTGACATCCATTTGATACACATGGAGCTTATATATGGATGCTAATTGCATAGGAACTCTATTTGAAGTTATCCTTACTACTAGTGCATAGGTGTTAACATAATCTACACCTTCCTTTTGTGTAAATATTTTGGCTACCAATATTGCCTTAAATGTTTGTATATAACCATCAATATTATATTTTCTTCTAAATACCCACTTACAACCAAAAGGTTTTGATGCCAGAGGCAAATTGACTAAGACCCAAGTATTATTAGGTAATAATGAGACCTTCTCATCATCTATAGATTCTTTCCAAAAATCCACATCTCTAGATGAAATTTCTTCACTAAACAATTTAGGTTCATCTTCAATGTTAAATGCCATGGGTATTTTATTCAACACTTTGGTTCTAGTTCCCTAAACTAAGAAAATTAATGACTCGGTTGAAATAAAGTCAGGACCTAAGGACTTCTCTTTTCTTGTCCTTTGACTTCTTTGAGGTTCACTTACATCCTTAATTTGTTTACTTCTTTTTTTTTTCGATAGAAGGAGAAATCATACCCTCATTTTCATTTTTCACATAATCATTAATAAATTTAACATGTATCATTTCAACAATAACATTTGAACTTAAATCTAAAAGTCTATATGCTTTATAATTCTTTATATAACCAATAAATACACTTTTAATTCCTCTTAGTCCTAACTTAATTTTATAAGGATCAAAAGCTTTATAAAATGCAACACAACGTCACACTTTAAAATAATTCAAGTTAGGTTTTCTATTATTCCAAATATTATATGGACTACCATTAATATTTTTGGATGGAATTATGTTATGGATATAACATGTTGTTTCAAGTTCTTCATCCTATAAGTTTAATGGTAAATTAGCATCCATAAGCTTATCATTAACCATATCAACTAAGGTTCTACTTTTTTCTTTTAGACAAACCATTTTTTTAGGAGTTTAAGGAAAGGATGATTGATGTATTATGCCATTTTATGAACAATATGTGGAGAATTATATCAAGAAATATTCGTATCCTCTATCACTAAGAAGAATCTTAATTCATCTCCCCTTTTGATTTTCTACAATAGATTTATAATCCTTGAATTTACAAATTCCTCATCTTTAGTTCTTATTAAAAACACATAAGTAAAATGTGAACTATCATTAATGAAATTTATAAAATATCTCTTTCCTCCTTTAGCTAATACGCCATGTAGTTCACATATGATTTATATGCACATGATCCAAAATTTTTGTATTTCTTTCAACCTTAGGAAATGGTTTCTTAGTCATTTTCTATTGAATGCACATTTCACACTCTTCATTATGGTCACACTTAAAAATAAATATATCCATGTTTTTTCATGTGATCTAGATAACACAAATTAACATGTCCTACTCTAGCATGCTATAAAAAAGAAGAATGCTCAATAGAGCAAACAGAAGACTAATTCATTTTATTATTAATAATAAGTCTAAACATTCCATCACAAGTGTGCCCTTTGCCTACAAACAAATTGTTCTTTGTTACTATGAATTTGTGAGAATGAAGTAAAATTTTGGAGCCCTTCTTACATAATAAATTAGCAAATACGAAATTTTTTCTAATATTGAGAACATAAAATATATTGGTCAAAATCAATATATTTCCTAAATTAAAATGCAACACAACCAATCCTTTTTCCCAAAACCTTGGCAACGTAGTTTTTTCTCTACTTTATTATCCTTTTCCTAATACAAAGGAGGAAAAAGTAGTTTAAAACAATAACTGTACAAATAGGTCTCCAAATCCCAACCACATACATGAGACAACAATACTCTTCCCTGATCAGAGCATCCTAAGCAGCACAATCATTTAGTAAGTCCTCATTGACCAACACAAGCTCAAAAAGAGTCTCTACTCATAGGAATGATTAGCATCTATAAGAAAGATAATCAATACGTTACGTACTGAGTAAGGTAATAATAGAGTCAAAAAAGGTCACATAAGTTTGTAAGATCACAATAAGAGGTGACGCGCACATAGGATAGTGTAACACCTTGAATTTTTAAAATAAAAAATTTAAAGGTTTAATCTTTTCTGGAAAAAAATTTAATTTTTAAAGTATTAATTTAATTATTTTATGGACCTTTTACTTACAAAAATAAATAAAATTATTTAATAAATTAGTATAATAATTTTATTATTTTATCTTACCCTCTTTCATTAAATAAAACCTAACTCGTAATTTTCCTAAAATTACTTTATTAAATTAATACCCTAATTTTTGGATAAATTAATTCAATATATTTTTTCCAATAGCCCAATTTAACCCAATTTATAATCCTAACTCTAAAAATATTTTTCCTTTTCTTTTTCTCCTTTTTCCTTTTTTTCTTCCTTTTCTTCTTTTCCCTATTTTTCCTTTTCTTTCTTCTCATTTCTTCTTCCTTCTTTCTTTAGGCTAGTTGGATCGATTTATCCCCTTCCTTTTATTTTTCTTCTCCTACATGAGCCTTCCCATATTTCCTTTTTCTCTTTTCTCTTCTTTTCACTTTAAGCTAGCCCAGCTTCCCTTTTCCCTTCTTTTTTTCTCCTGTGCAGGTTGACCAAATCTTCCTTTTCTTTTCTCCTCCATGCGCCCCATCCCCATTTCTTCTTCCTTTCTCCCCATCTGCATCACCCACGCCAAACACCACCTTGAACCCCCATTTGCACACCCCTCCCTCTCCTACACCCCTATAAGCTTGGTGCACCTCCATCTTTACGCGACCAGACAGCCTACATCACCTTCTCCCCCTACCATCCCTTTCCTTCCTTTTTTGACTGCGTGCCCCTCTTCCTCCCATTTTTCCCCCACCATCTTCACATGCCTACCCCTTACCTGCTAACTCCTCCCGCACCCATGTAACCTTACGCACTGAGCCCTTTCATCCCCTTCTTTTTCTTCTTCTTCTCCTTCTTTTCTCCCCTGCCTCACTCCTCCCTCATGATCAGCTCTCTCCTTTATTCTCCCTTCTCTTTTTCTCCCTTATTCTCCCCCTCCCCATTTTTCCTTTGACGCTCCCTACAGCTACATCTATTGTGTCCACCACCAACCTTTGCCTCCACGCTGTTATCTCCTCCACCCTACCTCCTCCCTGCACTACCTAGAGCAGCCAACAACACTCGTAAACTTTCTTCCTTTTATCATTCTCATCTTCAACACCTCTATATCTACCACCCTTTGCCACCTTTTCCCCCTAACTTTCCACTGCCACAACAGCCCTCCAGTTGATTGCTGCCACCTCGACCTCTCCCTTGCACCACTTTACTTGAGCCACCCTACCTTTCCCCTTTATCCTTTTCTTTTCTCCATTCTTCCTCTTCTTCTTTCCTTCTCTACACCTTTCTCTTGCATCCTCTTAGTCGTCTTTGCCGCCTCTGAGCCACCGCACCACAACCACCTCCTATGTCACCCCTACACCTAATAATCAAAACCACCACCTCCCACCATCTCCCACAACCTTAGTCGAACCTCCTTTCTCCCCTTTCCATCTCCTTCAGCCATATTCTTTACATGGCTCATGCTACACATGTAAGATGAGTTATGCTGTATATTTTTAGGCCTTTTTGAATAATATATAGGTATAAGGTAATTTGGTAACGTTATATTTAATAATTGCTTTCTATAAAAATTCTTATTTCATTAATCTAATATTAATATTATATTATGATATTATTTTTAGGTATAAAATTTTATTAAATGGAGCCTAAATATTTTTAACTAGGTACCGATAAAGTTTAGATTTTGCTAAAAATAAGGTAACTGTTATACCCCACTAAAACGTTTGGATTATGGTATGTTAGCATATTAGGGTTTTTGGCATATGATTTGTGTAGCTATGATATGTTACAAATGATCCCATGATTACTACTGTTACCTTAGAAAATGGAAAAACGATTACATGTTATCTTGTGTATGATACATTGTGTGTGATAGGGTGATTAAGTGGTGGTCTAACATTTGATGGTGGAAGTTATGTGTATATAAAATGCTAGGTGGAGTATGGACGAACACTTGTAGCAAAAATGTTATTACTATGAATCCTAAGGGGGAATTTGGTCTTTTAGACATATCATAATATTTAACCCTAACTGGGATATCCAATATGTCATATATGTTGCTAAGAATGGAGATAGGATTTTAGCATATTATAGATACTTGTGTTAGTAGGAATATTAATATTTTATGCCCTAGGAGTATTTTGGTAATTTTAATACATGGTGGCAATCATCCTAACTAATATGCATGTTAAGTGTTATGTGATATTGAGAATGATAATAGGAGTTTATGGCATTAAAAAAATCCATGTTCCATCATGATTATTAATATTATATGACCTAGGGGCATTTTGGTAATTTTACCTATAACCTGAGGGTTATCTTAATAAACATGCATGATAAGTAATAATTAGTACTAAGTATGATAATAGGAGTTAATGGTGTTAGTAATGCATGTTTGGGTATGATTATTAGTATCATACGACTTAGGGGCATTTTGGTAATTTGACATATGCAAAAGGGGTTATTTTAATAAATATGCATGATAAGTAATGATGTGCTAAATAATAAAATAGGGGCTTGTGCAATAAGTAACATCTGTTTGGGCATGAATAGCAATGTTATATGGTCCAGAGGCATTTTGATAATTGTGCATGTAATATAGTGATTAATCTAATGAACTTGCATGATAAGCATTAAATAATGTTAAATATGGGAATAGGGTTTATTGTTTTAGTATCACTTAATTTAGCATGAAAATCAATATTATATGGTTTAGGGGAATTTTGATAATTTTTTACATGTAATATAGTGATTAGTCTAACAAACTTGCATGATAAGCATTAAATGATGTTAAATATGGGAATATGGTTTATTGTCTTAGTATCACTTAACTTAGCATGAAAATCAATATTATATGGTATAGGGGAATTTTGATAATTTTGTATGTAATATGGTGATTAGTTAAATAAACTTGCATGATAAGCATTAAATGATGTTAAATATAGGAATAGGGTTTATTATCTTAGTATCACTTAACTTAGCATGAAAATCAATATTAGTCTAGAGGCATTTTGATAATTTTGTATGTAATATGGTGATTAGTCTAATAAACTTGCATGATAAGCATTAAATGATGTTAAATATGGTAATAGAGTTTATTATCTTAGTATCACTTAATTCGGCATGAAAATCAAGATTATATGGTCTAGGGGTATTTTGGTAATTTTTCATGTAATATGGTGATTAGGCTAATAAACTTGTATGATAAGCATTAAATGATGTTAAATATGATAATAGCGTTTATTACCTTAGTATCACTTAATTTAGCATGAAAATGAATATTATATAATCTAGGGGTATTTTCGTAATGTTACATGTAATATGATGATTAGTCTAACAAACTTGCATGTTAAGCATTAAATGAGGTTAAATGTGAAATAGGGGTTTATTGCCTTAGTATCACTTGTTCTAATATGATTATGGTATTATAGAGTCTAAGGGTATTTTGGTAATTTGGAGTGTACCTTGATGAATATGCTAATAAATATAGATGATGTGTGATGTTTGTTACCAAGCATGAGTATAGGGTCATGATGTATTAGATGTGCCCGTTTCAGCATAACTATTACTATTGCATGGTTTAGAGATATTTTGGTGAATTGAGGTATGATGTGATGTTATATTTATAAACATACTAGAATTGCATTAATTGTTGATTTAAACATGAGAATTTGTGTTGGTTATTCTGGAAGTGCATGTTAGGATTTTATATATAAAATGGTCATTTGGTATGTTGGATAACTTAACATCACGATCAATAGTTTAATTATGGTGTGTTACTCTTTTTATAGCATGTTGATAAAATAAAATGGGGTTGTGATGGATATGGGTGGTAAAGAGGTAGCCTTAGTCGTAGGGACATTTTGGTTATTTTGACCTAAAGTGCCTAAGTGTAAGGATTTGAGCCTAGGATAGCATTAGTGGACTACTTATGTTGATCTTGACAATAATCCTGATTCTAGTTACTTTATAATGTTGGAAACAAATAAAAATGGTTAAGTATGTGATTAATATGTGCTTCTTGTGGTTGTCCTAATTAAAATATTAATATTTAAAGTGAAAGTGCTTGAGATTAGGAATAGTGGCTTTTTAAAGGCCGCTACCCTAAAGGCATAGTTTAGCTCACGATTATTATTGATTTTGCTGGTGTGCCTTAGTGCCCCAACCAGGCCTTACATCTTACTCTATTTAGCTCTATGAACCTAAGTAGAGAGTATGCATATTTATGGATTAGGTGTACTTGTTGGTAGGGTATTGTGTACCTTTGAATACTAGTGCAACCAAGGTATCTTTGTGTCCCTAGGCTAATACTCGGTACGATACTATGCTTCCCTTATGCACCAGTATGACTGGGGTACCTTAATGTCTTGATAAGTTCATATTTTTACATATTTTATACCCTTATAATCTTAGTTTTTGGTATTTTAATTGAGTAATATATATGAATAATTATAATTTTATGCTTAAGTGATAATAATTGCATAAATTTTATTATTTGAGCTAAAATGACATAAATTAAATTAATTTAGAGTATAATATTATTCATTAATTTTTTTATAATCTTATTTTATAGGTAATGTATAAAAAAAGAAAAGTGAAAAAGGGGCCTTTGGACCAATGGCCTTAGGCCCAAAAAAAAAGAAAATAAAACACAAAAGAGAGCAGTTAGGGGGTGCTACACGAAATCAAAGAGCCATCATAGAAAAAAAGTTAAGATAGTAGAAAGAGGGGCTGATGATAGCAAGGGTTGGAGGTAGTAGATGAGGGCAGCCAACGACGTACAAAAGAAAACGCTATTAGTGCAGAAGGAGAGAAGAGCATGAGAAGAGAAAGAAAAAGAAGTAGATGAGCAAGGGGAAAAAAAGAGACAGACATATGTGTGCCATTAGCAGCGAAGAAGGAAACAACATGAAAATTAAGCAGTAGCCAGCACTACAAGATGACCAGCAGAGAGGGGAGCATTCATAGGAAAAAAATATATAAAGAGAACAAAAAAGCCTATGCTAAAATCAAGGCACCCGAGAAAGAAAAAAGAGTAGAGAAAAATTTACCCGAAAGAACTTATTTTAGATGAAATTAGTTACTCTTTCATCTGAATAAATTTTCATCTTTCATCCATAATTAATTCTAGCAATTTATTTCTCTATTTTAGATTTATATTTTTGATATATGTTTCTGTGTATTTAATTTGATCATTATGGCTAGAAAATTATTTATTGTTGGGGAATAAACTGAAACCCTAGATTATGGTTTGAGATATGATATTGTTGTTCTTTGTGTTTGTGAGATTGTTCTATGACTATGTTTTAATTGCTATTGTGTATATACATATATGATTCTGTCAAGTATAATTTATACAGTATGTAGGACTATTTACCTGCTAGGTGGCTATATAATAATTTACCTAATAGTTTTGTAATCATAACTAGAGTAGTGAAAAGTTTAGATATGTGTGGGTCAAAGAAGGAAAATATAGCTAGACACGTTTATTATACTAGTTTGGGTATTTAGATTGAAATCCTTCCAATTATACTTAATGCATTAAATATAGTTAAATATAGGAGTCGTTTGTTGCTACTATATAGCTAGTTTTAATAGGGTTAATATTGGTGCTTTGTTGTATTAATTAATTTAGGAAAGTAATATAAGGTATATATACCTACTTTTGGTGTACAACTTTGTCAATCTTTCTTTTGATTAAATATTTACTTAGAAATTATTATTATATTTCAACCTAATCTAGTGGTAGATTTTGATTTTCCTAACATATTTATCATATTTGAGATTATCAATTATTTTTATTATTTTATTTTATTTTATTTATTCTCTTTTATTCTTTTCTATTTTTAAAACCAATGTTTTTTTCTTTTTTATTTATTTATTTTGTGTGAGATTTGGAACTTTTACTTTTAATTTTTGAGTTAGTCAAATAGAGGTGAGCCCTTTTAATCCCTGGTATAAAACGATATCCTTATTTACCAATACTACAATTGTCAACAAGAGGGTTTAACTTGCATGCCGGCTACGGCCATACCAATTTTTGGCGTCATTGACAAGGAATTGGTAACTTCACCTTTGTTTTGCTAGTATTTGTAGTGTGTTGTGTGTCATGTCATCCTTTTATTTAAAGGTCAAAGTGCTTGTGGGCATTTAAGTTTCTAAATTAATAAGAGTTTTAGCAGTTAGTGTGTTTCTAAATTTTTTGGTGTTTTCTTTTTTCTTTTGTTTTTTTTTAGGAATTTTTGGAGTGTTTTGTTTCGCTTTTAACCTTTTCCTTTGAATTTTTTGTGTCCATAGGTTGCTATGAGAGGATGCTTGGGATATAGTCAACTTTGCATGAACCTTAATGCTAGAGTAAATGAGGTAATTTCAAGTAACCTTGATGATATACTGAGCCAACTCATTACTCTTATTTCGTAGGTTGCCACAACTACTAGAGCTATTAAAACAAGCTGAGTGTGTCATACACAAGGTAATCTAAATGATTTCCATGTACAAACTATGAAAGAAAAAGGATGGACACAACCTAGTGTTCAAGCTTTCAATCGTTTCCAAGGCACATGACCCCTACACAAGCGCATACTATTCAAAAATGAGGCATCACCCTAACTTTGGATGGGAGATGAATATAGTTATCAAATGCCATATCAAGACCCTTATAAACTCAAATATTAAGCTTCTAAATATTCTCAATATCCACAACAATAATCTTCTCTAGTTTTAGAACCCTCAAGTTTAGAAAAAAATAGACAAGTTTTTTGAAGCATTGACAAACGTGTTAAACCAAATTATACAAAGTTACATTAAACAAAATGAAAGGATGTTAGTGTTAAAGGAGAAAATGTGTTATGTGATCAACATGATCAATCAATTTCAAGCACAAAAAGAACTCTCTAGTACTTCAGTTCTAAATTTGAGTGAGAGTTGTGCGTGTGACGATGCCACATTCATATGTGAGGATGAGCTAGTTAAGGAGGTCCCATTAGAGCATATTGAAAAGCATGATCAGGTGGTAGAAGAACTTGTAAAAATAGAAGAATAATCTCATCAAAATAAGGATCAAGTAAACAAAGAGAAGCATATGGAAGGCAAGACAATCACTTTCATCTACCATAGACCATGTTCAAACATTTATTCCACAAGTTTTCTTGGAGATGACCATGAAACACGAGCAATTTTTCTTGGAGATGACCATGAAACACAAAGTAAGCCTTTAAACCATTTTGATTTTATTTATGCTAACCCTACTCCTTGTTTTTCCTCTTTTAGCAAGTTTTATAGGTCCACAATTGAAGAGAGTAATCAAATCATCTTAGATACATCTAATAAGAAGCGCAATGCTCAAAAGGGGAGATTATGTTGGAAAGATGTATTAAAAGATTTTGAGATGGGACAATAAGTTCCTCCATGGATAGAGAGACATCGAGAAAAACATTATCTCTTTACAAATGAGCTTAATTCTTATGATAGGTAAGTTACATTCTTGTTGGATCAAATATTTTATTAAAACTAATATTTTGTTTTTTTATATCTCACAAATATAGATGATCTACATGAGGAGGGATTGGGAGAAGTAGCTCTGAAGTGGATGTACCCACCTTGAACGAGTAAAACAAAAATCGTATTAGGCTAAAGATATGAAAACAAGTGCTACTTTGGAGGTAACCTAATGTTATAGGGGAGTTTTCTACCTTTAGTAGTTTGTATTTATTTATAATTTTCCTCTCCATACTTAAAATTATATGTTCCTTTAATTATTTACACATTGAGGACAATGTATAATTTAAGTGTGGGGGTATGTATGTTTTATGTGTTTGCATGAAATAATAATAATGATAATCAAATAAAAAATTATTAAAAAATTTAAATTTTATTTAATATTTTTAGAGTCTCAAAATCCCTTAACTAGTTCATGAGGATAATATATTTGTAATCTAACAAAAAATGATCATAAAATTGAGATAGAGTGATTAGAGATTTTTTTTATGTTAATTTTGATATAGAGAACACATATCTACATGTCTAGATTTAAATGGAGAACAAATATGTATGATTTTCTGACCACCAACATGGTATGTTGAGATTCATCACATTCTTTAGTAAACTTTTGAACCATATATACCTTCTTCTTTTTTCTGAGTAAATTTACATAAAATTATCTACTTGTCTAAGCTTCAAATTTCATTTGCAAACCTCGCATATATTTAATTTCTTTGATCAAATTATTTATCATAGCTTTTGTAATGGACTCTAGAGACTAATAGAACTTACTCTTGTACCGGTTGAAGCTTATAATCAAAACATTCTTTGGTTGAGAAAATGATAATGCCAGCTAAGGAATTTTCACAACATGCCCAAATAGCTTGACCCTAAATTGTATATACATGGTATACACCTCATAGTAACCCTTTGAGACTAAACATTAAACATATATTTTTCTTCATTACCCACAATAAATAATCTTTGGGCCTTATCCTTACCCTTGCTTAAAGCTGGTGGAAGGGGATAAAATTGTTATAGATATAGAGTGGTTGTGCATGTGAAAAAAATATATGTATTTATGCTAAGAAAGGAATTGTTTATGTTTGGTGGTAGAGATGGAAATTATATATTCTTTATATTATCATCATTCTTCTATATATAAAAAAAAAGAAAAAGAAAATTAAAAAAATTTATGGGAAAAAAAGAAGAAAGAAAATTTTAAAAACAAAAAAGGGAAGAAGAAGAAGAAGAAAATGATATAATATAAGGAAGAGCGGGAAATATGGATATGATGTTGAGAAAGTTTTATTCGTCATTCTAGTTTGGTGTCAAAGTAGAGATGTGTATTAGTGATGTGGAGTTAATGCTTATATTTCATCTAATTATTAGGGTTCCACTAGTTCTCAACCTTTTTAGTACCAAAATCCTAGAATACTCTGTATCCTTCTATACCTTATACCCATTACAACCAATAAGTAAGTCCTATTTTATTCTTGAGATGAGCAACCTTTGATCTAATGGAGATTAGTCACAAGAGTTAATCATATGGTTCAGTCCATTTGATAGGTATTTGATATCTTTTATGAGGTTTTATCTGCAAGAATGTGAGGCTTCTTTGTTTATATGTGAGTTGTTTGTTATCTTTATTATCTTATCTCACATACCTGAGTGTTTCTATACATTTGTAGCCATGAATCTAAGAGAGAGAGAAAAATATAGAGGGTATCCATAGTGAGGATGGATCATGATGTGACTAAGGCGGGTAGATCTTCATCCATATTATTGATCTGTCTATACCTGTCATGTTTATGTGTGAACCATATGTTGAAATTGATCCCTTAAAACTCCCAATGCAGAATCTTGGTTGATTGTTAATCTTGACATGTGAAAGTAAAAGATTTTGAGACAAAAATGGTTAAGAGTATTAGCTGTTATTTATTTATTTATTTTATTGTGTGTGTTTTTTGCACATATCATCTCTCTCACAAGACCTTACTCGCCCTCTATGGGTGGCCTAGGAGTTTAAAGGGCTTGTTGTATATACTAAGTGCAATCATAAGACCTATGAAAGTAGCTAGTTAGTTTAATTTTTATTCAGTTTGAGTCATAACTTGCTTGAGAACAAGCAAGAAGCTAAGTATGGAGGTGTTGATAAGTTCATATTTTACATATCTTATACCCTTATAATCTTAGTTTTTGGTATTTTAATTGAGTAATATATATGAATAATTATGATTTTATGCTTCAGGGATAATAATTGTATGACTTTTATTATTTAAGCTAAAATGACATAAATTAAATAAATTTAGAGTATAATATTATTTATTAATTTCTATAATTTTATTCTGTAGGTAATGTATAAAAAAAAAAGAAAAGAAAAAAAGGGGTTGGGCCTTTGGACCAACTGACTAAGGACCGAAGGCCTAAAGGCTCGACAAAAAAAAAGAATAAAACACAAAAGAGAGCACCCAAAGGTGCTGCATGAAATTAGAGAGTCATTAGAGAAAAATGTTAAGAGAGGAGAAAGAGAGGCTAATGAAAGCAAGAGTCGAAGCATCATAGGAGAGCAGCTAGCGATGCATAGAAGAAAAAGCTGTCAACATAAAAGGAGAGAAGGATGTGAGAAGAGAAAGAAAAAGAAGCAGATGAGCGACGACCATAGATTTGGAAAAAGAGAAAGAAAGAGATGAGAGCCAGGAAAAAATAGGAGATAGATATATGTGTGCCATCAGCCGCAAAGAAGGAAACAACACGAAACTCAAGCAACAATCAGTGCCACAGGACAACCGGCAAAGAGGGCAACATGCACAAGGAAAAAAAGATAAAAAGCAAACAAACTTGTGATGAAATCAAGGCATCCTAGAAAGAAGAAAGGGTAGAGAAAAATTTACTCGAAAGAATTTATTTCAAATGAAATTAATTACTCTTTCATCTAATAAATTTTGATCTTTTATCCATAATTAATTCTAGTTATTTCTTTTTCTATTTTTGATATATAGTTTTGTCTATTTAATTTGATCATTATGGCTAGCTGATTATTTATTGTTGGGGAATAGACTGAAAACCTAAATTATGGTTTGAGATATGATATTGTTTTTCTTCATTTTGTGAGATTGTTCTTTGATTTTATATTAATTTCTATCGTTAATATATATATATATATATATATATATATATATATATATATATATATATATATATATGATTCTATCAAATATAATTTATATGGTTCATGTCTTGTTCTGATTTCCTCATAGTGACAGTACATAGGACTAATTGCCTACTAGATGGCAATATAAATATGATATAATTTATATGTATAAATTGTAGCTAGGTTAGATAACAATTCACCTAATAGTTTTGTATTTCAACCAGAGTAGTGAAATATTTAGATACGTACGAGTTAAAGAAGGAAAATACAGCTAGACATGTTTATTATACTAGTTTGGATATTTAGATCGACACCCTTCTGATTATACTTAATGTATTAAATCTAGTTAAATATAAGAGCCTCTTGTTGATACTATATAGCTAGCATTTAATAGGGTTAATATTGGTGTTTTATCATATTAATTAATTTAGGGAAATAATACAAGGTGTATAGATTTGTTTTTACTAGACAATTTGGTTATCTCTTTCTCATGATTAAATACTGACTTAGAAACTATTATTATATTTTCAACTAATCTAGTAGTGGATTTTGAATCCCTAGCATATTTATCATATTTGAGGTTATCTATTATTTTGATTACTTTATTTTATTTATTCTTTTTTATTATTTTTTATTTTTAAAACCCTCCAGTAGTGTTTTTTCTTATTTATCTATTTTGTGCTATTTAGAGTTTTATTTTTATTATTTTTGAGCTAGTTAAATAGAGATGAGTCATCTTAATTTTCGGTATAGAACGATATCCTTATTTACTGGTATTACAATTGTCAATAAGAGGGCTTAAATTGTACACTAGCTACGGCCACACCATGTCGATGAGTTTGTGATATCCCCTTTGAGTAAATAAAAATGGAATTGTGTGATAATTAATGGAAATGATTATTAGGATATTTTGGTAGCATCCTTTGAGCCAACTTATGCATTGGTAGTAGTCTTTGTGCCTATCCGAGTTTCAAGAGCAGCTTTTGAGCCTTCCTGTGTATCAGTAGCAACCTTTGAGCTTACATTAATTTTTGTAGCAGCCTTTAAGCCTACCTGAGTTTTGGTAGTAACCGTTGAACCTACCTATGTATCATTAGTAGTCTTTGAGCCTACCTGTGATTTGGAAGCAACCTTTGTACCTACCGTGATAGATTATGTATGGTATTTTATTGATGGGCATATGGGTCTACCCATGGATTAAGTGGGATGTGTTGAAAATGGTGTGGCTTTCTAATTATACTACAAAGTAGTTATGAGGCTAGGCATTCTTCAAGCTTTTCTAGTTGTGTCCACCTCCAATTCACGTGTTGAATTGATTTTGTAGGATGCCATTATATCTTTATACAATAGATGATTCTCTTCCCTTCATTCTCAACATCCTACTGGCTAATTTTGTTGGCCTTTTGAGGATTGTTGGAGTTTTAACATATGTTCAGGTGATCAATAATCATTTATTTATTTGTCTAATTTTATATGCATAATTTTTTCCTTGTCTCATGATGATCTTAGCTAGCCTACATCTATACATAGGTTATGCTTTTACTGCTACTGCTACCTCTTTGGTTCACAGAAAACTATAATTAAGTATATCATTGACTTTTTACCCTTGAAGGACATATTTATCAACATAGAGTGCCAAGTGTGCAAATACAGGATAGTTGAAACCTCTTTAAAAGGAACTTCGAATAGCGTATTCACTAACACTTACTATAGACTTTTATGTTTTTCATTGTAAGAATTTTTGGGATATGAAAATATAGTCCTGAATTGGCTAAACATAGGGTTCATCTTAGGTGCTAATTAGGTTGGTATTATGGACCCTCAATCCACCAAAAATAATATCAAAGCTATGCCCCAAGTGCAATCATGTGGGTAAGCATAACAATGATCGTGAGGGTGAACAAAGTATGGAGGGTCCCATGACAATGATTAATGGTATTGTTGGATGTATGGGACCTAGAGACCCATAGATCATGGCATATAATGATATGGACTATGTTTGAGGGAAGGATAGTTGAGATATATGAAAAAACAAATCCCATGTAGGCTAAACATGGGTTAAATCTTATGTTTATAAGGAAGTTGATGACTCCTCCCATTGCCTTAACCCTTTGGAATGCACTAGAAAATATCATATAGAACTAATAAGTGGGTGGGGGGGGGGGAAAGAAAAAAAATATCCATAGACATTATATTAATATTATTACACATCCACTATTTTTATATTTCAAAAGTCAAGTTATTTTCAATTCTGTTTTACTTTTTCTATTACATCTGACACCAATGTTTCTCAATAAATCTTACAATCTATTTGTGCTATTAAATTATGTGTAATTCAAAAGGAATAAATTACATGCACTAAGGGCTCATTTGGTACAAAGAATATAACTTATAGGAAGTATGTACAATGAAATTCATGTGAACTTTCTTATTTTACCTTATGGAATTAGGAAAGGACTTTGTTTTATTTTTTTTTCAATTTTTTATGTGAGAGGAAAAGCATAGGAGGAAAGGAATTTGTTTTATTTTATTTTTAATTTTTTTTATGTGAGAGGGAAAACATAAAAGGAAAGGAATTGAAACTTATCAATTACTAAGTTCATCATGAACTAAAGGAAAGGAATTTGTTTTATTTTATTTTCAATTTTTTATGTGAGAAGGAAAACATAAAAGGAAAGGAATTGAAACTTACCAATTACTAAGTTCATCATGAACTAAAGAAATAATCAGTTTGACCTTTTATTTATTGTATGCTAAACAGACTTAAAATATCAGTGCTCAGGAAGTCTTACTTATTGCTTACCAAATGAAGCCTAACATTTTTTGTTATTTCTATAGCTTTATGGTTTTAGTTTCATGAGGAAGTTTTTACTATAGTATCAAAATAAGCCTTTATGTAATGATTCTAAATAAAGTATGTTGATCTTAAAATAGATGCATCATCATATTTTTTTTTCTCTCATTTTAATTTCCCACTACTTTATGTAAATCTCTTTCCCTACAGCTCCTTTTGTTTAATAGAAACTGGGTCTACTAATCTCTCCCTTTATATATAAAAAAAGTATTCAAGATTTACAATTGTACTAATTCATACTCTTATTTAATATTTTCTCTAACTTATGTCCAAGTATTAGACTCTTTGGCAATTAAAATAGAATATATATTTACATTTTTTTCTTACGACCTAAGATGTGTTTTTTTAGAGGGTGAACTATTATACAATAAAGCTATTATATGTGAGGGTTTGTACATCTTAACATTATGGAAGCCAGGAGATGTGACGTGTGCCTTCTATAAAAAAAATAAAATATAATAAATAAAAATTATTTTATTTTAAAAGATGCTAGTTCTAATATTATTTTCTTCTTTAATTTTCTCTATTACCTTTTACATAATTATTTCTCTATTATTGATGGAAGTTATTATATATAGACCATTGTTTATTCCTCACTTTACAAAATGGCTTATATATTTATATTAATTTTTATATTTAGCAGCATATGTTATATGATATCTCATTATGTGTTTTGTATGACGTGATGTGGCCAATTATGTTAATTTTAAATCCTTGGTTTTTCTATGGGTTTGGGCACTCTTATAGTAAAGAAAAGCAATTCAAATTGAGAATCCAACAATGAAAATTTGAGAATTGAAAAGGTGACTATGAAATGAAAAGCAAAAAAGTTAGATGATAGAAGCCTGGTGGATTTGTGTATGATCATTTATTGAAGATAGATTTTCTACAAAAGATTGCATATTTTTATCAAATTTGAGTATCATAATCTCTGGATGGGTATTTAATTAATAACTATGAGTCATACATAAGCTCAATGGTCATTAGCCGGGATAGCCCACTAGGCCACACCATTTCTATCCCCAAATGAGATTCCTCTCATAAGAAGAAGCCAAAAGGAATTGATAACATTTAAGGATGTCCATTACAAATTATATATGATACATGCTTCTTAGCCTTGGTGTAAAATTTAATATGCAGCTTCCTCTTTTCATTGCATGGTGAAATCTGAAGTTTGATCCCAATTTCAACCAATTTACCTTAATTTTTTGAGTTTTCTGACTGTAACTTTTGAATATTTAGTATTTTTAGCAACTTTATGAACTTGTGATCATACTAGGTGTTTGGCGATTTAGTTTGGCTGATATTTAGTTTATTACATACTTTCCCTTTTATTCTTACAGTTTTGTTGCATTTTCATGCATGTATGTTATTAGTTTCGTTGATATGATGATATGAGGCTCTCCATTGCTTTTTTCATGTTTTATGAGTAATTATCTTAGTCTTATATGAAGACTAGTGAGTGAGTTCTTACAAAGATTCTAGGTTCAAAAAGATATAAGTTGCATAGTGCCTAGTGATCTTTTATATTCAATTTTCCTAGTTCTATTATAGGTTTACCTTAAACGAACTTAGAAGGCTAGACAGTTTACCACATTCTCCAATTTATACATCCTACCATACCTATGGGTAAATAACTTTCATACACATCCTACCACAAAATTAATATTTAAGCTAATGACCTTTTTCAATTAATAATGTTGTTGTTATTATTGTCATTTTGAGTCATTTTTTGTTGCAACTATTATTATGTTAATTTTATTTTGGAAAGGGGGGAGAGAAAAGGTGGTTAATTAATGTAAAGTATGAATATACTAGTCATATGCAGCATGTAAATTGTATTAATTCATCCATAAAAATATCATATCAACATAGTTACATATTTCCCACTTTCAATTACTAGAAAGTACGAGATAGCAAGTTCTCACTCCTTATAGAACCTTAGGCGACAGATCTATTGCAAGAGCACTCTTTTTACAATATCCCTTTGTTGCATAGTGCTTTAGATATCTCTAGTATGGTGAAACAGGGAATCACTAATGTGTAATTGAGTAATAATGAAAGAATAAAATTGATTGAAATTTGGTGAATCTCTACATGCCATAAGTTGCGGTATGTACTTCCAATACCCAATCTGTGTAGTTTATCTTTTGTAGACAAAGCAAATTGATAAGCTACCCTTGTGCATAATAATTTCTTCACTGGATTATCATTTCTCATACCATTTTATACCAGGGCACCTTGTGCTTTCTTACTGAAGTAGGTAATAGACCAATGTTATAAGAGTAGTTACCATTCCTCTTGTAAGTGACAATATCAAGGTTATGCTACAACTTCTCTCGTAGTCCCATTAAATTCCAAAATATCAAGAAATGATGTGGTTTCACATGGATTTCCCATAGGTGGAATCCTTTGATTCATGTTTCATGGATCTATTTGATCCATAGTGTCTCTTTTATCCCATATAAGAATGTTCTTTAGCTCATCCTTTCTTTGATGTACAAACTCTATCCGAAGCCACATTTTCTTGTTAGCTATCCTTATTTTTCCTAGTCTAGAAAAATCTGCACCACATGCTTTCTATGCATTTAATGAACTTCATTTTTGGTGTCAAAGTAGTTGTTCATTGTATATGAAAGCCAAAAATGACATCTTTTAGTAGTTGTAATCCCCTACATAGCTAAGTGAGTGAGTATTCTATGATTTTATCCTCTCCATCATCTTAGTCAAGGGATTGCAATGTTGTATGGATGTTACCCATTGCCACCCCTCCTATGTTGCCTTCCAAAGGGATCCCCTGACAATTGAAATAAAAGTTGTCATGAGGAAAACCCAAATGTGCAGTTGATCTCTTACAGAGATCCCATGAAATTATATGTTACTTTTTGTGGTGACTGGTTACAAGGACATATGTTGCTTGGAAAATTTACTAGAGTTCTCTTATGTTGTATGATTTGTGTAATTTCTAAATTTCTTGTGTTAGGAATTTGATGGATTTTATGCAATTTATGAGAATCTATGTCATTACACAAGTTGTCCGTCCAAATTTTCTCAACTGGGAAAGGGTGTAATGGTGGCTTAGTTGTTGGGGATAGTTTTCCCACTTTATATGTCTTGTTCATTTATGTAGTATCATTGCCCTTGTTAGGCTAGAAATGGGGAACCAAGTGCTACATAGGTCTATGTTTGGCACCTGAAAGTGCTTTCTTGCATAACCATAAGAGCTAGTCCTTATGCATGATGTTAATGAGTATGTCAAGGTAATGCAAATTGTAACACGTGAAACTTGTTTCACCATTGACAACATGAAAAATTTTAAGGAGAAACATACTTTTTGGTATGCCTACTTGTGGAAAATATTATCCTTTTCAAGCTTATGTAGGGAAGAAAGTTGTGGAGAAGGCTTGTGGTTCAATCATTTTGATCAACAAGTTGGTACCTTATGAACCATGTGAAGAAAATGCAATATGCTAAAGAAATATGTAACAATCTATGTGGGATACTACGAAGAGCTAAATCTCATTTTTTTAGGCTTTTGTTGGGGTAAAGGTGGATAGCAGTTATTGTTTATTGCACTAGTTGGTCCAATCAATTGTTTCAACAATTGGACACAATGGAGGCTACTATTATATATATATATATTTGTAATTTTTAAGCATGTTCCATGTTTTTTTGAAAGCTCACTTGTCACATATCTTGTTTATAAGTTAGGTTCATATGGTATAAGAGAACTCTTGAAGCATGTTTGGAGGTGTTGGTCAGATTATGTTTTGATTTCAAACCACAACCATTATTAGCAAAGGGTGATTTTTTTAACCATTGACATTTTATTGAATGGATACATTATGGGTGCATTTTGGGTGACAATACAAGCATAATTAAGTGGCATGGTGCTTATTTCCAAATGCATCGGCAAACAATGATAGCAACAAAGAAATGTCATTTTCCAAACATGTTCTTAGTCTTGGCTTTTTGTTGAAATCCCATATTCCTCTCCTCTGCATTTATTCTATTACTATTATTTCTCCTGTATAATATTTTTTCTTTATTAGGTTATAATTAACCGGTCAAATTGCAATAATTTCTCCAAATTTAGATGATTGCTCAAATTCCTATAATTTCTTGTTTTCCCTCTTGATGTCCATAATTAAGGGGATTATGTCCTTAAGATTATTCTAGCTTAGTATGTATATATATAGAACCCTCTCTACCCTTGTAATTCTCAATTAGAAATTAATTCATATTTATCTCTTTCCCTCTCAATAGTTTGAAATTGTTTGTCTCTGAGTAATGACTATGATATACAAATCAGCAACTCGCCATTAAGGAGAAAGTTAGCAGAGTGTGTAGAATCAATTTAAAGTATTTATTTATGAAGGTTCTAGATGACGGTGTGAGTTTCATGATTTATGTGTTCATGTTTTGTGACACTGATTTGAACAGGTTTAAAGATAGTCTTACTAATGATGTTTCACAATACAGTGCACTAAATTAGATTGAAGTTGGTCTTTATTCTTTATCTCTACAAAAATCTTTCATTTAACTATTGGTGCAAGATGTTTTCCTTGAAAGATTCATCAACTTTGTAGCAATTTATTAGAGAACTTCATATTCATAATTGGTAGCCAACTTGTGGCTCTCCTTGCGGCTTCAGGTCAACTAATGAAGCTAAATGTTGAATCTTATTTTATTACTAATCAAAACTGCTAATTTTTTTTGTAGCAATGACAAGGATTAAATTATGCTTTTCATTTCATATAGACCTTAGATTTGAGTTTGCTTAGTATAAGTATTTTTCACCATGTCATACATAAGTGAAATATTTTTATGATGTCTTGATTGTATGAGATGTCTTTACTAATATATATATATATATATATATATATATATATATATATATGTATGTATGTATGTATGTATATATGTATAATGGAGTACACTACTAAAAATATGTGCTCAATTTTCCTGTCCAAACTATTATAACCATATATAGAAGGTAATGTCGAGGAATTAGAGTAATAGTTAATTACAATTTTGTAACTACAAAAAATGAAAATGTTGGGTAGCTGAATAGCTTAGACAATACATATCAACTTAGAAACCATGAAATTGGATTGGATTTGATGATCTTCACCAAAGGTTGGAAGGATTAAAGAGAGGTTTCGTTATAGTTTGAGGGTATGCACAAAAATGGAGAATGTGAATCCTCAACCAAGATCCAACAATAAGGGGTTAAACTTTGAATGTGTCCCCAATAATATCTTCAAAGAATTTCTAGATAGGAAATACTCCAATCAATTCTGAAGAGAAGATATTGTCGCACACAAGAGAAAAACTTAGCTAAAAAGCTTTGATTATCATTTAACTCAATACTTACATATACCAAGGCTGGCTACGCATATACATAAGACTCATGCCAAGTTGTTACAAGCAATACTAACTAATTAACTACTAACTAGTTGTCATATAACAAATTATGGACACTATCAGACACGTTGGAATTAACTAGTTTCAACCAATCTACGTGAGATGTAACTAGTTTCTAGCATGTGGGCTAGTAGTTGTGTAACTAATTCTAATTAGTTGTAAAACCTTAACAAACATAATCTAATGATCTAATTAAATGTCATTAATTACAACATTACAAACATTAAACTCGCTATTGTACATAGATGATATAATAAGCTACGAAACTCTAATTTACATATGATGATAATACAACAAGTTCTACACAGTAATGAGGTCTTTGCATGAGCTTGTTGTCTTATCCTCTATCTATGTTATAGCTTGAATGTTTGAATGTCTTGTACACGAAAATGTCTTAAATATATTTTTCTTGCAAATATGTAATGTATCCGCAAGAACATTTGAAGTATCTTCATTAGTCATGGTATAAATATTATAAAACATATCTCCGTGATTAAGTATGTTGATTCCTCATTATCAAGAAGATCATGAGATGCTCTGCATCATTCCACCCTAGTTGAGAAGAATTATTCCCCAAATTTGCATCATCATAAGGATAAATCACTTACATTAAAAGTGCTTGATACTTCACCGTAAGAATGTAAATCAAGTTCTTAAGCATGTCTCCAAACTTTCTAATTTGTTTTTTTTTATGTAAGTTAAGAAATCTTTCTTTATGTAAATGTAACCATACCTGATCTTATGAAGAAAATACTTTTTGAACTCGATCCTTATTAGTTTGTGCTTTATATCTTGCATTTAAATCCTTAATGCTAGCTCGATTTTTTTGGTAAAGCTTTTGGAAATACTCAAATTGATCCTTAGCTTCATAGCTCTTTATTTCACCTTTCTTCAAGGGAACTATATTGATAGGTATGTAAGGATTAACACCATATACCACCTCAAACAGACTTGAATGAGTTTTACATGAAGGACTTTGATTGTAGGCAAATTCAACATGAGTGAGTTTAATATTCCAATTACTTTTACTTATCAAACCTCTTAACAAAGTGTTGAGAATTTGATTTGTAACCTCCATCTGACTATCAATTTGTAGATGGTGTGAAATACTAAATAACAAATTTGTGCCCAACATGCATAAAGTCCTTAGAAATATACCACTCTTTAATAAAATATCTATAAAAACTAGCTAATTTATGAAAAGTTCTCACTTCATGAATAACCTTAGGAATAGGCCACTCTTGAAACCTTAATGCTTTTTTCAGTCACAATATAACTGAGAAAGATAATACTAGGAATCATAAAATCACACTTCTCTACTTTTCCATAAAGTTTAGTATCCCTTAACCTTTCAAATAATTTCTCAAATGTATTAGATGATTATGTTCATTTTTACTATAAATAGGATTGTTATCTATATAAACCACAATAAAGTTGCAAAGAAAAGGATGAATGACTTCATTTATGAGCTTGTTGTCTTATTCTCTATGTATGCCGTAAGTTGAATGTTTGAGTGAATTATACACAAAAACGTTTTAAGTGTTTTCTCCTTACTAATATTTAACATACCTGCAAGAACTTCTTAAAGTATTTTCATTAGTCTTGGTAGAAGTATTATAAAAAAATATCTGAGATGATTGGTTCTATAATTAAGTATGTCAATTTCTCATTATCAAGAGGATCATGAGATGTTCCTACATCACAATATTGGCAAGAGTCTTAGTACAAAACTAAAGTAAAGAGAAAAAGACACTCTGTTCATATGCCAAAATAACTAAATACTCCTTATGTGTCACAATATAAGATATGAGTTTTTTAAGCGCATTTTAAAAAACATGATATTTTATACAAAAAGTCATCTATTTTTACTGTCATACCTTCAATTAAATTTAATTGTACTTACTCATTTAATTGAAAAGTAGAGTATAACGTAAGATCAAAATTGGAAACAAAGCATTTAAATGTTGGAGTACTATTTTTGAAATGATTTAAAATGCTTATCCGTAGCCTTAAGGTTTTGCTTAGCAGAACTACATTATAATTTGTAAAAATCTGGTTGGTTGCATATAATAGTGGGATATAGAAAAGGTTAAATTATGGTCTTAACTGTTATTTTATGTGTCAGAGGATGTAGTGTTATGAAATTTGTTCACTTTCCATATGAGCTATGTTGTTCCTTTCAATATTCCAGATAAAAGTAGGATAGCGATGATGTGTAAGAGGCTCACGTGTAGAACCTTTTGTCGTTTAGTGTTCTTGATATTTTGATTTGTTATGTCTTAGCAATCTCTTCATTTCTTAGTTGGTGGCAGCATGTGCGATCTCATTCATCGCTATCCTGGCTGTTTTTGGCACTCACCGTGATTTGCCTCTGAGTTTGGATACTCCAGGACTGGTAACTTTTTTCTTTCTTATTTATAGTACTTTGATTTTTCTGTATCAAGAAGAACTGTGATAGTTTCTTTTTTCCTGCAGGTTGGCTTTGTCCTCTCTTATGCAGCTCCCGTTGTTTCATTGCCTGGAAGCTTTTTAACAAGCTTCACAGAGACTGAGAAGGAAATGGTTGCTATTGAAAGAGTTTTTTTAGGTATGATATTATGCTGACTGTACCTTGTGGCCTGCATGTTTTTTTCGCTGAATAAATCATTAAGTATTTTATTCCAGTATATGGACACTCCTCAAGAACAATGTGATGGATCACAACCCTTGAGCTCAGATTGGAGATTTAAAGGACAGATTGAGTTTTGCAGTGTAACTATGAGATATTTGCCATCTTTGCCTGCAGCACTACTCGATGTCACATTTACCATTGCTGGAGGAACCCAGGTCTGTTGCCTTCTGCAATTTGACAAATTGGTTAAATGTTTGTCAATGTCGCTTTTGACATGGTCACTGATTTCATTAGGTCGGAATTTTCGGAAGAACTGGTGCTGGAAAATCTAGCATTCTCAATGCCCTCTTTCGCCTTGTACCATTATCTGGAGGTCAGATTATAGTGGACGGTGACAACATTTGGCTATACGCCTGTCTGTGAGCTTCGCTCACATCTTGCCGTTGTCCCACAAAGTCCATTCTTGTTCCAAGGATCTCTGAGGTATACCTACACTTGTTTATTTTTACTAAGAATTTTAATTGGAAACTTGAACCTTTTCTTTTCACCTATTAATCATTGTGATGTGTTTAGTCCTCATCTCCGACTATCTTGTTAACAGAAATCTGCTTATTTCTTAAGCATCCAGATAACTTATTGACAGTTGGTTACTGTGACAAGTATACATATTGTTGTAGGTATATACTGTATATATGTCTGTAGTGACTTTTCTAAAGTCAGGTGATTCCAACTAATTTGTGGCTGCTCATTCACCCCTTCAACTATTCACACTTCCATTGGTTTTTATTTTGTGAACTGAGTTTTTATATTGTCAAATTGGAGATTTTTCTTGAGTGAAATACATGCATACATGCATGTTGTCGTTTCCCTTTAATTAAAGAACTCTGTGGGACAGTTCTTCAAGTTAATAGAGAATTTTCTAGTCCATAAAGTTGCAAGAAAACTAGAAGCAGAGCTGGCAAACATTATCTTGACGACATGTGAATGAATTGTAATTTAGTAAATATAAGGAAGCTGTTAATCTTTGTCGGACATAGGTTTAGTAATATGAATGCCATTTTTTGACTAACAGGAGAAATTGAAGCAAATCAAGCGTATCATATGTTGTTTACTATCTCTGTTGAGACTGCTAAGATCATGAACAGAGCTGCAAGAGCTCTTTTTGCTATTCCTTACTATAAAAATCAAGAGTTCTGCTCAATACCAGCTGGCCATTACATAACGGTTTCGTACTCAGTACACAAGATGCCTAATGATTGAAGCTAACTACATTTTCATTTTATTGTTGGCTGCATTTAACTTTATATCAGCTTTTCACCGTTGACCCATTAAGAACCAGAGGTAGCGAACAATTATGACTCGCGGCGAGGGCAGTAATGTTTATTTCACCGGATGGCTTTCTTCTATTTGGTCCTTCTCCTAAAGTATTGGGGTCTCCATATCTAAAATCATTGATCCAGATGGCTCTTGGATATCAGTGAAATTGGTCTCTATTTTTATCCAAACATGATATGCAAGAAGTAAGAATCAGGTCTTATTATGTCATCTAAGTACCCAGGAGACCTTTTATCACTTGAACGGAAGCTTAAAGCTTTTATTGCTTCAGCAAAATAGGTGTACTAAACTTTTTGTGTCAGACAATTGGGCCATTGTGTTCTCTTGAAACGATGGCTTATTTATCGTCCATCTTGACCTTGAATCTTTGCGCCCCAACATGTCCAGCTAATAGTTTTAGAATTGAACGATATTAATTAAGTTCTGAAGCATAGCTCATGTTAATCCATTGATTGGATTTTACTTCCTTTCTATCATTTTCCCTACAATTTGTCATGGCGGGGACAAATTTACTTCATGAAAAATTGGCTTCTTTGTCTCGGATTAAGGTCACCTTTCATAAATCCCCGTTTGAGTCTGCAAGTAAGATTTGAACTGCATGTCACAATGAATACTTTTTTTCTTCATAATTTTGTGCTCTGCTCAGCTGAAGTTGTCACTTTCATCAAAATCTAGGGACCCAACTCTCATTAGCATGTGGTTTTGTTGTCCTTTATTCCTACCTCCCTCTTCATGGGGAAATATATATATATATATATATCTGTCCTACTTGTTTGCATAATTGTAAGAACCCTATCTTACTAGTCCCATGATAGTTAATTCTCACATATTAGGCTTATCTCTATTTTACTAAAAATAAATGTTAATTCATCTGTTACTACGTACTATAGTAATGTGCATAGTGCATAGAAGTCTTAGGTTTACTTATGAAATTAACTTCTGGAAGAATGGCGGTGAATTTTTGCTGAATTTTCATCATGTTGTAATTGGCTAGGTTTTCAACTATACATTAATCTTTGCACATGCAATAGAAACTATGAGCATGGGACGAGTCCATTTCTGCTGATTACCTCAGATACTCAAAAAATTGACATATTCTTGCTGCCGTGGATGCAATATTTATGGTTCTGATATGTTTATGTTGCATAGCAATGTTTTCTGCAGCTTTATAATTGCAAGGATTAACACTTTTTTGTGCTGAATTTTGTAGGGATAATCTAGATCCGTACATGATATGTGATGATGGAAAACTGTGGAAAGCTTTAGAAAAATGCCATATGAAGGAGGAAGTACAAGCTGCTGGGGGTCTGGAGGAAGTACAAGCTTTAGGACACCTTCTACCCTTTTATTTAATACTTGTTTGGCTACTATATATTTATAACACTTTTGTTGCTAGAAGTTGATGTAGAACAAGAAGAAGAAGAGATATTAAAGGGAAAAGTAGGGAAATGGATTGACAGGGAGAAAAGGGGAAAGAAAGAGAATGCAGGAATTTTTTTAGTTTGAATTATTCACTCATTAGATTTGAAGGAGAATAATGCTTGAATACTAATTCTATATCTAGAAGATAAAGAAAATAAAAATTAAATTATAAAAGATACTAAAACTAAAAAGATAATAAATCTAACCAAACTGTTAAGATAATAAATCTAACCAAACTGTATAAAACAAATTGATAAGATAAATAAGCTATAAATATCTTATTTGAATCTTCTCCTAAAATATTTTTTGCTAAACCTATATGTGATATCTCTATGTCTTACATCAGAAGTACTTCTTTGAAAAATTTTCCTTTGTGGGTCTTGTGGAAACATCTTGATCTCCTCAGAGCCTGCTAATGGCATGATCCTTTTAGATTGTTGTCATTACCCATTTTGGTTGACCAATGAAATTACCTTTCTTAAAATATTCAATGGGCCTATATAATAGCCCAGTTAAAGGAGAATCGAACCCACTAGACTTATAAACTAGTCATCCTCATTCATATCCAATATGAGATGATACACATGTGGGTTATTCTATTTTTAAAACATATCCTAATATGTAAGGTCTTCTTTTATAACACTCATCCTAACATGCATGGTCCCCTTTTATACTTGGAAATTTGAAATGTTTACTACTTCTGCTTCCTTGAGCATGATCTTCCAAGGTCAAATTTGCCTCTATCATGGGGCATGCAACTATTGGGCCATTATGCATATCATCAAAGCTAGAAAGATCATCAAAGCATCCTTTGATTACTTAAAGAGTTTGGTCAAACTTGGTTTGGATTTTGATGGGCGTTGAGGGTGGCCTAGTAGGAGAGTTTGTTCTATCCTAAAATCAATTAGCAATAAGTAATGTAGTAAGCCAGGCTTATAAATTAATCATACTTATTTATATTCATTGTGGATCGACGCACATGTGAGTTATTCTCTTTAACACCTTTCATTTGGGAGGGTGAGGGAGAATGTATGCATCTTGAGCTCTTTGGAGCTTGCCAATCTTTTAGGAAGTTTTCTATGCTTATTTTGGTTAAGTAATGAAATTACCTTTCATTTAGGGGGGGGGGGATGAGGAGAGAGACACTGTGTATTTTAACAAAATGATGGAATCACTTTCTTTGTACTATATAGATAAATGGTTGATTTTTTTGTTGAAAGTATTAAGATTCCTTTCCTCATCAAAGATGAATAGAAGAGTCCATTATGTTATAGGTTTATAGGATAGTTTGTTACCATTTAGGTTAAGCATATATTTTGGTACAAATTTGGTTAATTTTTGAAATGAAGTTCCCTATTATAACTTCTTTACCATAAGTGAATCAATTTTACCATACTCAAATTTAATTTTACCTTATCTCTTGCTATAATCATCTACATGCTTATCCTAAACATGTAAATCTATAAGATAACAATTAGCTAAAGACATAATACTAATATACATTTATGAATCAAGATAATTTATACTATATATTACATATTTGTAAAGAGAATATACATTATATAATATATACTACACATTCTTCAAAGATAATACTCCTTCCATTTTACCATATAGATCCCAACTTTTTGTATACCAATTTAGAAATGATAAAATTGAGCAAAATATGATACCTAAACTGATTAATATACCATCATATGAATATACATTAGAAGCTTGATAGCTAATTAATGAAAGAGAGATAAAATGAAGCATTTACTATAAATTTCTAGAACATAACTTGTATTTTCAAAGAAATGTAAAAGCTAATGTGACTTATGTTGTAAAATGGAGGATCAAAGATACTAAGATACATTGCAAGTACACATTTTTCAAATATACTATGTATATACGTTATTTGTCAATGATTGTCATTGATCCTATACAATATGTAAAGCACATTCATCAAATATGCTATAGGTGTGTTTGGTAAATTCATATATGATATGATGTATATTGGTATTTTTGGGTATGTATTTTATTATTAATTTATTTTCTTGAATTTACTTAATAGAAAATTGTGATTTAAACTAGGGTTGGTTTTCAAACTTTGTAATCAAAACGAGGATCAAGTGAACAAAGAAAAGTATATGGATGATAAGACTATCACTTTCACCTACCATATACCATCTTTGAACATTTATTCCCCACTTTTGCTTGGAGATGACCATGAGATACAAGGTAGGCCTTTGAACCACTTTGATTTTATGTATGCTAACCACACTCCTTGTTTTCCCTCTTTTAGCAGGTTATATGGATCCAAGAGTGAAGAGAGTAATCAAATCACCTTGGATACATTTAATAAGAAGTGTGATGCTCCAAAGGAGAGGTTATGTTGGAAGAATGTGTTTAAAGATTTTATATTGAAAAATATGTTCATTCGATAGAGAGATTACCGTACAAGGAGATTGGACAAAACATTCTCTCTTTACACACCTGCTTAAATTTCATACTAGGTAAGTTACGTTCCTATTGGATCAAATCTTTCATTAAATCTAACATTTTGTCTTTTTCATTCTTGCAGGATAAAGATGATCATCACGAGGAAGGATTTGGTGAAGCAGCTCTCAAGTGGAAGTATCCACCTTGAACGAGAAAACCTGAGACCATGTCAGGATGAAGACATGAAAACAAGCGCTACTTGGGAGGCAACCCAATGTCATAAGGGAGTTTTCTATCCTTTATTTATTTATTTATTTATTTTATTTTCTCCATACTTTAAATTACATGTTTCTCTTGTTGTTTACACATTGAGGACAATGTGTGATTTAAGTGTGGGGGTGTGTATTTGTTTTATGATTTCGTAAAAAAAAAGAAAAAAAAGAGATAAATTTTTTTAGAGGTTTTAGTATTTTTAAAGTCGAAGGAACCCTTAATTAGTCAATGAGGAGTATATCTTTGAAATTTAACGAAAAGAGGATCATGAAATCGAGATAAAGCAAGTGGAGATTTTTTGTATTAAATTCGATATAGGGAACACATATCTATGTGCCTAAATGAGAATGGAGAAAGAATATGTATGATTTTCTAATCACCGCCATGGCATGTTGACATTCATCACATTCCTTAGTGAGTTTTTGAACCATATATATCTTATTTTTTTGAGCGAATTTACACAAAATTATCTACTATTTCGTGGCTTCAAAAGTTTTTCTTTGTAAACCTCATATATGTTTAATTGCTTTGATCAAATTATTTGCCATAGATCTTGTAATGGACTATAGAAATTACTATAACTTACTCTTGTACTAGTCAAAGCTTATAGTCAAAACATGCTCTGATTGAGAAAATGATAAAGGCAGCTTAGGATTTTCCATCACATGACCAAATAGCTTAACCTGATTTGTGTATACATGGCGTACACCCTATAGAAACCCTTTTGAGCCTATACATGGAACATATATCTTTTTCATTACCCACATTGAATAACCTTTAGGCCTTAATGTCCTTACCTTTGCTTAAATCTAGTGGAAGGAAATCAAATCGTTATGGATATAAAGAGTTATTGTGTATGTGTGAAAGAAATATATGTATTTATCCTACAAAAGGGGATTGGTTATGTTTGGTGGAGGAAAAAAAAGTAAAAAAAAAAGAAAAAAAATGATAGGATATAAGGAAGAGAGGGAGTTATGGAGACGATGTTGAGAAAGTTCTATTCATGTTATATTTTATTGTAAAGGTGGAGAGGTGTATCATTAAATATTGATGTGGAGTTATGCTTATATTTCATCTAATTATTAGATTCCACTAGCTCTTGATCTTTTTAGCACCACACACCTAAAATACTCCATACCCTTCTTTACCTTAAACCCCGCTACAACCAATAAGTAAGTCCTATTTGATTCTTGAGATGAGTAGCCTTTGATCTGATGGAGATTAATCACAAGAGTTAAGCATATGGTTCGGTCCATTTGGCAAGTATTTGATATCTTTCATGAGGTCTTATCCACAAGAACATGAGCTTTCTTTATTTATATATGTGAGTCGTTTGTTATCCTTATCATCTTATCTCATATACATGAGTGATTCTATATATTTGTAGCCATGAATCTAAGAGAAAAAAAATAGAGGGTATCCATAGTGAGGATGGATCTTGATGTGACTAAGGCGTGGTAGATTTTCATCCATAATATTAATCTGTTCATACCTGTCATGTTTATGTGTGAACCATATGTTGAATTTGATCCTTTAAATCTCCCAATACTGAATCTTGATTGATTGCTATTCTTAACGTTTGAAAGTAAAAGATTCAGAGACAAAAATAGTTAAGGGTGTTAGGTATAGTTTTATTTCATTTTATTTGTGTGTGATTTTGTGGGTATATCATCTGCGAAACGCTCAGGAGACCTTACTCGTCCTCGATGGGTGACCTAGGGGTTTAAAGGGCTTGTTGCACATGCTAAGTGTAATCGTGAGACCTATGAAAGTGGCTAGTTAATTTAATTTTATTTGTCTAGAGAAATAATTTCCTTGAGGACAAGCAAGAAGCTAAGTGTGGGGGTGTGATGAGTTCATATTTTGATACATTTTATGCCCTTATAATCTTAGTTTTTGGTAGTTTATTTAACTAATATAGGGGAATAATTATTGTTTTATGCTTAAGTGGTAAAAATTGCATAAATATTATTATTTGAGCTAAAATGATATTAATTAAGTAAATTTAAAATAAAATATTATCTATTAATATTTATTCAATTTTATTTTGCATGTATTGTTTTTAAATAAAAGAAAAAAAAATAAAAAAAAAAAAAAGAATTGGACCTCTCGACCAACGGTCAAAGGCCGAAGGTCCAAAGGCCCGCAAAAAGAACAAAACAAAGGCAAACCAAACGGACACAGCGACGCACGCATGGCACATGAGGACGAGAGTCAGCCGCAATAAGGGAGGACGTGGCATGGGGCGCGAGGGACCGGTCACACGAAACGGAAATAAAAAGGACGCGGCATTAATTGGAGAAAAAAACGTAAGGGGGGCAGTAGAGCCGCAGGACGTGAGGTACGAGAGCCTTTATAGGCTCGGGAGAAAGAGGATAGTAGAAGGCAGAGTCTTCCGAGGCTCTGTGAAACGACAGCAAGAGAAGGCAGAGCCTCTCAGGCTCGGAAGAGAAAGGACGTGCGGCATAGCTGCAAAGGACGACGACGGAAGCCTCAGCGCACAGATTTCAAGGTGCACGGCAAGCAAGGACGTCAGGCCTGTCAACCGCCAACAGGAAAAAGAAATAGAAGAAAGAATTTGGCACATAAATCAAGGCACCGAGAGAGAAAATTAGAGAAGAATTTATACCGGTAGAATTTATTTCAGATAAAATTAATTTTTATCTGAATAAATTCTTGATATTTTATTTAAAATTAATTCCGGTTATTTCTTTCTCCTATTTTTAATTTATATTTTAGATATATTTCTGTGTAATTAATTCTTTAATTATGGTTGGCTGATTGTTTATTGTTAGGGAATAATTTGAAACCCTAGATTAGGATTTAAATTATAATTTTATTTTCTTTGTTTCATGAGATTGTTTCTTGACTCTATATTAATTACTATCGTTTATATGTATAATTCTGTCAAGTATAGTTTATTTGGTGCATGCTTTGTTCTGGTTCCTCATAAGTGACAGTATGTAGAATTATTTGCCTTCTAGGTGGCCATCTAAATATAATAGAATTTATATATGTAAATTGCATCTAGGTTAGATAACAATTCACCTAATCGTTTTGTGATTCTAACCGAAGTGGTAAAATGTTTCGATAATCATTTTGTGATTCTAACCGAAGTGGTAAAATGTTTCGATACGTGTGGGTCAAGGATAGGAAATACACCTAGACAAGCATTTTGTACTAGTCTCTGTACTTAGATTGATAGCCTTCCACTTACACTTAATGCATTAAATCTAGTTAAATATAGGAGTCACTTGTTGCTGCTATACTGTTAGTATTTAATAGGGTTAATTTAGGCACGTGGTCGTATTAATTAATTAAGGGAAGTAATATAAGGCGTATGGACCTACGTTTGGTGTGCAACTTGGTCGATCTCTTTCTCACGATTAAAAGATGACTTAGAAATAAATATTATATTACGACCTGTTCTAGTGGTGGATTTTTATTTCCCTAACATGTTTCTCATATCTGTGGGTTTTCCATTATTTTATTATTATTAGTTTGTTTTATTATATTCCTTTTATTATTTTATTATTTTATTATTTCATTATTTTGATAAACCCCCATTAGTTTTTTTCTTAATTATTTAATTAGTTTTATTTAGGATTTTTTTATTTTTATTTTCATTTTTAGTTTAAGCTAGTTAGATAGAGGTGAGCCCTCTCAATCCCTGGCTATAACGATACCCTTATTTACCAGTGCTATAATTGACAAGAAGAGGGTTTAAATTGTGTGCCGGCTACGGTCACACCACCTTTCATCTAGCTGTACATAATTTGAGTGTCCAAAATAAATGGCCTTAAGGGAAGCATTATCGTCTTTAGAAGTAAGAGAAATTTATCTTGTTTGAGGTCTTGATGAGCATCACGTTGAAGATGGTAATTAGCAACAACACTGGGAATTTGAGCCACCACAGCTTTTACATATTCTTCTAAATATCATTCACCTGTTGACATTAAGAAATCAATAATTCACCACCTTTACCAAACTTCATGACCACATAAACAATATCCTTATCTACATAAGCTTCTTAAATTCACACTAAATTGTCATGGCCAGTTAAGTTTGTAATATCTTTATATCATTTTTTACATTTTCATTAGCAATGGCCATTGGCATCTCAATGTGTGTTATAGACAGGTTGGACAACAGTGTTGGTGTTGCAACTACTTCATTATGTTTCATCTTGATGGTTATTTCCAATACTAGGGAGAAACAACTTTGTTTCGATTTAAATCAATGTTGGCATCCTTGTGTAAATGTGGTATCCTTTTATGAGTTAAGGTAATGGACTATTCACATCTAACCAATCGATGAGAATAGGACACAAAACCATTTTTCACCCTTCTTACTTTCTCTAGCCTAGCTATAGAGAAATCACCATCAAACCAAGGGCCCATAACTCTCCTCCATATGGCTGAGCATCATCTTTTAGGTTCATAGCTATAGCTTTTGTAAGATATTGGTTCCAATGTCAAGCAAGGAGTCTCTGTGAAAGCACCCAAGTCCATAATGAACCATCAATCAAGGATGTGGGGAAGGAAGCATCCTCATCTTCACCATGCAAAGGTGTTGGACCTACATTCTTCCCTAGTTTCCTTCTAGGTTAGATACTCAAAAACTGATCGTAAAATTCTACACAGAAGTCTCTATAGGGAATCTGAATAGAACATTGCTTGTAAATTACAATACCCTTTGGCAGCATATAACATCAAGCATAACAGTTATATACCTATTTCCATATTCATGGGAAACCACAAGATAATGCACATTAACAAACTCCGGTGCCTTTTAACCGTGCAATAAGGCCTTATTTCTCTAGAGCTTATTTTTACAACTTATTATATCAAATAATAACTAATAAGTTCATTATTAATATTAATAATAGTATGATAAATATTAATATAAATATTGATATAATTATTATGATAATGATTATTGATATAATTACTATGATGATAACTATTGATATAATTATTATTATGATAATTATTAATATATTTATTAAAATTATAAGGGTTAATATTTTTATTAATTCTATTAATAATAATATTATCATTACTAACATGATTATTATAATAATTATGATTAATATAATCATTATAATTATAAATATAAATATCATACTAATTATAATCATTTTTATTTATAATATTAATTAATAATTATTATAATTATACTTATTAGTATAATTAATAATATTATTAATATTAAAAATATTATTAAAACGATGGTAAATAATAATATAATTATTATAATTACTATAATAATTATTAATATAAATATTCTTATAATAATTATTATGATTAAAAATATTCATGTAACTATAATAATAATAATAATAATAATATAATTATTAATATGATACTATAATTATTAATATAATTATTATAAAAATTATTACGATAATAATAAATATTATTAATATAATTTTTTATCTATTATTTTCTTGTTTATGATTTTATGGTGTCGATTGGAGAATGATTATCATAAACATACTGGCGGTCGGAGAATATGATTATATATATGTATGTGTGTGTGTGTGTGTGTGTGGGCGCGCACGCGCATGTGCGTGTGTGTGTGATGTTTTAAGCTTATGGTGCTTGGCTCAGATTGACGGGACAAAGTAACAACATTAAGTAACCACTTTTTCGTGATAAAACGATTTTCTTTTGTTTATTTTTAGATATTAGTTTTTCATTCTATTATCTCAATTTGTTGAGCCTTTAGTTGTGTCCGTTATTGTTTCCTTATTTTTAGTGGAGAGCATTTTCCTTAATATGAATTTAAGTTAATTACATCATAATGTCAATAAGCATTAGGTCTTCTTGTTAATATGGTAGGTGGAATAAAGAGATCTTCAGCGGCTTTTGCTAAAAGAGCAATCTCAATTTTCATCATTTGCAAAAGCTTCTTCCATGTAATTGCTTGTATAGTTGTATACAGGATGCCATTTATCGATTACTCTTGTGCCTTATTTGATATGTGATGTGGGAGCATCCGCCTCTTTTTAATTTGCCTAAAAAAATTATAATGACATTAGTTGACTTCTTAAACATATTCCTAAGGTTTTATTTGAACTTGAAGCTAAAAGTGTTTGAGCATAAATTTTTACCAAGAAAAGGCCACATTATAAATGTTGATATAGTCTTACATCAAGGAGGTGCCAAATGGCTAGCCATGCAACAAAAAGTGATAGCCATCAACTCACTAACTTTTTCTTAGCTTCTTTGTGGCTTGAATATGACTTAAAAATATGGCTTGAAAAGCCATGCTAGTCTCAACCAAGCAATCAGCTAACAACCCCCATACAATAGTAATTTTTGAGACTCACAAGCATGGCAGATTTTTGGAGTTAAGTTTGGTTATTTCCAAGATCTTAATTAGCATTAATTAAGAGCATTTAATGGCCTAAAAATTAACTATAACAACTAGCCAAACGGGGTCTTGGGGGAAGGGTTAATTTTCCATTTAGTTAAGCATAGGCATGTGTAATGTACTAGCTTTCCTCTTCTTTTTTTTTGTAATTTATGTTTCCTAAGTCCTAATAATTGCTTATAAACCCAATGTAGTAGTTAATGCATGGGTAAAGGTTGTGTGAGGCTCAAAAATCAGCCTCCCATGCTGATTGTTTGAGTGAGTTAGTTTCTACCATGGTTAGCATGCATTAGAGTAGTGTTTAGTTAAGTGGAACTCCTATGGTTATCTGAGGGTTGGGTGTAATTTCTCTCAACTTATTACACTCTTATATGGGTGTAAAATGAATTAAAAAGGAGCCATTGATTGAGTATTCTGCAGAGAAGGTTGTGTGCCTTTTTTTCCCAACAAACATAGTGCACGGTCTATTGCATCTCAAACAGCTTACAATCTTTAGCTTAAGAGTTGATACCTTAAGTGGTGATTGTAAGTATTTGATTTCAAGGGTTACTTGAATATAAAATCCTTTTATTCCATCTCATCCCCTCTTCTATTTTCTCTTTTGTTGGAGCTAATCCCTGGTTCCACCATCAACTCTTAGCAAGACCCAAGTTGTTTAGCATTTTTATGCATCAATATGTAGTTCGAAAAATGGTGTGAATTGTTTAATTTAATTATCTAGTGGTGAGAAAGTTCAAGGATACTAAGAACGTTTTGGCTAATTCAATGTAGGGTTGATACTAATTTTCCACTACTTGATATGCAACATATGTATTGATACAAAACATAAATAAAAATTTGGATGAATTTATCATTGATTGTATACAAGATGCAAATGTTGCATGCCAAGTCTCATTCTCGCATATAGGGATTCTTTGTTTTCCTTTATCTTTTAAACTTGGATTGCCTTGCAAACCCCTATCTTAGGAGTGATTATGAAATTTATTTGTATTCGTCCATTTTTTGAAAAGCATGTGAAAGGGGTAATGATGCATGCAATCCCAACATTTGTTTTGATTTTTTTTATAATAGATATAGACTTCTTCTGGGGATTTGTACTCCTTACATCAAATAAGTCTCTATTAGATAGCTCATACTTGTTGTGCTCAATGGGCTCCACTTAGAATCTTAATGAGTACTTTCTTTTGATCAATTGATATAAACCCCTAAAATGTATTTGCCCAAGAAACCCTAGGTACATTCACTCGATGATGATCATAACTTCACCCAAAAATTATCTTAAAAGTAGATTGTTGTCTCTCATATAAATAATCTAAGATTATCTTAACTTTATTTGTCAGATCACCTGAACAATTCACTACATTAGTGATTAAAAAGTGTACTTTTGGTTTTCAAAGAAGGGATGATACTTATTCATGCTCAATTCATTCACTTTAGTGCCCTTTATTGTGAGCTTTCTAGCCTAAATACTTTTAAAAAGTTGATCGACATGATATGATCATAAAACAGAAGTTTTTTTTTGGGAAGAACACAAAAAACCTTTAGAACTTGATTATGTAAGAATTATCAAGAACACACAAAAAACCTTTGGAACTTACTAGAGTAATAATTTCTAACTTAATTAGGTAATAATTGTCAAGAACATGAAATAAATGTCTATTTGTAAAGTATCATTTGGCATAGCACCAATCCTTAAAATATTAGTAGTAGTACTTACTAAGTTTGTGTTTGTGACAAACACTATGATTTTTTTATCTTCATAAAAGGGTACAAAGGTACTTGTAATTGCCAATGTTGCCTCTTAGTCACAAGGAGTAATAGGTGCATATTTTGTGGATTTTTTTGACATATCTTGACCTATCTTTCTATATTTATTATGAAAAGTTAACCATTTTCCTTAAGTTTTTTCTATTGGCCTAGTTTTGTAAAAAAATATATATAATTAAGGTAATTAGGGTTGAAAATTAAGGAAAATAAGAACAATAAAAAAAGTCAAACTTGGAGTCATTGAAACATGGATGTACAATCATGCAAGACCTTTAGAGAAGTCGTGTGGAAAAAAATCAAGAGAAGATGATGAATAGATAGGAAATACGCCCCCCGTATTTTTTCAAATATAAGACTTGGTTCTCCTCCCACGTGTTTCATTAATTCATCTCATGTGCATAATGTTAGAGAAAAAATTGAAGTGTCGTGTAGTTATTAATATGGGCCGTATTTTTCCATATTTTGGATTTGATTCGTATAACCTTCTCCCTCTATATATAACATATATTAGATTAAATATAGTATTGAAAAGCACTACCGAGAAAATTTTGACTTTGTTTTCATTATTTGCAATTTTGTTATATTTATTTAGTTAACTGCTCTACTTAAAGAATCGAATATCACACTGTGTTTATGCATTTGCAATCCCCTAAATTCTTTCTTTCTTTTGTTTTTCTTATTTGGTTCATATTTTTATCATGTTTAATGCATTTCTCATTATTACTTTAATTAATTGAGTTTGTGATTTTTTGTAGATTAATTTTATATTTATTATTTTGTTTCTCTATGTTTATTAAAGTTATGATTTTTATATGTTTAAATTCTGCATGTTCTAGTTTTATCAATATACTAGGCTAGATTAGTAGAGGGTAGGTGGATAATTGAAGGTTATGGGTTACTTAATCATGATATGTGAATTGAACTTAATTTTTATTGTATTTTTTGTTATATTAATAACAAGGTTTAATGATCATTGATCTAAGATTTGTGTTTTATTATCTAGCTTGATCACCTAGTAATTTGAGTGCTAAGTAGATGCTAATCCATTATTGTTAACATATACATCTGCAAGTAGCAAATATGTTATTAATCTTTAGAATTACATAATTCAAGCATATTGTAATTATGGTTGTAGTTAGTTGTTTCATAATCATTAATACTGCTATTAATTAAATCTAGAGATCTTATCCTATGTTATTAATTGTTTTACAATAAATCATGAACAAACCTAGGTTTATTTGTATAAGGGGATTCAAGAAGACGAACTTGTGCGATGTTCTATAGGTTAACTTTAAGATAATCATTTTATTCAATGATCAATTAATATCTCTATATTGAATATGTCCTTTGATCCTTATTATTCCATTATTATTTTTAGTTATTATATTAATTGCTACTTTTAATTTTTGTCATTATTAGTTATTCGTTTTCTTTATTAGATAACTAGTGGAATTTATATGATAATAGAAATATAGGAATTAGATTACTATTTTTATGGGATCGACCCCTACTCACTGCTTACTAATCGTGTAGTACCCTATTTTTTACTAATAATTTTTTTTTTAAAACACTATAAACTGGTGGGAAAAAGCTAAATGCACTTAAGAAAAATGGGGTGCCACTACCACACCTAACATAGGATAGGCGTCAACCACCTATCACATATTAGATACTATGCTGAAAAACAAAACCAATCAAAATGAAAGTAAAGTGCACAAGAAATACGATATATACATAGTAAAGAAAATATTTATAAAATAGGACCTTGATAATCCACAAATATTCATATACACAAAAGGAAATTAAACTAAAGTGAAAGATTAAAATGATAGAAAGCAACGGTAAGTTGTAGCCCTAAACCCTGGTCCATTGAGGATAAAAAAAGACTCTTAATATCCACACTCTCAAGCCACAAGCCCAAAACAAAGTAGGTCCACTACTAGCGATCCAAAAAACCTTCACATGGTCATTTGCTTGTAGGATTGAGCAGATGACCGAAACAAGGGGCACGTCACTATGCTTGGTACTGAGTAAGCCAAGGTACATTCTCAATAAAAGTGACAAGCATATAAGGTCCTAGCATAATATAGAGGTCAAACTAAACATATATCATGTTTATACCATACAATTACATATACATGATCTATCATGGTCATATAATATATGAAGAGTTCATGCTATACATGACTTAGAAAAATCAGGACTTATCATTCTTATCAACATAACATGAACATCATAGATAACAACATACAATTCAATAAGTAGGTTGTTCAAATAATCTATCAAGGCTTCTACCATCCATTCACATAATTTCCCATTGGGTATATTTCCCAAGCTTGAATAATTCATTAGGTCATTAATTTATAAGTCGATATTTCTCTTTCCCTTTTCCTTTTTTTTTTCATTTTTCTTTATCCACTCCTTCATCCTTATTCTTATTTTTATAAAGCAATGGATTATGTACCATCTCATGGTCTCACATACCATTGAATCCTATCCAAACCAGAGGACATAAAGTCTAGTTTAAGCCAAGTGACTTGCCTAGGTAACCAAACCCTTTTAGTATCGATACCTCGTAGCACATCATCAGTGTCTAGAGTAGGTAAAGCACAAGGATCCTATATGAAGAAAAAGCCTAGAGGCATCAATAAAAGTCCAAAGGAAGACTAACCCCAGTAGTTAATCAAGGATTTGGTACCCCCATATCCATGCACAACTCAATTATCTTCCAATTTAAGGGATTAGCGTGTTATTTTCCAAGGTTATATATGTTATCATAAAAGGCCCATGCAACATTCAAGTAACACATCCGTATACTCATTTATTCTATCTTAACTGTTATTACCCTCCAATCATATGGTGGGATTTCCATTAGTGCTTATCCAAGTGTAAATCAACCCTGTAAGGTAATCCATTTATGCCAAAATCTAGATTCTCTCATTCAAAATTAGTATCATAGCCTCATTCTAATTTAATCATAAAAGTCTTCTAAGGGCACTATATATAATATTGTGAATTTTTATCCCTTTGATCCACCCAATAGGTTAGTTAATTCATGCCAAGATGGGTGTTCTCATCATTAAAGGATCTTATAATAGGCATTATACAAAGTATCAAAGCAAAAGCAAGTGCAAAAGAACAAAATAATACACTCTAACGAACCAATTCACCGGTTTCGCTCAACATTAACTCTAGAGTGTCCCCAAACCACTCGATTGATTTTGTTAGACTAGTTGACTATTCTAAGAATAGTTATTTGGTTATGAAAAACCAATTGATGTGTTTAAGCAAAGAGCAACAAAAGTCACCACAGGCCAACTGGTCAATCAGTTTGGGCAAACCAGCAGGTTATTCTTTGGATTATTTGATAGATTTGCTCCCACACAACACACATGAGACATTTTACACATGATTCACACTCTAAATTGTTACCACATCCAAACCATAACATGCCATAGGAAACTAAAAATATTTAACAAGCTCATAAACTAAATCATGCTTCACCTTCAAGCAAATTGACCTTATTTTCTCTTCTTAATTAATTCAACATGCATCAATTAGAAAACCCAAATCACATGTAGGAAAACAAAATTAACATCTTGTATAGTAAATCACATCACATACTTATTTAAGACACATTTAAATGCTAAGAATAACTTACTTGATACTTAACAATGTTTCCTTCTAAAGAGGAAAAACTCAAGCTAAAAGATTTTAACTTTCAAAACCTTAATAATAAATTATAAATATTAAATCATTGATTAACTTTCACAAATCAATAACCTAAAATTAGAAAAGAAATGGGCTTACCACTCTCAAGAGAAAAATAGAGAATGATTCATCTAAAAATAACTCAAATTCCTCCTTAACCTAACTTGTTCTTGCATAAGTATAAAACAATAGTGAAATAAGGAAAAGATTAGAAGAGTGAAAGAAATTTTAAAGTAAGCTCGAAGTGGAGAGGAAATTAACATAAGCTCTTAAGGATTAAGATGTTTTAGAGGCTAAAAGAAAGGTGAGAAGAATGGGTGATTAGGGTTACATATAGCCAAGGAATGAGTGAGGTTATGTAACAAATCAAAAACCCTAATTTTATATTTGAGATTTAAGTTGAATGAGCAGATTTATCAAAACTAGGTTTAATCCTATTCCAAAGCTCAAATGGTGCTTTTTAGAGAATGTATGTAACACCCCCAAATTTACTACTAAAAAATTTCATTTTAATAAAAAGGTTTCACGAAAGCGAAATAACAAAGCCGTAAACTCGAGGGTATTATCACCACACTTAGTACCAGATAAGTTCACTCCTACCGTTCCAGTATTAAGTGCTAAGGATAAACAAGGTTAACATCAACCACAAGTCATTAATAAAACACAAGTCATTAATAAAACACAAGTCATACAGAAATCAGAGTGCGGTTGAGGATTACAACCCAAAGAGTAAGCAACTAGAGTTTTCCAAAAACATAAATCATCGTACAACATGACATAACGAAAATAAAATGATACATGATCAAGTCAAGAGAAAAATAAAGTCCGGCCGAGTCGCTCTCGATCCCCCAAGTTAGGTCTAGACTCAACAGTTGGTCCCACCTGATGCCTCGTAGGTGTCATAAGGATCAAAGACGTCATCCCCTACCAACACAAACTCAGAAGGGTCTTCTGCTCATGGAAATGAGCTGCACCCATGAAACGAGTGATCAGTATGCTACATACTGAGTAAGGTAACAGATGCTACGAAGGCCAAACATATAGACCATATAACATAAGCATGGTCATATAGGTAACATACAATAATATATGTAATAAGGTCGGGTTACTTTTTAGGTAACTTATTCTCTTGTCCCCTTAACAATATGTTCATTCCACACATACTCTTTATTAATCCATGTGAGTACGGGAACCCTACTATTATAGCCGGTGGACCGGAATACATACAAGGCAGAACACTCCTGACTACTATTATTCATCGGTGGACTGGTCTCTAGGGCAGAATGCTCCTGACCACTATTATTCGCCGGTGGACCGGTCTGGCCCCGACTCACATAGTGTTTCACTTTAAGTACTTAGTGTATTTCCCATGGCTTAGCTTTATTACGTTTGGTTTGTTGAGCACGAAATACCCCACTATTATAGCTGGTGGGCCAAAAATCATGTAAGGCAAAACGCTCCTGGCCACTATTATTTGAAGGTGGAACAATCTTTAGGGCACCCGGCTCCTGGCCACTATTTGCCGGTGGACCGGTTTCGGCCCGGCTCAACAATCTTTCTCTTTAAATGGATAGTATCTTATTCATGTCTTATTCAATAAGCATTTCGCCCTTGACATGCATGTTCAACAATATTCTAACTCTATCCTCTCAAGGGGGCCCGCCCCATATCTTGGGACTCCTACACCCCTTATCACGCCTTGACATCCATTCCCCCCTTACACTTACACATAATGGAAAATAATTCCTGAGGGTGTGGGTTAAGGCCCAACACCTCATGATATCAAACTCCACCTACTGTCACCCTCCAGGGTTTTCCCTCGAAAACCCTAATTGGACCTATATGGCCTAATCTTTCTCTCACTTACACTACCATTACTCCATTCATCGCCCCACACCTTATCTCATTTAAATCCAATCCCAAATCATATCGCTTCACCACTTGATTCCACATGTGACCGGAAAACCCTAGTTGGCCACTTCAACCCTAGTACCTTTCTTCTCCCACAAGTAACCTCTTTCACAAGTAACCTCTCCCACAAGTACCTTTTTTTTTGCCAAGGAACCCATACTCACCCCTTATAAAATAAATTCCCACTCTTAACCCGTACTCCACTCTCCTTTGATTATTTTTACTTCTACATTTTTTTCCAGACTAGTGCTTCCTCTCAAAACCCTAATCGGGTCTCTTAGACACCCTTACACCAACCTATGTACTATTTTTCGTCCCAAGTCTCCAATCTCTCCACAACTCTCCCTTTTGCTTATTTACACCCCAAAATAACCTTTCTCAAGTGAAGATCATTCCCATGCAAGTTTCATCCACCCCATGCAAACTATCGAGTCCCCATGCAAACCCTAGAATTCCTATACATGGTTCCCATCTTTTATTTATTTATTTATTTTGGTCATCTCTTTTTCTCTTTATTTTCCTCTCATGGATCATGAGGTATTTTGGTCAACCTCATTTCCTCCCTAGTAAACTCACTTCCCCTTTTCTTTCTTTTTATCCTTTCATTCCCATATCACATTATCAACCATCCTAGCATGCATGTCCTAGAGGGTCATATAGGGAATGGTGGCGGTTTTGTAGTAGGTAGTTGGGCATGAAGAGGAGCATGGTAGGAAGAAGAAGGAGGCTAGAGTTGGGTGATGATGGTGGGATGGTGGTCGATTTACTTGAAGGGGTAGCATAGAGGGGGTGGTGATGCGGGGCTGTAAGGTGGCGATGGTGGAGGTTGTTGGCTGTAGTAGAGGGTGGCTGGTTGGCGCTGGAAGTGGCAGGGTTGCGACGGTGGAAGGGGGCAAAAGCTGGTTGGTGCACCGGGGTGATGGGGAGCTGTTGGAAGGATGGTGGTCTGCGGTTGTTGTGGGGGCTAGGATGTTGGGTGTTGCTCGATGCTGCTGAATGAGAAGGAGAAAGAAGAGGAGGAAGGGTAGAGATGGTTGGTTGCTGGGGTGGTCTTGGGTGATGGTTGGGGGCTGCGGATGGGGAAGGGAGCTGGGTGTTGCGCTAGAGGCTATTGACTACAATGAGTAGGTGGAAAATGTAGGGAGTAGGGGAGAAAGCTATGGAGTGGTGGTGGAGTGGCTATGTAGGGTTCAGTGGTGCCACTTGGTGGTGATGGTCGGGGTGGTACAAGGGTGTGTGAGGTTGGGAGGGCTGGTTGGTGAGGGAGAGCAGAAAGGAATAGAGAGGGAAGGGATGGTTGGTGGTCAACCTCATTTCCTCCCTAGTAAACTCACTTCCCCTTTTCTTTCTTTTTATCCTTTCATTCCCATATCACATTATCAACCATCCTAGCATGCATGTCCTAGAGGGTCATATCTGATGCAAACCAAGGAGCTGGACTTGTTAATCATACACTTGGGGATGATGCACTACATGGGATGGTGCACCCTTTATCGCTTCCAAGTGGTCCAATTACAAGAATTAGAGACAAACATTTCAAGGAAGCACTACATGGGATAATCCAAGAGATTTGGGCTGACTCTAAACAGACCATGATGGGCTCAAATAATAATCAAGACTTAGTCAACATCATCAAAGAAGTTGAACAGACTAATATTTATGCAAAAACGTTTCCAACATGATCTAACCATCAAAATGCATGAATTTCATGAGTTTCAATATATTAAATAGAGGATTAAAACATGGTCTTAAATGGCTATGTTAAATACATTAAAATTAGTCATATAGCTATTTATGGTTGCCTTTAGAAGTCCAAGAGGCCTAAAAAACGTGGGAACTTGTTTATTTTATTATTTGTGCTATTTTAAAAGCTGTAGTTATGATTTTTCCTATTCTAGCTTTATTTATGACTTTTTGTATTCTAGCTTTATTTATGACTTTTACTATTCTAGGAGGGTATTTTAACGCTTTATTTGAGAATTTTCTTATTCTTGGAGGGTTGTTCCACGTATATATATATATATATAGGTATTTTGAGATGAGTAAGGACATATAAAGTTTTCAAAAATTATCATATTTGTGCGGTTTTGTGTTCCTCTTCTTTCTTAAAAGAACTTGTAGAACTTATCAAGTTAATCTTGTGGCATTCAAACAGCCAAACTTATCACCTTGATTGTTGAGAGATTCTCAAGTTTTCTAGGTGTGGCGTTTCAATCCTTCGTAGTCTTGGTTTTCATCTTGTTAGGTGTTGGGTCAAGGCTCAAGCAATATTGTCTTCAAAATCTTGGGGTTTTAAACCATTGTTGCTATTGGGTTTCATCACAGTTGTTGATGGAGGTCATATCATTTGGTATCAGAGCTTTGGTTCTGAGACAATTTTGATTATCTTTCATTTTCGTTTATCTTTTATATAATGTTACCTCTTATAGGAAAAAAAAAAAGAAAAAAAAGGAACATGATTCTAGTAAGAAAAAAATCATAAAAAAAAGAGAAAAAGTGAAAAAAGGGTACACAATTGCAATAGGGAAACTTCGTTTCGATCTTGTGTCTCACCTTATTTATGTTCTTGGCCTTTTGGTTAGTTTTTGTTGTTTCTCATTTATTTTTATCTTTTTTGAATTGTTGTGGGATTATTTTGAATTAGTTTATAGATATTTGATAAAGAGAAAAGAAGAAACAAGAGAGAGAGAGAGAAAAAGGCAAGAGTGTGTGAGACCATAAGAGGGTAAAAGTCGTTTAGTGTGAAAACACGAGCTCAAGTGTATCAATTATTGAGAGAAACACATGAGGGAGTGATTGTGAGGATTCTAACTTTGTTTTGCAGATTTTAAATATGTCCAACAATCAAGAAGATACAACCGAAGAAGTTCAACAACCTGCAGTTCCGAATCTCCAAATGCAAGCCTTGTTAGGGGAGATGAGGCGTATGTTGAGGGATGAATTAGAACCTATTCATGATAGGTTGAATAGGGTAGAAGCAGAGGCTCCTAGGAGACATCAACAAGGTGGGTGTGTTTCATGGCGGAATGTTGAGGAAGAGGCGGAGTAGGAGTTTGATGAGCTATATTTGAATCGGGACAAGTTTTAGCTTGGGAATGAGAATAAAGATGCTAGGATGAGTATCCCAAGGAGGGATAATGATTTGGGAAACAAAAAGATTAAAATCCCATCTTTCCAAGGTAAAAGTGATCCTGAAGTTTATTTGGAGTGGGAAACTAAAATGGATATGGTGTTTGATTGTCACAACTACTCGGAGATAAAGAAGGATAAGTTGGCTTCAATTGAAGTCACTGATTATGCCATTTTTTGGTGGGACCAATTACTGATTAATAGGAGAAGGAATATAGAACCACCCGTGGATACTTGGGAGGGGATGAAAATTCTTATGAGGAAGCATTTTGTACCCAACCACTATTATGGGGGATTATATCAAAAGTTGCAGAGATTAAATCAAGGTTCCAAAAGTGTGGAAGAATATTAGAAGGAGATGGAGGTAGCTATGATCTAGGCTAATGTAGACGAGGACCATATATGTGTGCTATGTTTAATGTTAAAGGCCTAAGTTTGCATATGAAAACACAGATTGATCAACTAATTTTTCCAAACAGATGAACTAATGGAAATATAGTTGAACAGTTAGGTTAACCCATTAAATGGTTTGTTTGTGGTATTAAATTATTTGGTCTCAAATTGAACCCATCAAATAGTTTGGCTATACCAATCAACTAGTCTCTAGAATCACTAATCAAATAAGCAAATGGATCCGCTAATTTTAGAAGGGGCATTGGGTTGTGGTAGTGTAAAACCAATGCACTACTCTATAGAACCAAACGATTAGTTTTGACTAAAATATTTTCTTTCATACTCTTCAACTTGAAAGGTTTAAGACTTGGTATTATGGCATGATAAGATTATTTGATGTGAAAAACTACTAAGTGACATGAATTAATGAACTCAAATAATAGATTAAATAGGCTAAGTAATGATGATCTCACTTCTAATACATTTAATAGAAAATATTATGTATTATGATATGGTTTGGTGATGTATTTATAGCACCAGAAAACTTTATAACCATTATTTTTGGGTGTTTAGCTTTTTATTCAAAACTTAAGCTTAAATCCTAGCATAGTTATTTCTATTAATCCATAAACCTTAACCTAAGCCATTTCATAAATAATTTGATCTAATTATTTTTGCTAATTTATCCTTTTATATAATGCTCACCATTTTATGGTTATTTTTTATATTTGATTTTCTCTAACCAAAAACCCTTAACTTTTAATACCCCACATTTTATGATATGTAGTTTCTATTAATCTATGTAATTGATATTGATAAAAGCGTGTTTAAAAAAGGTTTAGAAGTGTGTTTAAGGTTGGTATAGTTTTAGTTGTGATTGGTTTGGATTTTGAAAGATAATTTATTTTATTAGAAAATTGGTGATTGATTTGGATGTACTGATCAAGTGGTTTGTTTCTTAAATTGGAATATTGAAAGCAGGCAAATCAATCGAGTTCTTTGGGGTACCACTCAACTTATTTGAACAAGCTAGTTATCCTTAGGCTCAATTTTCATTTTAGAACTTTTCCAAAAAAATTTGTAGCATCATGATTCTATTTTGAGAGGTTAGTTAATGATTTTTACAAAGCATTTGAGTATTCCTAACTTGTTATACCGATTTCTAATAGAGTTGCAGAATATTTTTAATACCCCAAAATTTACAATTGAAAATTTTCGTTTAATGAAAAGGTTTAGCCGAAGCGAAATCACAAAAATATAAATTATGGGATATTACCACCACACTTAGTACCAAACATATTTACAAACATTTCCAGTACCAAGCGCTAAGGCTAATTGGGATAGACATCAAACATGAGTTGATAATTAAAACAAGCATTCATAAAAGAAATGAGTCGTTAACCGTGCAGGAAATCAGAATGTAGTAATCAAAAGGTACAGTCAAAAAGTACAATTTTAAAGTTCCAAATGTCATAAACATCATACATTAGAAATAAACTAAATATAAAGATACGAGAAAGATGAGGCGGATGGTAGACTCTGGCTATGTCACTCTTGAATCCCAAGCTAGGTCCAGGCTCAACTCTCAGCCCCGCTCGATGCCTCATAAGCGTCGTAGGCATCGAAGATAGAATCACCAACCTGCATTAAGTCAGAAGGGCCTTCTATTCATGGGAATGAGCAGCACCCATGAAACGGGTAGTCAGTACACTACGTACTAAGCAAGGTAACCGTATAACTAGGGCCAACACATAAGAGCACATAACATAATCACAACCACATGGTAGAAAAAAATTTCTCAAGTAAATAAACCCCCACACTGGTTATTTATTCTCTGGATAGTACTCGTTTCACACCATAATTCTTATCAATCCATGTGAGTATGGGAGCCCCACTATTAGAGCTGGTGGATCGGTCACTTACTGGGAAAAACACACCTCACCATAATTATATGCTGGTGGATCGATCTCCAGGGCAAACGCTCCTAGCCACTGTTATGCCGGTGATTCTCATGGTATTCCACTATAAGTACTTAGTATCTTTTATGTGTATTTAACAAATTAGGGTTTGGTTTATTGAGCTTGGGATCCTCCACTATTATAACCAATGGATCGGTCATATATAGGGTAGAACGTACCTAACCACTATTATATGCCGATTTATCGGTCTTCAGGGCACCCCGACACCTAGCCACTATTATGGCGGTGGATTAGTCTGGGCCTGGCTCAATAATCTTCCACTTTACATGATTAGTGTTTTACCGTATTTTATTCAACAGATTTTTCCCTAAACATGCATGTCTAACTCCAGCTATACTTATCCTCATAGGAGGGCCTGTCCCATATCTTGAGACTCTACACCTCCTAACTCGCCCTGACATCCTTCCCTTAATCCACTTACCCACACCGGGAACCCAACTCCTAAGTGTTGGGGTCGAGGCCCCACTTTGAACCCTCAAAGTCCACTCACCGCCTTACCCTTGGGTTTTCTCCAGAAAACCTAATTTGGGCCTATGTGGCCCATCCTTTTTTGCCTCACACAACCCAAACAATTTTAACACCCCCACACGTCATAACCCTTAGATTCAACCCTCACTTCATGTCCCACTCATTCTCATTTATTTTTATTATTTTCCTTTTCATCTTCCACCTACTCAAATTAGGGTTTCCTTCCAAACCCTAGCCTGGTCTCCTACGCAATCTTATACTATCCCACGTACTATTTTTCACCGGAAGCCCATAGTCACCCAAATAATACTTCTATTACCTTCCTCACGCCCCAAGGCAACTTTCTATACGTAAAGTTTGCCCCTATGCAGACTCTAAGCATCCCATGAATACCCTCGATATTTAACATGACAAACCCTAAAATTTCCATGCAAACCTTAGTTCCTCCTACTCTTTCATTTTATTTAAATCCCTCCCCCCATTTTTTTTATTCACCACTCATGGATTATGGTTATTTAGGTCATTCTTACCTCCGTTAGCCAACTTACTTCCCCTTGGTTCTCTTAATTTCCCATTTTGCTTTTACATGCCTCCATCCCACATCACCACACTCAATACCCTAGCATGCATGTCCTAAGGGCCACATCACATCACGTCACAACTTGCAGCATATCCATATTAGCACATATGAGAAGAGAGCACATGAACATACCTCTATTCCAAGTCGTGCTACACAGAACGCAGTTAAGATAATAGCATATAGAACACAAAATATAATTATATAGAACATCCAAGGCATGTAAGCCATGTAGCACACATTCGGCCTTAGCTACACCCTTACCTAATCATCAATGTGCTTGGAGCACACTCCTACGCCTCTTGAGGGTTTTGACTTGATTCACCTATAAGAGGAAAATACTATATGTTAATCTCCCTCTACCAGAATTGCCATAATTTCCTATGTTACCCCTATTATGGCCTAATACTAAGGCTAATAATGATAATAGTAGTTTATAATTAAAAGTAGGGTTATTATTCTTAAAATAATTAATCGTGCCCTTACTAACCAAAGTATGCCTTAGTCATACTCATAGTATTAAATTAAGGGTTCCATATTACTAATAATAACATTATTATTAGTTTTATAATGATACTAATATCGACCCTATATTCTAGTAATAATAATAGTAATAATAGTGATGAAAATAATATAAAAAGTAATAGCCATCAGGATACTTATATTAATAATGCTAGTGGTATTAGTAGCAATAATAGTAACAATAGTGCTGGAAATGATAATAATAATAGTAGTAATGATAGTATTCATGATAACAATAACAACAACAACAACAATAATAATAGTAATAATAATAATAACAATAGTAATAGTAATAATAAATATAATAATAATAATAATAACAACAACAACAACAACAACAACAACAACAACAATAATAATAATAATAGGAACAACAACAACAACAATAATAATAATAATACTAGTGATGAAAATAATATAAAAGTAATGGCCAACGTTAGTATTAGTATTATTAGTAACAAAGTAATGGTAATAATAATGATGATAATAGTAATAGTAATAATAAAAACAACAATAATAATAAGGATAGTAATAATAGTAATAATAACAAAGTTGAAGTCATTTACATAGTAATACCATTAATTAGAAATCTCTCTGAAATAAGAGTTAGAACATAATAATAATAATAATAATAATAATAATAATAATAATAATAATAATAATAATAATAATAATAATATTATTATTATTATTATTATTATTATTAGTTAAAAATAATAATATTAATATTTAAAATCATTAACACTTCTGTAAAAGGGTTTAAGGGTTAAGAAATTGGGATACCATCTAAACTTGGTGGTGGAGCCGGCGGCAGCGTGGCAGCGGTGGCGGTGGAGGAAGAAGGGTGGTAGAGAGATGGATGTGGAGGCTAGGGGAGAGTGAAGTAGGGGAAAATGGAGGTGTGGGGAGGTAGAGTAAGGTCCCCTGGTTGTTTTGGGGGGTAGAGGTGGCGCTACAGGTGGCGGAATTGGTGGCTAAGGCGGCACGAGGGGCGGCGTAGGGTCAAAAGGGGCTATTTGGGAGGGTGATTTTGCGTGGCCAGGGTGGCTCGTGTAGGGTAAGGCAAGGAAAGAGGGTGGCTTGGTTGCATAGAGGGCGGTGTAGGGAAAGTTTTGGTTGTAGAAGTGGGTGGTGGCGACGGCCGACAGCGGAGAAACAAGGTTGTGATCTAGTAGTGGCACGTGGGTCGAGTTTCTGGGTTGCCAAAATGAAAACCTAATTATGGTGGCCTTCGGGGGTATATATATAGCTCGATTGGAAGGGAAAATGACAAAGGGGAGTGGGAGAGTAAGGGGGCAAGGGTTATGGAGCTCAGGCCGGCGAGGGTAGGCCTGCACAGGTCTACCTTCGTAAGCCATTTCTTGACGGGGAAAACGAGATGGCATGAGCAGGGGAGGGAATGGCCGACTGAGATGAAGTGATAGGGAAGACGATGGGGAAGAGAGGAGGAGAACGAAAGGTTAAACGGCGTGATCGGAGGCAGAAAATCTAGCACCGATTGTGGGAGTTGTATGCGTAGGAGGAAGAAGACGTCGTAGGGGAGGGCTGGACCGACGGTCTAGGAAAAAAAGAAGAGAGAAAGGGGAAGGCCGGATCGGTCGGGAAAGGGGAGAAAAGAAACTACGCGACTTGGGCTGCACAGGGAAGGGGGAGGATTTGGGCCAGCGGGCCGGCTTAAGTCGGGGGGAAAAAGGAGAAAAAGGAAGAGAAGGAAAGGAAAGAAAAGGAAAAAGAGGGGGACAAAGGAAAAAAAAGAGAAAAAAGAAAAAAGAAAGGAAAAGGTGGGTTGGCTTAATTATTATATTTTAGGTATTTTGGGATATTTAATAAAATATTAATATTAAAATAATAATTAAATTCTCTTTATAGGTTAATTTAGGGATTTTGAAAGATTGTTCTTAAATTCCATTTTAATTAGCAAAATAGTCAATTTTTCCTATTTAAATCACTTATTAATTTCTCCTAGATTTACCTTAACTAATTCCCTCGTATTTTAATAATAATGGTTTATTTAATTAATTTTCCTAATAATTTCTTATTTGGCCATAATTCCCTAAATTAGGGTTTTGGGGTATTTCATCACTACCTCCTTAAAGAAAGACTTCATCTCTGAAGTCACCTGCAATTTCCTAGGGTTAAGGCTGAGGTATTCTAATTGGATAGGGAACCACTCTTACATCAATAATAATCCCAACTACCCCCTTAAAGAAAAGTTTCTAAGAAATGATTGTACTTACAGTAAAGTGTTCCGGGTACGCCTCCTACATGTACTTCTCAGTTTCCCAGGTAACTTCTTCGATTACATGCCGACTCCATAAGACCTTGACAAGGGGGACTGCACTTGAGCAGGTTTTTCACAGTTTGGTATCGAGGATCCGCACTGGTCTCTCTTCATAGGTTAATGAGTCATCCAATTCTATCTCATCCAGTTGGATTACGTGGGAAGGATCAGCTACATACTTTTGCAACTACGACATGTGGAATACATTGTGAAATCGAGCCAGCTCTGGAGGAATAGCCAAATGATAAGAAACCTCTCCTATATGCTCTAGGATCTTAAAGGGGCCGATGTACCTTGGGCTTAGCTTACCCTTTCTACCAAACCTCTGAATACCCTTTGTGGGGGAGACCCTCAACAACACATTGTCTCCTGACTCTAAGTCACTATCTCGGTGCCTCCGATCAGCGTAACTCTTCTACCTGATCTGGGTGGCTCTCATCCGGTCCTGAATCTGTTAGACCTGCCTTGTCATTTCTTCGATCGTCTTGGGCCCCAATACCACCATCTCACTGATATCATTCCAATATAAGGGAGTTTGACATTTTTGCCCGTACAAAGCTTCAAAAGGGGCCAGTCCAATACTGGTGTGGTAGCTATTGTTGTACGAGAACTCTATCAGATGTAGGCACTCCTCCTAACATCCCTAAAAATCTAGCACATAGGCTTTCAGCATATCCTCTAGGGTATATATGGTCCGCTCTATCTGCCCATCGGTGTCGGGGTGGAAAGATGTACTCATCTTCAACTTTGTTCCCAAGGCCTCCTGTAGCTTTCCCTAAAAGTGAGAGAGGAACCTCGAATCTCTATCTGACATGATGTCCCCTGGAGCCCCATGACGACTGACCACATACTTCATATAAGCCCCCGCTAGGTGATCCATACTCCAGGTGGAACTCAATGGAATAAACACAACCGACTTAGTCAATCTGTCCACAATAACCCAAATGGTGTCATAGCCACTCTGATTTCTTGGTAAACCCCTGACGAAATCCATGGAGATCGAGTCCCATTTCCACCTTGGAACTTTCAAGGGATGAAGTAGCCTTGCTGGTCTCCAGTGCTCAATCTTAACCTTTTGACACACTAGACATAAGGACAAAAACTCTACCATTTCCCGCTTCATGCAGGGCCACCAATACATCCTCTTGAGGTCTTTGTATACTTAGACCCTCCCAAGTGGACTGAGTAAGGAGTCTGATGTCCTTCTTCCATAATGCGGTGCTTTAATTCCGGACAACTCTACAGTACACACTAGTGACACTTGAACCGAAGGCTACCATCTTAGTGAATTCTGAACCCTTCTGCTCGGCCTTCCTACATCTTTCACCGGATCCTCTCAAGCTTGACATCTCCGATCTGACCGGCTCGGATCTCCTCGAATATGGTGGGAGTGAGTGTCAGGGCGCTCATGCTGGCATCAAGGTCCCCTTGCTTAATCATCTCAATCTCCAGGCCCGACAACTCCTTTATTATTAGGTCCGCGACTACATGACATAGTGCAGAATGTGAGGTCTCCCTACTCAGGGTGTCCACAACTACATTGACCTTACCCTCATGGTAGGTCAACTCTATGTCGTAGTCCTTGACAAGCTCCAACCACCTCCTCTGCCTCATGTTGAGCTCCTTTTGAGTGAAAATGTACTTGAAGCTCTTGTTGTCCGTAAAGAATCTACATTTTGCTCCATACAGGTAGTGCCTCCAAATCTTCAGAGCAAATACCACAGCTGCCAACTCTAGATCGTGCGTAGGATAATTCTGCTCATGCTGCTTCAACTGTCAGGAAGCATATGCAAGCACTTTGTCCTTCTACATCAACACACACCCCAGCCCGTGCTTGGATGCATCACTATAGACCTCAAACTCATCTATACCCTCTGGTAGGGTTAACATGGGTGCAGTGGTCAATCGTCTTTTTAGCTCCTAGAATACTTCTTCGCAAGTATCGTCCCACTGGAACCTTGTCGTCTTCTTCAGGAGGTTGGTTAATGGTCGGGCAATCCAGGAGAAATTTTGCACAAACTTCTATAATACCTGGCAAATCCCAGAAAACTCCGAACCTCAACGATATTCATAGGAGGCTTCCACTCTGTGATGGCCATGATCTTGGTTGGGTCCACCGCTACTCCCTCTATTGATACAATGTGTCCCAGGAAAGCCACTTCTTGAAGCCAGAATATGCACTTTAACAATTTTGCATACAGGTGATGCTCTTTAAATATATTCAAAATAGTGCAGAGGTGCTGCTCGTTATCCTCGTCCCCTCGGGAATACACCAGTATGTCATCAATGAACACCATGACAAAATGATTCAGGAATGGCCTAAATATCCTTGTCATCAAATCCATGAAAACCGTAGGTGCATTCGTGAGCCCAAACGGCATCACTGTAAACTCCTAGTGTCCATACCGATTCCGGAAGGCGGTCTTAATAATATCAGCATCGGCGATCCTCAACTAATGGTACCCCGACCTCAAATCGATCTTAGAGGACACTGTGGCACCCTGCAACTGGTCAAAAAGGTCATCTATCCTCCGGATTGGGTACCGGTTCTTCACTGTTAGTTGGTTCAATCCTCGGTAGTTGATGCAGAGACGGAGACTACCATCCTTCTTCTTTACGAACAGGACCGGTGCTCCCCAAGGCGACACACTCGGTCGAATGTATCCATGCTCCAATAGCTCTTCTAGTTGGGATTTTAACTCCTTTACCTCAATCGGTGCCATCTGGTAGGGTGCCTTCCTGACAGACTCAACTCCTGGCACCAACTCGATCTTGAAATCGATTTCTCAAATTAGGGGCATACCTGGCATCTTCTCTGGAAGCACATCTAGGAACTCCATGACAACCAGAATGTTATCTAGATCAGCCAGGTCCTTGTTTAGCTCATGTACGTTGTATAAGTATAGGAGATACCCCTTCTGAACCAAGGAAAAAAAGTCACTGCCATTACAACCTTGGTAATGGACTTAGGCTGGGCCCTCTGGTATAAAAACCTATTTCCCTTCGGGCCCCATCACGTGCTCTTGGGCACAATCAGTGACAGTCTTATAGCTCCCCAACATATCCATACCCAAAATCACGTCAAAATCCTTTTACTCTATCCCGACCAGGTCCATTAGAAAATCTGCCCCACCTATGACTAAGGCCACATCAAAATACAACTGGCTACATTTCACTTTATCACCGGAGGGAAGCATCATAGATAATTCTACTTTAGCAGCAGGTGATATTCTAGCTTTAGCAGCAAAAGCAGATGAAACACATGACAAGGTGGCTCCTGAGTCAAACAAAATATGCACCGGTAGAGATTGAATGGTGAACATACCAGTAATGACGTCTAGTTGGCGGTCAGCCTCCACTTAACTAATCACATTCAGGCACCCGCCTGACTGGCCTCCCTTCCGGGAAAAAGATCTAGGTCCCTGAGGCCTTCGCTGGGCCTCTCTAAATGGGGCATAGGCGGGGGCGGGTGCTTGCTAGTAGTGCTGCAGGGGTGTGGTTCGAAGGTACTATTGATAAGCCTGCTGCTAGGGCATCAAGGCTCCCCCCTGTGGTGTCTAACGAGACTGATACTGCTGAGTGCGTAGCGGCCTCCAACATTTGATTGCTCTATGGCCCAACTTTCCACAATTTATGTAGGTCACCAACCTTCCTCCACAGTTCGTCCCACGGTGGTTCTACCCACACTGTCTGCATAAGTTTCCTCTTAGGGGTCCCAGGCCTCTGGTGTAATCTCTTGGTGGGAGTCTCATCGGTCCTCCTAACCCTGGCTAGATCCTACCCCCAGAACTCTAGCCTTCAGGTTTCCTCTTCCCGAGGATGCTAGCCTGCTCTTAGACTAGGGTGGCAGTGAGGCAGGTGCCCTCATATAGTGTAGCAAGATTAGTGAACGATATTGCACCCATCATTCTATGGATATTGAAGTTCAACCCCTGCTTAAACTGAAACACCACTGTTAACTCATTGGCAGCGATCTCGGGGGAAAAACATAGCAGCTCGATGAAATAAGGATAATACTGTTGTACCATCATCGACCTTTGAGTGAGTTGCATAAATTCTCGAAGCTTGTCCCTTTTTAGGCTCTTAGGGTAGAATCAGGAGCAAAATGTGGTCTTAAATGCCTCCTAAGTCACTAGGGGACCATCCCAGCTATGGTACTCTACCCAGTAGGCATCTGCCACACCTCTCAAGAAGAAGGTAGCTATGCTGGGCTGCTAAGCTACGGGGCAGTCCACCACCTCAAAGGTGCGATCCATATCTCGGATCCACCCTTCGAGGATCACGGGGTCCTCTTTGCTTGAGTACGTCGGAGGATGGTGCCCTATAACCCTCTGAAGCCAATCTTCACCGGCGCCCTCTAGGTGGTGGGGGTGTGGGGCCAACACCAAGGGTTGGCACTGAACGAGTTCCCTAAAAGCCTCGTATGCCTCCTCCAAATGCCCTATTCAGTCGTTCATCTCCATTAGAAGCTGCAATAGAAAAGATGAGGTAAGAAGCAAACCCAATGGTTCGTAGTAATCACATCATAGTGTTTCCCCCTTTTGGGAAAAAAACCCCCAAATCTACCCTTACATTCCTTAACGTGGCCCGGACTCAGAATCATTAAAATAGAGGATTTCGCTAACGTATGAAAATGCTTCAAATCAGGTTAAACTTGTAAATTATATTATGTTTGAAAAGAAACAAGCGTGGTTTCGAGGACCAACGCTATGATACCAACTTGTAATGCCCCAAAATTTACAATTGAAAATTTTCGTTTAATGAAAAGGTTTAGCTGAAGCGAAATCACAAAAACGTAAATTATGGGGATATAACGGCCACACTTAGTACCAAACTGATTCACTTGTACCATTCCTGTACCAAGTGCTAAGGCTGATTGGGATAGAAATCAAACACGAGTCGATAATTAAAACAAGCATTCATAACAGAAATAAGTCGTTAACAGTGTAGGAAATCAGAATGCAGTAATCAAAAGGTATGGTCCAAAAGTATAATTTTAAAGTTCTAAACGTCAAAAACATCATACACCTAAAATAAATTAAATATAACGATACAGGAAACATAAGGCGGATGGTAGACTCTAACCACGTCACCCTCGACCCCCAAGCTAGGTCCAGGCTCAACTCTTAGCCTCGTAAGCGTCGTAGGCATCAAAGATAGAATCACCAACCTACACTAAGTCAGAAGGGCGTTCTGCTTATGGGAATGAGCAGCACCCATGAAACGGGTGGTCAGTACACTACGTACTTAGTAAGGTAACCGTATAACTAAGGCCAACACATAACAACACATAACATAATCACAACCACATGGTAGCACACAATTTCTCAAGTAAATAAACCCCTACACTGGTTATTTATTCTCTGGATAGTACTCGTTTCACACCATAATTCTTATCAATCCATGTGAGTACGAGAGCCCCACTATTAGAGCCGGTGGATTGGTCACTTATAGGGAAAAATGCACCTGACCAGTATTATACGCCGGTGGATCGGTCTCTAGGGAAAATGCTCTTGGCCACTATTATGCCGGTTGATTGGTCTGGCCCTAACTCTCATGGTGTTGTACTATAAGTACTTAGTGTCTTTTATGTGTATTTATCAAATTAGGGTTTGGTTTAGTGATCTCGGGATCCCCCACTATTATAACCGGTGGATCGGTCACTTATAGGGTAGAACGCACCTAACCACTATTATATGTCGGTGGATCAGTCTCCTGGGCACCCCGGCACCTAGCCACTATTGTGCCGGTGGATCGGTCTGGGCCCAGTTCAATAATCTTCCACTTTACGTGATTAGTTTTTTACCGTATTTTATTCAACAGATTTCGCCCTAGACATGCATGTCTAACTCTAGCTATACTTATCGTCCTAGGACAGCCCATCCTATATCTTGAGACTCTGCACCTCCTAACTCGCCCTGACATCCTTCCTTTAATCTACTTACCCACAATGAGAACACAACTCCTAAGTCTAGGGGTCGAGGCCCACACTTTATACCCTCAAAGTCCACTCACCGCCTTACCCTTGGGTTCTCTCCAAAACCCTAATTTGGGCCTATACGGGCCCATCCTTTTATGCCTCACATAACCCAAACTATTTTAATACCCCCAGATGTCACGACCCTTAGATTCAACCCTAACTTCATGCCCCACTCATTCTCATTTATTTTTATTATTTTCTTGTTCATCTTCAACCTACTCAAATTAGGGTTTCCTTCCAAACCCTAGCCTGGTCTCCTACGCACTCTTATATGTCCTACGTACTATTTTTCACCCGAAGCCCATAGTCACCAAAACGACACTTCTATTACCTTCCTCACACCCCGAGGCAACTTTCCATATGTAAAGTTTGCCCCCATACGGACTCTAACTATCCCATGCAAAACCCTTGATATATCAAAACCTAAAATTTCCATGCAAACCCTAGTTCCTCCTAATCTTTCATTTTATCTAAATCCCTCCCCTTTTTTTTATTCCCCACTCATGGATGATGGTTATTTAGGTCATTCTTACCTACGTTAGCCAACTTACTTCCTTTTGGTTCTCTAAATTTCCCATTTTTCTTTTTCATGCCTCCATCCCACATCACCACACTCAATACCCTAGCATGCATGTCCTAAGGGCCACATCACATCACATCACAACTTACAGCATATCCATATTAGCACACATGAGAAGAGAGCACATGAATATACCTCTGTTCTAAGCCGCGCTACACATAAAGTAGTTAAGATAATAGCATATAGAACATGAAATATAATTATATAGAACATCCAAGGCATGTAAGACACATAGCACACATTCGGCTTTAGCTACACCCTTACCTAAACATCGCTGGGCTTGGAGCACGCCGCTACGCCTCCTGAGGGTTTTGACTTGATTCACTTATAAGAGGAAAATACTATGGGTTCATCTCACGCTACCAAAATTGCCATAATTTCCTATCTTACCCCTATTATGGCCTAATACTAAGGCTAATAATGATAATGGTAGTTTATAATTAATAGTAGGGTTATTATTCTTAAAATAATTAATCGTGCCGCTATTAACCAAAATATGTCTTAGTGATACTAATAGTATTAAAGTAAGGGTTTCAATATTACTAATAATAACATTATTATTAGTTTTATAAAGATAAAAATATTAACCCCGAATTCTAGTAATAATAATAATAGTAATAGTGATTAAAATAATATAAAAAGTAATAGCCATGATGATACTTATATTAATAACGCTAGTGGTAATAGTAGTAATAATAGTAACAATAATGGTGGAAATGATAATAATAATAATAATAATAATAATAATAATAATAATAATAATAATAATAATAATAATAATAATAATAATGGTAATGATAGTATTCATAATAACAATAACAATAATAATAATAATAGTAATAATAATAATAATAACAATAGTAATAGTAATAATAATAAGAAGAAGAATAATAATATATATAACAACAATAACTATAATAATAATAATGATAATAACAATGATAATAATAATAATAATAATAATAATAATAATAATAATAATAATAATAATAATAATAATAATAATAATGATGATGATGATGATGATGATGATGATGATGATGATGATGATGATGATAGGAACAACAACAACAACAACAATAATAATAATAATACTAGTGATGAAAATAATATAAAAGTAATGGCCAATGTTAGTTTTAGTGTTATTAGTGATGAGTTCATATTTTGACACATTTTATGCCCTTATAATCTTAGTTTTTGGTAGTTTATTTAACTAATATAGGGGAATAATTATTGTTTTATGCTTAAGTGCTAAAAATTGTATAAAAATTATTATTTGAGCTAAAATGATATAAATTAAGTATATTTAGAATAAAATATTATTTATTAATATTTATTAAATTTTATTTTGCAGGTATTATTATTTAAAAAAAAAGTCGACGTTTGGACCAACGGCCAAAGGCCAAAGGTCCAAACGCCACACAAAAAAAACAAACCAAACGGAGGCATCACGAGGCTGCGAAACGAGGGTTGACGTGGAAAGCAGCCTCGACGCACGATCAGCAAAAGATAGGAAAGTCAAAGAAAATTTATAAAAAGGAAAGCCACAGCAGTGTGCGGAAGGAAGGACGACGCGGATAGAAGGCAGAGCCTTCCGACGCTCTGTGGAACGAGAGGCGGCAGAGCCTCCACATAGGCTCGGGCGAACGGCAGAGAGGAGAGAGACAGAGCGCAGAGAATAGAAAGGAAACCGAGGCTCGGTGTAGCCAAGGACGCCGCACGGAAGGACGAAAAGTAGGTGTGCGGCAGAGACACACATAATTCGAGGAAGATGCACGGAAGGAGAGGTGTGCGCCAGCCATCAACCGGAAAAAGAAAAAAAGAGAAAGAATTTTTTGGCACGGAAATTAAAGCGTCGAGAGAAGAGAAAATTAGAGGAAGAATATAATATCGGTAGAATTTATTTCAGATAAAATTAATTTTTATCTGAATAAATTCTTAATCTTTTATTTACAATTAATTTCGGTTATTTCTTTCTCTTATTTTTAATTTATATTTTAGATATATATTTCTGTGTAATTAATTCTTTAATTATGGTTGGCTGATTATTTATTGTTAGGGAATAATTTGACACCCTAGATTAGGATTTGAATTATAATTTTTTTTCTTTGTTTCGTGAGATTGTTTCTTGACTCTATTTTAATTGCTATTGTTTATATGTATGATTATGTCAAGTATAGTTTATTTGGTGCATGCCTTGTCCTGGTTCCTCATAAGTGACGGTATGTAGGATTATTTGCCTGCTAGGTGGCCATCTAAATATACTATAATTTATATGTATAAATTACAGCTAGGTTAGATAACAATTCACCTAATCGTTTTGTGATTCTAACCGAAGTGGTCAAACGTTTCGATACGTGTGGGTCAAGGAAAGAAAATACAACTAAACATACGTTTTGTACTAGTTTGGGTACTTAGATTGACATCCTTCCACTTACACTTAATGCATTAAATCTAGTTAAATATAGGAGCCGCTTGTTGCTGCTATACTACTAGTATTTAATAGGGTTAATATTGGCGCTTTGTCATATTAATTAATTAAGGGAAGTAATATAAGGTGTATAGACCTGCTTTTGGTGTGCAACTTGGTCGATCTCTTTCTCATGATTAAAGGATGACTTAGAAATAAATATTATATTACGACCTAATCTAGTGGTGGATTTTTATTTCCCTAACATATTTCTCATATCTACGGGTTTCCCATTATTTTCTATTATTTTCATTATTAGTTTATTTTAATTGTTCCTTTCATTCTTTTATTATTATTTTTACAACCCCCATTAGTATTTTTCTTATTTATTTATTCTATGTTATTTAGGATTTTTATTTTTAGTTTTATTATTATTTTTAAGCTAGTTAGATAGAGGTGAGCCCTCTCAATCCCCGGCCTAGAACGATACTCTTATTTACCAATGCTACAATTGACAACAAGAGGGTTTAAATTGTGTGCCGGCTACGGTCACACCAATTAGTAACAAAGTAATAGTAATAATAATGATGATAATAGTAATAGAAATAATAAGAACAATAATAATAATAAGCATAGTAATAATAACAAAGTTGTAGTCTTTTACATAGTAATACAATTAATTAATTAGAAATATCTCCGAAATAAGAGTTAGAACAACAACAACAACATAATAATAATAATAATAATAATAATAACAATAATAATAATATTTAAAATAATTAACACTTCTATAAAAGGGTTTAAGGGTTAAGAAATTGGGATACCACCTGGGCTTGGTGGTGGAGCCAGCGGTAGAACCGCGGCGGCGGCAATAATGGAAGAAGAAGGGTGGTGGAGAGATGGATGTGGAGGCTAAGGGAGAGGGAAGTAGGGAAAAATGGAGGTGTTGGGAGGTATAGTAAGGTTCCCTGGTTGTTTTGGGGGGTAGAGGTAGTGCTACAGGTTGCAGAACTAGCAGCAAACGGCGACACGAGGGGCAGCGCAGGGTCAAAAGGGGTTGTTTGGAAGGGTTACTTTGCACGGCCGGGGTGGCTCGTGTAGGGCAAGGCAAGGAAAGAGGGTGGATCGGTTGCGTAGAGGGCGGTGTAGGGAAAGTTATGGTGGCCAGAGTGGGCGGTGGCAACGACCGATGGCGGAGAACCAAAAGTCTGATTGGGTAGTGGCGCACGGGTCGAGTTTCTGGGCTACCAAAAATCAAAACCTAATTATGGCAGCCTTCGGGGGTATATATAGCTCAATTGAAAGGGAAAACAACAAAGGGGAGTGGGAGAGTAGGGGGAAAGGGTTATGGGGCTCCGGCCGGTGAGGGTAGGCCAGCGTAGGTCTATCTTTGTAGGCCATTTCTTGTCGGGGAAAATGGGATGGTACGAGCAGAGGAGGGAATGGCTGATCTAGATGAAGTGATAGGGAAGACGATGGGGAAGAGAGGAGGAGAACAGTGGGTCAAACGGTGTGACCAGAGGTAGAAAATCTGAAGTTGATTGAGGGAGTTGTAGGCGCGGGAAGAAGAAGACGACGAAGGGGAGGGTTAGACCCGCGATCAAAGAAAAAAAGAAGAAAGAAAGGGGAAGGCTGGACTGGTCGGGAAAGGGGAGAAAAGAAACGACGCGGCTTGCGCCGCATAGGGAAGGGGGAGGAGTTGGGCCAGCGGGTCGACCCAGGTTGGGGGGAAAAGGAGAAAAAGGAAGACAAGGAAAGGAAAGAAAAGGAAAAAGAGGGGGAAAAAGAAAAAAAAAAGAAAAAGGAAAAAAGAAAGGAAAAGGTGGGTTGGCTTAATTAATATATTTTGAGTATTTTGGGATATTTCATAAACTATTAATATTAAAATAATAATTAAATTCTCTTTTTAGGTTAATTTAGATATTTTGAAAGATTTTTCTTAAATTACATTTTAATTGGCAAAATACTGAAAATTTTCCTATTTAAATCATTTATTAATTTCTCCTAGATTTACCTTAGTTAATTCCCTTTTATTTTAATATAAATTGTTTATTTAATTAATTTTTCTAATAATTTCTTATTTGGCCATAATTCCCTAAATTTGGGTTTTGGGGTATTTCAATATTAATTATCAAAAGTCACTTTCATGACCTCATCTTCCTTATCCTCTTCATCTTTATTTTCTCTCTCTCTTTTGTGAGAATTTTAATGATTGATTCATCCCTATGACCTTTTTAGATTGCTAATTTTGATTCCTTCATTGTCCTTATTCCCTACTTTGGATCATAATTTCTAAGGTACACTACTTAAAACATTCCAATTTTCATCATCTGAGATTAATGGTAAAAGTGAGATTTAGAATTTGAAAATGTGCACTTAGAAGATTAGATTAGGACTTGGGTTTGATTTATCTACTTAGAAACCCTTTAACCATCTTTTTCTACAAGAAGCCTTCAACAATTTTAATCAACACCTTTATTTTTATCTCTTCTTCCCTAACCTAAGAACTCCCCAGTTCTTCTTTATACTTGCTTCACCCGCATTTTCATTGATTATCCTCCATTTCCAATATTTCCTTTCTCTTCTAATCATTCCTCTAACACTTTCTTGGTTTGTTTTTACAAAAGATAGGGATAGATTTGGGGAAAATAGTGAGGGATTAGCTTGTATCTTCTAACTTATATGTTTTCTTCTGTATGAGGTGGTTTATCTCAGATTCCTATCCTTATTATCTACTTTTATTTGATTTTTATATGATTTTAAAGGTCTTTATAAGTTTTAATATTATTTATTGTAAGGTATTCACGTGTTATAAGGGCTTGGGTTTTGAAAGGATTTTTCTTTTGGGTGGCTAGGCTAAGTTTTCTTGAGGTAAATCATTATCTTTCCTATTTTGTAGAAATAGTATTAGCAAGTGTTGTGTATGTCCTATCTATATGTGAAAGTATGAACATTAGAGATAAAAATGTGTTTGAGCATGATGATATGGAATAAATGGAATATTGATATAAAATCTAACTTGAGATTTTGTGTGCTTAAACTTCATGTGTAACCTTGGTACTCTAAGCAACTCAACAACATTAGCATGGGTAATATGATGTATAAATTATTTGTATGATGGTCTAACATGAACATAATATGAATCATGATTTCCTCGCACTTTTATTTCATGAGATACAAGCATGAGTGTTATGCGCTATTGAAATATTAATTTTGATTTTGGTAATTCATATGTGTATCCATGAATGTTATTGTTTAAACCTTAACTGGCATATGATTGATGTCTAGATTGATTGACTAAAGTTCATGGAATATGATTTTGTGTAAGTATGTTTGGTAGGGGTTCTTTCTATAATACTCCCAAATAGAGTGGAGTGTTATAATGATTTATATGGATTCTTATATCGCCCTAAAAACCTCATAGTTAAGTGTACTTAATGTGGAGGAATTTTAATGATGGCTGACTATCCTAGGAAGTTTTGGAAGTTTCCTAAAAATTTCTCTCAAAGTGTGTGAGTAAGGAAAAGACTCTAAAGAACTTGTGTTGATATTTGAGGACAACCAATCGATCCTAAATCTATATAGAATAACTACCCGTGGCTTGAGTGAGGTTAAGGCGTTATAGTTTTACCCCGACCGATCAACTAGCCAAGTAGACCCATCAACTAGTTAGCTTGTAACTCTAGTGGTCCTAGTCTTAGGTTAAACCCATCAATTTGTTTGACCAAACCAATCAAGTTATTATTAGAATAATCAATTTTTTGAGATAACCAATCGAATGGTTGGTCTATGACCACGGTAGTGTTAGCCTCTTCTTAGACTCATTAACTAGAGTAACAAAACTTATCAACTAGTGCTTAGAATAGATGATTGGTAGGATTGACCGGTCAGCTAGATTTCCACCACTGTGAGGGTTTAGAAGTGCCTAAACAAATTAAATGGTCTTTAGGAACCACCGATTGTTCTCAGCTAGAATTGCAGTTCTTACTTATTTCTTCCTGAATGTGATAATTGACTATGCTTATGCAAAGAAGGTCATTTATATACTAGTACCTATAAGATTGTTTGGATTAATTGAGTTTAATGATGGACTAAATTTTGTAATAATTGATCCTAGTTTGACCCTCCCCTAATATTGACCTTTTCTTAATCACAAAGTGATTTGATGATTAGATGGATAAAAAATGGATTTTTCCTTTTGTTTATGTCCATGTAATGAATCATGATGATGGCTAATAGACTTCTAAAGACTTATATTGTGGTCTTAAAATGTAGAACCCTATATGTTTAAATCACGTAATATAAATAGAAGAAAATAACATGGGTATATGATAGCCTTAAGTTGACTTTATCTTGACCACTCATTGACCCTATCTATAAATAGTGACTTCGCTTAGCTACTTTAATAAATGGATATATGACATGAGTTAGGGTTAGATTCTAGTTGACCTCTAATTGGACCTTCTTCTTGGTCTTTGGGATTTGCTTGGAATATTCTTTAATGAATGGTATGACTATGGTTAATTAATGAACTAAGGCTTTCACGTTAGCCCTAGGCTTTGACCAAGAATTGAATTGTAAAAAAAAGAGAAATAAATGGAAGTCAAAAGGTCAGTTTGGACATTTATGGTTGATATTAGTATTATATAATTGATAAAGTAATGGGATGATCACTTTAAGATACTGTTAATGGGAACATTAGATAATGTGAGAACCTTACATGGTTATTTTTTGATTCAAATACTTATTACTTAGTGTGATATTGTTTGTGGACCTTAGTGTGTTATAAAATCTTTATCAAATAATATTTTAATCACTTAAATTTGAACAAGAATTATTATTGTATTTGATTATTCGATGCTTGATTAGCTACTAAGGATTAGTCTTCCATCAGGCTTTTTACCTTTAGGTTCCTATGTGCAAAATCAAGGTTGATTGCGGGATCCTCCTTGATCCTAGAGTCTTTCCTCCTCTAAACATTGATGGTGTACTAGAGGGTATCGATACTATAGAGTATTGTCACCACAAGAGAGTTTTTGGCTTCCGTCCAGACTTATGTCCACTAAGATATTTTGGCTTTTGCCCAAAATTATGTCCACCACTAAGATATCTTGGCTTTGATCACACTTTATGTCCTTTTATTTGGTTTGAATTACATAGGTATTAGGATACAATGGGAAATCATCCCACCCATTTCTCAATAAATTGCTATAAACGAGTTCTGTGTTCACCTAGCATAAGATAATAACCAGATCTAAAGATATATTAAATTTGCCTTATCCTATTTTATGTTCAATCTTGATATGGTTATTTCAATGACATGGTAATTGGTATTTGCTTATACATATTTAAGAACTCACATCTTACTTAAGTAAAGAACTATTATATAATCTTGTTCACTTACTCATTAAAATGGTATAAAGGAATGTTATTATCACTTTAATGAAGGATAGTTAACATATAACTACCAACCTTAAATGTGACATATCTATTGTGGGGGGTGTGTGTGTGTGTGTATACATGTAAACAATGTGTGCTACCATATACTTCCCTTTGAAGTTACATTTGTAGCATGATTATGCTATCCAGTCATGTTTCCATGACTTATCACATGGTATATTTTAAGTATAATAATGATCCCTTTATTGTTACAATCCATGGTATACATGTGCATTAATCTACAAGATACGCCCTATAAACTATTGTGTGGATAATATAAGTGAATCATATTTCCTCAAGAATATGATATATATATATATGATATAAAATGTATATCATTGTACACCTATATGATTATGACCAAGTGTGTTTTGGTGGATCGAAGTATGTCCTCCATGACCTTGTGTGATAGTACAAGATTGAAAGAGTAAGAGTATTGTGTGTACATTTTGGTATGCCTTATAATAATAAAGTTGCATGGGCCTTGCTAGTACATAGGTCAAAATTAGTGGTAGTATTGTATGCTTAGTATGTATACATACTGATAGGGTTTTTTAGCAATCCTCGTCTCAATCTCATAAGCACAAGGCCTTGTGTAGGTTTTTAAGGACAATTAGTGGGTGGTATATCCTCTTCTTTAGCATAATTAGGTTATGTGAGTGTAGTCAATTCTAAAGACATTCTTTAAAGTATTTGAGTGACCAAGGCATCCTCCCTTGAAATTGATTTCCTCTAGCTAACATTTTTCTCTTAGTTTATCTTTTGACAATATTTTAGTCTTACAGCCTTGGTTGAAACTTTAAATTTCATACCTTTACATAGTTTCTTGAACTCTCTAGTGTTTCCATATATTTGGTTTGTTAGACACATAGCCTTTTATCTAATGTGAGGTAGGCGGTAATACGACTATCTTATATTAAGTATAGTGGTATCACCACATTTTTGTTTATAAGTTTTTAAGTATTTTTGCTTCCTCAATATTTTAAAAATAAAATTATTTGGTAGTGAAAATGGGGGTGTTGAAAACTCAACCAAACTAGACTGACCTAACTAAACCTAAACCAAACTAATCCTAATCTAACACAAACCAACACCCTCTATTTTTCATGCAAAATCGCCACCTTCACCACAAACCTAATGATGCTCATTTACATTAGCATGAACCCCCACACATCCTCCACCTATTTGTGTGAATATCCTAATCAATAAAACACCCTACAACAACAACCTGCCATGTAACATAGTTTCTAGTTACATTACTCATGCTCCCTCAACCCTTGTAGTATAGCAAACTTATTCAATAAAGACCATGCACCACCACAAATTTATGTTCTTGAGCTCATCCAGTTTTTGTCCCTTACATTACCCAACTCCTCTAGTGTCATCCTTAGATGTTTCTAGCACCTACTTATGCACATTTTTCCCCTAACACGACCCTTTTCTGGCATTATGCTTTGTTGAGTTATTGTCAATGCCCTTGGATATTAATTGTTTAGTTGCTAATATAAGTGTTTATTGGGGTTTAATTTAGGTGGAAGAGAATGTTATTAGGAGGATGAATTATGGTGTTAGGTTGATTGTATTTTGATGTTTGGGATTTATAAATAACTCATATGTCTTACTAAAATGTTAAATATCACATGATAGCATATTATGTTCAAAATGTGTATATTATTTTAAGCTTTTCTTGATGCATTATATTTAATTTCCAAATAATGGTAGTATGAAATTATATATAATGGAGCATATTGAAATACTATGTGTAAAAAATCATGCTAGAATAGATTTAATGTTATGGATGAATTATACAAGGTGTATAGGTATAATATGATAGGTTGAAAATGTTTAGACGTAGTTTTTCATGATTAGTATAATTTGTATCAATTTAGATATGCATGTTAGAATTTTACATGTTATATTATGTGTGGAGGAAAAATAATCATTTGCCATGTATGGTAATTGACCTACATGCTAAAATATTTCAATTATCATATTTTATCCTTTTCATAAAACATATTACATAAAAGAAAATTAGTAATTAAAATGGATAATAAAATGAAAATTTTAGGATCAATGGTATTTTGGTCATTTATGACTTAATGTGCTTGAAAGTGAATAATCGGCGATAGGATGGTATTAGTAGATCTTTAAGTTTACCTTAGTGCTAACTTTGACTTGAGTTTATCATTGATATTAGTGTTTACTTGAATAATTAGAAATAAGTAAAAGTGGTTAAGTTTGAAAATTAGAGTTATCTCTATTATGTAATTTTGTGATCATCTTATAAAAAATTTAATATTTAAAGTAAAAGACTTTGAGATCAGAAATTGTAGCTCTTTAGGGATAGGTACCCTAAAGACATTGTTTAGCCCATGGGTTGGTTTGGATTTTGATGGTGTACCTTAGTGCCCTGGTCAAGCTCCATATCTTAGTCTACTTAGCTCTTTAGACTTTTTAGAGGATCCACATGCTTATGGATTAGGTTTCCTTGTTGGTGGAATATTTTGCTTATGTGGCAATGCGATTAGGGTACCTTATTATCCTTAGGTTGATAGTCGATAATATAATATATTGCCTTTGTGTGCCTCTATAACCACAATATCTTAGTTTCTCCAAGTTTGATATGATCTCCCCTCGAGTAAAGAATATTGAAGTAATTATTGTTTGTTTTGGAATGATATTAGATTAGAGAGTTGGTAGTTTCCTTTGTAGCCTACCTATAGTTTGGTACCTACCTTCATTCCCTACCTATGGTTCGATAATTACCTTCTTACCCTACTTATTGGGTTTTAGAATTTACTGCTGAAATTATAAGATATAACGTGATTGTTATGAAAATTTATTAAGAATGTTTTAGTTTTTGCATTAGTATAACTGAAAGGATATTTTGGGCATGTGACCTTAGTGGAAATATTTAGTAAGATTATTTTTATATCTCTTATATGATTTAGTATTTTTATATTATGTTCTCTTATAATACTTTTTACGTGATTCATGCACCCTTTGCATGCTTAGTTTTCTATAGTGGTTTACTCAATACCAATATACTCATGTGTTGCATTTTATGCTCTTTTACTTATTCAATGTGAAGTTTTGGTTATGTGTATTGCTTGTGAGTTCAGCTTGACCGTTGGTATTTTGGGTTTGAGATTTTGGAATATTTAGTTAATGATTTGGTATCTTTTAATCCAAATATACCTAAACTCAGGTGTCACTTCAAAACCCTTGTTATTAATCTTTGTAACCATTGTCCAATCTTGCATTATTAAAATAATGATAATATGTAATGTAATCTCTATTCTATTCTTATGATTGTTGTTATTAATTTAACTAGAGTAACATTTTAGCCTTAACATTGATATGAGAATGGTAGAAGAAACTAGACTTATACTAAGGGATGGCAATGGGTCGGGTCTGGGTCGAGTCAGCCATACCCTGATCCGAACCCATTTATATTACCTAGACCCAAACCCAACCCAGACCAATTGGGTCTCAAAAGTTCAGACCCAGATCCAGATCCATCGCGTTTAGCGGGTAAATAGGTTTTAAATGGGTTCGGTTATTTTTAAAAAAAAAACTAATTAATAATCTATGCTAATATAAATACATTTATGTTTTATATAACTTAATATATATTTTTTTGTTATAAAAAATCATCTAAGTGAAAAAATAAATATATTAAAATTGGTATGTTAACTTTTTAAATGGTGTTTTAATACTTTTAGTAGAGATGTAAACGGAGTGGATTTGGGGCGTGTATACCCATATATGTATCTGTATCTGATAATAAAATCAGTACCCAAATCCTTACCCGTACTCGAATCCATATCCGCTAACATATCAACATCTGTATCCGTTGGATATTTGTTACTCAACGAATTATCCGTTTACCGTTAATGGATATTATCCGACGGATAAATCCATCACCCGACAGATAAACCCATTTAGAGTTAAGCTAAATGACAATTTTAACTTTAATTTATATTATATTTAAAAAAAAATTAAAGGTAAAAAGGTAATTATATATCGGGTAAACGGGTATGGATATGGATAAGGGTATGGTTACGGGTACGGGTATGGATATCCCATACCCGTATTTGTACCCGAATCCGACGGGTATTTTTTTTCCATCATCCATATCCGTTTAAATATCCGTCGGATAAAATCCATCGGGTTTTGGATAAAATCTGCCCCATTTACATCCCTAACTTTTAGAATACAATGTTATACATATTGTTTATAAATTAAGTATACAAAAATAAAATTTAAAAAAATAAATACGAAGCTTATTTAAGGTTAATACAATAATGACAAACATAATATTAGTATGTATTTATATATATATACATATATATATACACACACACACACGTATATATATTAAACGGGTTTAGCGGGTCGGGTCTGGGTCTAAAACCAGATCCTTTAAGATATATATGGACCTAGACCCAATCTAGACCTGTCGGGTCCAAAAATCATAGACCCAGATCCGCTTAAAATGAGGCGTGTCTAGTGAGTCTAGGTCGGGTCCGAGACCCATTGTCATCCCTACTTATACTAAGTATGGTGTAACACCCTGCATTTTAATGCTTTAGTGTTAGCAATTAACTCTTCAAAATGAAAATTTTAAGAAATATAAATGGGGGTGTTACAACATTTAGATACCATGGTCTTAACCATGGATGTGGTTTATAATATTGAATATTATTTACTTAAAAGAAATAAATCATTTGAGCCCATATATCTTTGATCCTCATACTAGCTAACTAAAGAGTAGCTATTATATTCACCTTTAAGTATTCGCCAACGATCAAGGGAACCCTAATTGGTTTCAATTGCTCTTTTACTCTATGTTACACATATGATGTACTTAAGGGGTGTCAACACTTAAGGATCTAGATACCTAAGGATGTAAATAGTTTGTTGCTACCTTGGTTTATGAGCAAGAGCTACATGCATTTATGTCTATATGGTTATTTATAATGAGTTGGTCACTACCTTAGCCTATGAATAAGAGTAGAAGCCATTTATATCTACTTAGTTGATCATTAACCACTTTTTGGAGTGCTATCATGGCTAAGTTCCATGATGGAGAATTTAAGTGCTTCCTCAAAATTCTTTCACGGATGTAAATATATGATCACAACTCACAAGAAATAATGATTCGAATGAGTCTTAAATGTGTACCAAATTAGTTTATTAGCAATGAGTTAGTTGATACCTTGGCCTATGAACAAGTTGTAAGCATTTATATTTATATAATTACTCATTAACTACTAGTTGGAGTGCTATCATGGCTAACTTCCATGATGGAGAAGTTAAGTTCTCACTCAATATTCTTTTGTGCATGTAAATGTTTGATCAAAACTCTAAATAGATAATAACTTTAATGAGTCTTAAAGGTGTATTAACTTGGTTTTACATTAACTATATGCTTAAAATTGGTATGGTTATTTGATTAATATGATACTTGTATTGCCACATAGATAGTTAAGAAATAATGCTTGATTAAGTTATAAATGTTTGCATGATCTAGCCCATTACTCATATTAATATATAGAAATAAATTTCTATATAACATTGTGATCAAAGTATCATGGATGATTAAATGAAATAGACCTTAGAGTTTACCTAAGTAGCTCACATTTTGGTATGTCACTTCACACATTCATATGTTGATATCCATGATTCCTAAATTTTATGGTAAACATGATGAACCATAAATTATATACAATTGGTGAATAGCATGATATTTCCATGAACTTCCATGTCTATCATCAAGTATGATTTCATTAACTTCCATATACATGTATAGAATGCCATAATAGTGAATCATGTGAAGCATGTTATTATATAAGCATGGTAAGGTGTGTTATCATGACTTGTATGCCTATTATGACTATACGTGCATAAAACATTGTAACACCCCCATTTTTTGCAACTAAAAAAATTCATTATTAAAACATTATAGAAGAAAAAAATATTAAAAACACCAAGGAAAATGAGATGTTACCACCGCACTTAACGTAGGTGTCAACCACCAGTCCTATATTAGATACAAGACCGATAAACTAAACCAATAAAAATGAAAGTAGAGTGTGCCCGAACACAATATATAGATACTTACATAAAATATTTACATAATAGAACCTCAATAGTCCCTAACATATTCAAATATAGGATTATGTTAAATTGAAGCACAGAACTACAATGGTAGAGAAAAGAAGTTAAGTCATAGCCCTAAGCCCCAACCCATTAGGCACAAAATAACATTCTTTAGATTTCTACGCTTTCAATCCCCAAGTTAAAAATGAAGCAGTCCCACTACTAGTCATCCCCCAAAACCTACACATGATTATTTACTCATGCGAATGAGTAGGTGACCGAAAAAATGGACACAAGAGTATGCTTCATACTAAGTTACCTACTCAACAGGATTCACAAGCATACATGATCCTAAGATAATGTAGATATCATACTAAATATATCTTATCCTTATGCCATATGATTAGATATACATTCTCTATCATAGTCATATAATGGATCAAAACTTCATACCATACATGAATTAGATAATTTATTACTCATCATACTTATAAACATAACATGAACATCATAGATAGAAACATACCATTTGCTAAGCAAGTTATTCAAACACCTATTAGGGTTTCTACCATCCATTTACATAGTTTTATATTGGTTCTATTTTCCAAATTACACATTCCACTAAGTAATTTATTTACAAGTCATTATTTCTCTTTCTAATTCTCTCTCTCTCTCATTTTCCTCTTCATCCACATCCTTATTCTTATTCTTATCCAGTGATAGATACCACCCCATAATCTCACATATTATAAAAGCCTATCCAAACTAGAGGACATTAAGTCCGATCAAAACCAAAAACCACCTAGGTGACCAGACCCTTTAGTATTGACACCCTTTAGTACATCATTAGTGTCTAGAGTAGGTAAGGCATCAAAATTTAATAGGATCCCAACAAAAGGCACCAACAAACACCTGAAGTCAGACAACTAGACCCCTACTCAACTTAATCATCTTCCACTTTAAGTAATTAGTATGTTATTTTCCTATGATATATGATCATACAAGGCCAATACGACATCCAAATAAAAAATTCACATTTTCATTCCATCATAACCATTTTTACCCTCCAACCATTTGGGGTGATTTCCATTAGTGCTTACCCAATATTAATCAATCCATCATGATAACCCATTTTAGGCCAATGGTCCAGATTACATTACCCTTTTGAAGTCATAACATACTTATTCGGGTGCTTCCACTAAAGCCTTCCCAAACACTTATTGAGAATTCCATGAGTTAAGATCCATTTAACCCATCCACTAGGTTATTCAAACCATGAAAAAAGTAGATTCCATCATTAAACAATCATATAACAACATTGGGCATAGTGTCAAAACATATCAAGTAATAGAGATCAAAATCACACACTCTAGTCAAACTAGTCAACTGGTTTGGGTTAATTAATCAATCGGCTTGACTAGCCCATCAATTAGTTTGGGTTGACCAATCAACATATTTTACTCACTGAATGCAAGCTTTCCTTGAACTGGTTGATCAATTTGGCATAACAAGTTAACTATTCTAAGATTAGTCGATTGGTTCTACCAAACTAGTTACTAAGCTTACCAAGAAACTGACTAATAACTAAAGATCTACCATTCAATCGGTTTAGCCCAACAAATTGACTGTTATAAGAACCAATCCATCTGTTTGGTCTAACTAATTAATCAGTTTGCCACTAGATAACACATAACAGACATTTTTCATGTCAATCACATACTATAATCTTACCCCATCCAACCTATAACATGTCATAGCAAAGTTCCAATAATTTACCAGCTCATAAACTAACTCATGCTTCACATTAAAGCAAATCAACCATATTTTCTCTAGAATTATTCCTCTCTTTTTTTTAGGATTCACAATTAATATAGTATGCATGGATTAGAATCCAAACTCTTATATAGGAATATATAATTAAAATTTTACACAATGCATTACATCACATGCTTATTCAGACCTTATTTTAGGTGTAAGAATGACTTTCATGATGCTTAACAAAATTAACTACTAAAGAAGAAAAACTTAAGGTGGAAGATTTCAACTTCCAAAACCTTTAAAAATTACTTTTATCTCATAAGTCCTTCATTAACTTTCATAAATCAAAACTTTAATTAGGAAAGAAAATTGGACTTACCACACCCAATGGAAAATAAAGGATGATTTAGTTGAAAATAAATCAACTTCCTCCTAAATATAACTCTTCTTAATTAAAGATAAAATATGAGACAACTAGAAAAAGGATCATAAAAGTTAAGGAAATTTAAAAGCAAGCTCAAAGTGGAAAGAAAATAACACAAGTGCTAGAAGATTGAGATGTGTCAAAGGCTAAAAGAAAAGTGAGAAAGAGTGACTAGGGTTATTTATAGCTAATAAATCGGTAAAGGAATGAGTGGGTTTGTGCAATAAATCAAAAAACCAAATTTTACTGATCAAATCTAAGTTGAATAGGTAGATTTATCAAAAGTAGGTTGACTTCCATCTTAGAATTCAAATGGTGATTTCTTGGAGAATATAGGTTGAGTTCATCAATATCAAATACAAGAAGGGGTAACGGAAGATCGGCGTGGGAAGATATATTCAAGATGAGTAGGGACAGTCTAGAAATCGAAGCATGATTCCATAGGTGTGCAGAGGAAAGAGATAGAAAAAGATAAGAGTGAGGTCATTCTCTCCCTCAATTTTAAAAATTAAGCCCTTGAATATGTTTGAGATAGCAATTAAAAATGAATAAATCATTAAAAAAAAAGGCTAAGAATCACTCAATAATATTTTAGAGTTAGATTATCAAGATTCTATTTTGATACAATAGATTTTTTTCAAAAAAAAATTGAGCTTTGAAAACTAATTGAATGGATCAACCTTGAGATTGTTTTAGCCTATCAATCAATTTTTCTATCAAATTGTTGATTAGCTCCCCAAACCAGTTGATTGGTTCCCCAAACTTGTCGATTAGTTTGGTGAAAAAAAACACCTAATTTGAAATGAAAAATCAATCAATCGGTTTGCCTGAAAACTTTTTTATTTAATTTTTCCAACATTATTCAAATCCATATTTACCTCAAACCAAATGATATTTCCAAATGAGGATAAAAAATGTATCAAGTTTTACTACACACCATAATTTTCCATTCTATTAATCATACAAAAATATGGGGTATTACACAAACTCCCATGATAAGGTAAATTGGCTTTATCAATAAGTAGTTGTAGCACCCCCAATTTACCAGCTAAAATTTTTCAATTTTGTAGAATCATTAATTATTAAATCACTAGGTGTTAATGCCATACTTAGCATAATTTTGACTCCAATACCTTTCTTATGCCAAGTGTTAAGGCTAAAACAAACCATAACCAATGTAAATAAGCAGAAATTGAATAATACATAATAGAAATTACAAATAAATGTTCTAGGAAAATAACATTAGCAAAATATAGCAAGGGACATAATATTCTAAAGGAAAACCGATTATACTCAAAAACTAGCAACCAAAGATACGACATTGGTTTACCCTAAATCTTAGACTAGAAGGACCACTCTAAAATATTTCATCTTCCCAAGGACTCCACTTGTCATTCTCATTCTTATACACTTCATGCCACTCCATGGTCCTCACTTAATCATCTAAAATAGTAGTATTAATACAAACTCCTCACACTAAATAAATAAAAATACCTTATAAGAGAAAACATACCCACATATCATATAGTCACAAAAAAACCTAGGGCATGAATCATAGCCACATATAATATTCACGGAGTTGATATATAAACATCTAGCATCAAATTCAATAATAGAACATACCAGTCAACTTCTCATCATTTCAAGGTACAAAGTTATATTTGATTAGTTAAATACATTCCAAACATAGTGGTAGGCACTAAAATGGCTACCAACCAACAAATCCATCACACTAACAAGGTAGGGTACTAAAGCGACTACTGAACAAAAAATCCATCATAGTACCAAGGTAGGGTACTGAGGCGATTATCAAACTAACAAACCTATCAGAGTACCAAGGTAGGGTACTGAGGAGAGTATCGAACCAAAAAATCCATTTCTTTCATTTTACATAATGATATCGATATTTTTACTTTCTTACTATAGAGGGATAAAAATCAACCTAGGAACATAGTGGAATACCTAGTCATTAGTTCCTGAAAGCAACATAATATCCTTACCTCAAAGCCGAAGACACATTGGTATGCCAGGTCATAATATCTCACAAAGGCAACAAAATATCCTCCCAACCTCAGTCATCTAGTCCTTAAGTATCGATAACTCTACAGGACATGCCAGTCACCTATATATTATATAGTAGGGCCTTAAACGAGGGTATATATGCACACCAGTGAACCAAAATAATGAGGGCTAACACCTCACCTCTAAGGTAGAGACCCCTAGGGAGCAACCAAGCCCAACTCGAGGTCTTTCACTTTAAGCATTAATATTTTAGGAGGTGACCATATAAGTTGCATATGACACAACAATATCCATTTGTCATACTTAACCATTTTTCCTTTTATTTCCAATTATTTAGATAAACCCTAATGTCATAGGTCTTTGTCAAATCAAGTTAAAACTAAGGTTAATCTATCAAAAGTGTTATTCTAGCATCCAATTATTTATAAAGATACATTAGGATGAAATTATCAAAATACCCTTCAAAACTCTAGTATTGCCATTTTATTCATTTGTCTACCAAACATTATGATTATCGAAGATTGGTTGTGAGTAGGTAATATTCCACATTCATTTAGCATGTAGGTTCTCAAGGCTCAAGCCTCTTGATATTTGTTCATCACCTATAGTTTGTTGTGTTTGAAGAAGAAAATAATAGAGAAAGAGGATAAGGTTAAGTTGGGTTCGAAAACTTATAGTGGGTGGCTAGAATTTTTTCTTTTTTTGTGAAGTGTTTGGGTTTAGAAAGGGTACAGAGAGAAGAGAATATGAAAAGTATCCCAAATTCTCAACTTTGACCTCTAATACCAATTTCATGCGTATGCTAAACAAGTTAGCACATTCCTAATGGAAGATGGTGGCTTATGGGATAATTGACCACCAAAAGTTAAAAGAGAGAGGGGATGAGAATTATGATAGTATTTAAAGTTTGTTAGAGCCAAAGATCAAACACTCACAACTACCACTCAAGATTTCAACATTAAGATAAAAATTATGAGATTTTACACTCAAAACAAAGTTTTCACTCAACTTTAAAGAGAGGGAATAGGGGTGCTTTGAAAATCTGATTTTAATTTAATGGGGTAGTGTGTCCCATTATATTGAGGCTACTCATATTTATAGTGGCAGCTATTTGTACAAAAAATCCATTACACCCTTCCCTTTACCTACTTACTTATATTCCAACCAATCTAGTTAACTAATATAATTTAACAATGATTTGAATTGTAACTGATTAGGTTCAGGGCATGGAGGGTGTTATAGCCTAATTTTAGACACCATACCTCTATATGGCTAACTATACATGTTGATTTATCAAAGTACAATCAATCACTCACTTCTCATACTTAATCAATAAGTCATCTAGCTTTTATGAACCAAGACTTCCTGATTTGAATTGGCTATCTTTCGTCACCTACTCCACCATCCACTCATCTTCTTTTATTATTATTATTATTATTATTATTATTATTATTATTATTATTATTATTATTATTATTATTATTATTATTATTATTATTATTATTATTATTATTATTATTATTATTATTCTTTGAAATCGGCTTGGTAACATGGTTAACTTGGCTTCTTAGGTAGCAGGATACTTGGCAACAACAATAAAATAGTTGTTTGATCTTGGGCTTGATAGTTGGCTAGGCTTTGGCTATATATGCTACCATAATTGGTTATTGTTGGGCTGGATATGCCACCATGCATGCATGGTTGGTGCATGGGCTAGTATGTCCACTTATTTTCACATATTTATCTAATTAATTTTATCCAAGTTAAGAGTATTTTGTGATCCCATAACTTAGAAAACTTAATTAATAAAATATTATTATGGGATGCTCTTGCATTAGAAGGGGGATGACTAGTTTAGCTGGTGGTATGGTGGGTCATTCAATGAGGATAGCAAAAGGCAAAGGAAGAGAAAAGTTATCACACAGGAGAGGATGGTTTAGGGGTGTTTGTGTGTGGATATTGGAGAGGCTACGACAAAGGCTTCTTGTGCAGGGCATATAGTATTAGTGGTGGTGGTTAGTAGCAAGGTAAGGAGGCAAATGGGGCTTGGTGAGTGTAGAATAAAAATGGGGATGGAAAGAGGTCCTGAAATGCCTCAAAAATTATAATTTTAAAAAATATAGTTAAATAATATTTTATTAGAAAAATAAATTCAATAAAATTATTTATATTTAAAATAAAAGGGAATTAATTAGGGCTAATCAAGAAGAAATTTATAAGTATTTTAATTAGGAGAAATTTGGGTATTTTAGCTCATTAAGGATTTTATTTTGAAAAATAATTAAATAAATTATTTTATTTAAAATAAGAAGGGAGAAAATAGTTCCAAATTAATATGAATTTTATAAATAATTTAATTAAAGAAAATTAGGGTGCTTTGCTAATTAAAATGGAATTTATAAAAAATCTTTTAAAAATCCTAATTTAGCCTAAAAAGGATTTAAATATTATTTTATTAAAATATTATTATTTTCAAATATCCCAAATATCCCAATTAATTTAATTAACCTAACCCATTATTTTTCCTCTTTCCGTTTTCCTTTTCTTTCTTCCTTTTTCTTTCTTTTTCTTTGTTTTCCTTTTCTTTTTCTTTTTCCCCTCCCCTGAACTGGGCCTGTCCCGTGGCCCAGACCCCTCTGCTTTTTCTTTCCTTTCCCGTGACCGTTTCTTTCTTTTCTTTGGCCCGACTCTGAAACGCCGCTCCTCCCTTATTTCCCCAAAATGTAGTGTTTTGTTAAAAAAAAATTAACAACCATCGTCGGTCGGTCCACCTTCCTTTTCTTTTCTTTCTTTTCTTCCCTAGACTGCCAAGTCTGCGTATCCTTTTCTTCTTTCTTCTTCTTCCTCTCTAGCCCATCGACCACCTGCAACTCCGTCGACTGCAACCACCAAAAATGACACTATCGATCTTCCTATTTGACCGGCCAGTTCCCCTCTATTTTTTCCTGCTAAGCTGTTGACCCCATCACCCAACCAAATCTCCCCCTTCTCCCACGATTCCCTCCCTTTTTCCTATGCATACCCCTGCCCCGAAAATTGCTTCCACCGGCCAACCATTACCTCTGGTAACCCTAACCGTATTTTCATTACCCCTTCGTTGACCCACATAACCTTAACCTCTCCTCTAAACTCTATAAATACCCCCCCATAATTAACCCTTTTTAAGCTTTTGATTTCTTACCCAAAAATTTCCCCCTTTGTTGCCTCCTTCCTTTCAGATGTCGTTTTCGCCGCCCTCTCTTCCCACCCAACTCATCCTTGCGCCTCCCTCTAACTAACTACACGTCCTTTCTTCCTCGATTCTCCCTACACAAACCACCCCAGCTGTGCAAAGTTTTCTTCCCAACCAGCCTTTCCTTTCATCTCCACCGCCCTCCGAACCACCATTAGCCACCTCTTCTTCAACTGTCGCCGCTCCTTTCACCTCCCAAATTGTGCTGCAAACCCTCTGCTACCTTCCCCTACCTTTCTTTTCTACTCCCTCCCTCTCCTCCTCCCTTTCTCTTCTTCTTCCCCATTCGGCCACCACGAGCGCCGCCACCCTTATTTTGTTCCTCTCCTTCTAGGCAACTCTAAACACCCCATCTCCCATCTTCATTCTTCCCTATTTTGTTCCCAACCCTCAACTTTTCCCCTTTTCTTCTCTTTTTCCAGCTGCAGCCGCCACTGCCGTGCACCACCGTCGGTGCCGCCCCTCACCACTAGTTTAAGGTTGAACCCTAAACCCTCTCAACCCTTTTTCACTATTTATACAAGCTATAATTTATTTTATTTCATTTATTCGAATATATATATGCTATTATTATTACTATTATTATTATTATTGATTTTATTATTATTTCTATTGAGGGTCGAAGCCCTATTATATTTATATTTTGATTTTATTATTATTATTATTATTATTATTGTTGCTATTATCTTTAGTATTATTATTAATATGTTATTATTATTATTATTATTATTATTATTATTACAACTATTTTACTATTAGTGTTGCTATTATTATTATTATTAGTATTATGCGATTATTATTATTATTATTATTATTATTATTATTATTATTATTATTATGATTATTGTTTTCAATGTTAGTATTATTATTTTATAGAGGGTTGAGACCCTATTGTGCCTATTTTGAATTATAGTAGTAGTATTATAGATATCAAGTCTTATTATTATTAATATTATCAATATTTTATCAATAGCATTTGTTATACTTATTAGTGTTATTTTTATTATTATTATTTAATAAGTTTATTATTATTCAATGTAGGGTAGAAATCCTACTTCACTTTATCATCAAATATTATCCCTACTATTATTACTATTTTGATTATTATTTTTTTAATAATATTATGGTTTTTATCATTATCATTATTATTATTATTACTAAATTTTGTTATTTATTTTACTAATGTCATTATTAGTATTATTTTGGTAAAGGGGCTGAAGCCCTTATTTCACTATGTTTTGAGTAATGCCCTTTTTATTATTATTGCTACTATTTTTATTATTCTTATTAATATTAGCATTGATATTATTTTTAGTATTTTTGCTATTATTATTTTAGTATTTTATCAAAATCCTATTCTTAGAATAAGTTAGTAAATAATAGTATTTTTGGCAAGAGGGAATCTAATTATAGTTTTTCCCTCATATAGGTTAGACACGTCAAAGCCCTAAGGAGGCTTAGGAGCGTGCTCCAAGACTGGTGTCGTTTTAGGTAAGAGTGTTACTAAGGCCTATTGTGTGTTGATGTGCATTATATGCTTTATATGTTATGCATCCTATGTTTATCATTATATTGATTTTATGTGTGGTATGGCGTGGAGTTCAAGTGTGTTCATGTGTTATTATATGACATGTGTACTATGTGTATGTGATGAAATATTGTGGTATATGATGATATGTGTTGTGACCCTGTAAGACATGCATGTGAGGATGTTAATATGGTTTGTGTGGGGGAAAGGATGAAAAAGGAGAATGGAAAATAAGTTGACCAAAGGATGTGAGTTGACCTAAGTATTTTAATGATCCATGAGTGGGAGAATAAAATGGGGATTTTAAATAAAATAAAAGAGTGGGAGAATCTATAGGTTTGTATGGGATAATCTAATTTATGGTTTTGTATGGGAGAATTTAATTTATGGTTTTATATGGGAGTATATAATTTGTAGTTTTATATGGGAGAATTTAATCTATGGTGTAACATAGGAGGATCTAATCTATGGCTTGTATGGATTGAATTTAGGGTTTTTTATGGAGAAACCTTAGGTTTTGTGTGGATTGAATCTTGGGTTTTGCATGGAGGAATCTAGGGTTTTTTATGGTGGAATTTAGGATTTTATATGGATGGATCTAGGGTTTGAATCTAAGGTTCCACGTGGGAGCTTAGGGTTTGCATGAAAGGTTTGAAAGGTTGCATGGGATGTGTAAAGTCTGCATGGGAGTGAAATTTATGTATGGAAAGTTGATTTGGGATGTGAGGAAGGTAATGTAAGTGTTGTTTGGGTGTTTTAACACTTTGGATGAAAAATAGTACGTGGATCAATATAAGGCTATGTAGGAGACCAAGCTAGGGTTTGTGTGGACAATTATGGTTTGGTATAGCTGCTTAGGGTTTTTGTGGTATCATGTGTATTTGGTGATTAAAGTGTAATTAATAGAGTGGAATTTATGAGTTGTGATGTGGGGAGTGTTAAAATAATTTGGGTTGTGTGAAGTTGAGTGAGATGGCCCACTAAAGTCAAAATTAGGGTTTCTAGGAAGTTAGAAGGTGTAGGCTTATCATGGTATAATACGAATCAGTTGGAGGATAAGTGTAAAGGGAGTGATTTATGCATGAATAGGGTGAAAGCTTTTGAATAAGATACTTAAAACATTGATCATGTAAAGTGGAAGATATTGAGTCGGGCCCAGACTGATCCACCGGAATAATAGTGGCCAAGTATTGTGGTACCCTAGAGACCGATCCATCGGTGTATAATAGTGGTAGGGTATGTTACCCTAGGTGACTGCTCCACCGGCTAAAATAGTAGGGGATCCCGAGCTCAATAAACTAAACCCTACATTTTACTAAGATATGGGAAAGACACTAATTACTTACGATGGAATACCGTGTGAGAAAAGGAGTCAGACCGATCCACCGGCATATAATAGTGGTAGGGCATGTACCCTAAGTGGCCGATCCACCGACTAGAATAGTGGCTAGGAGCCGAAGTGCCTTGGAGACCAATCCACCGGCAAAATAGTGGAATTCCCGTACTCGTATGGACTTGATAAAGAGCATGGTGTGAAAATATGTCGATAAAGGATTAATGAAGTAATTAATCTAAACTATATTAGATCTTAGCATTTTCACCTGATCGTTCATCTGCCTTTATATTATTATGTTGGATTATGCTCTTTTTATTATCCTGCATGGTTATGTGAATTTTTTGTGTTGGCCTTAGTGCACAGTTACCATGCTTTGCATGTAGCATAATGATCACTCGTTTCATGGATGCTTCTCATTCCCACGAGTAGTAGGCCCTTCTGACTTTGTGTAGGTGGGTAAGACATCTGGTGGGGCTAAGTGTTGAGCTTGTGGTTGGCTCAAGTTTGAAAGTGTCGTGGCCATATTCATTCTTTATGCGATTTATATCCGCATGTTATTTCTTTTGTATCGGATTTAGCCTTTTTGATTCATTACTTGTATTAAGTATTTTAAATAAACCTTTTTCGATTGTAAGATTATTCCCTCCGAGGAATTTTGATTTCACGCTCTGATTTCTATTTTATTATTGATTATAAACTTTTACACGTACTCTGATTTTTAATGTATGATCTTTCTAGTTCTTTTATGAACTATTGGTTTGAGTTTAATGTTAACATTTTCTTAGCCTTAGCACTTGGTACTAAAACGGTCGGAGAGAACCGGCTTGGTACTAAGTGTTGCAGTAACATCCTCAGAATTCATAGGTTTCAAATTTTAAATTCTTTTGCTTTAAAGAAAAGTAGTGAATTTTTGGCTGTTACAGGTGCACAATAATGAATAAAAGGGAGGGTAAAGGGAGCTTGGGAGGAAGAGGTTGTTTATTTGCTCTTGGTTTCTCACACAACATAGGAGGGAGAGGGAAAGTGATTTAAGAAGGGAACTGGCATGTAAGGAAAAGAGGAGAAAAAGAAGGAGAGGAAATCATGGGGAGAGGGTGGGTATGGTGTAGATGGTGTAGGGTAATGGTGTGCACGATGAAGGAGTTAGGGTAGAGGGAGTAGGGTGATGGTAGGAAAATCAGGCACATTTTTGGGGATAGGTTAGGGTAAATTTGAGGAAAAGAGTTAGGATAAAATGTCCAAGTAAAATTTATCAGGTTATCGAGTTGTGTTTATTTGACAAAACAAATACTAGTTAGGACCCAACCTAAGTTTAAAATTTAATATGAATCCTCTAGTAGATTTTACCCTAGTTAATTTTATATCTAATAAGTTGTAATAAATTAGACATAATAACATTATATTTATTATCAAATATTCTAAAATAATTACTATAGTTAATATATAAAATTACTGGTTATAATTAGGATTTCTGGAACTGAGGTTAGTAGCATACTAATGTGCTCATTTAATCTGTCACGTACTCAATCTCACAAGTAAAGGACCTTATGCATTTAGTTAAATGTGAAAATTAGTTGGCTAATTTATGTGCTAGGTTTGAAGCAAGCAAGCGTGCATGTTCTGGTGGATGTCCCTATTATTGTTCCTTTATAGACCTAAACAATTCTCTATTTTCCCCCTTTTTAGTAAATGTTCTCTTTATTATTCTGTTTGTTTTGGACCTAATATAGTCTTGGTTTGGTTGGTTGGATACTTAGCATTATATCCAGCATGGGATCGTTAATGATAAATCTATCCAATGATAAGTGTGGTAGTAAAAACCTATTTTTTAGGAGTATTCTCATATTTATACTTCTACTAACATTTTAAAAATAAAAATATTCTATAGTGAAAAATGGAGTTGTTATAAGTCATGTCATGAAAGTTTGTAGATTCAAAAAATGTATAACTCATATTTAATTAGTTTTAAATAATAAATAATGATATTTGATAACTTTCATTCGAATCGAATAATTAAATGAATGTGATTTGTAGTTCTATCTAAGGTAATACACACCATAAGAGATTGATGAAGAAAGAGATCAGTAGGCCAAATCTATATATATATGCATTGGTGTCTAACTCTGTAAACATTGGTCTAGGTAAATAACACTGTATTTTTTTAACTAGGTTTCAGTAGTTTATATTTTGTAACAAATGTATAGGGGATGATTCTTGATAGTGGATGTCATATATACTTTTTAACTAATGAAAAATGCGTGTAATGTATGTAGGTTTGTGATTTTAAGGTTTTGGAATTTGACGTTGATAAAGTAAGACGATACTTCTTCTAGCTAGATAATTAAGTATGGGTTTTAAGTACTTTTATTTTGGCAAGAATTCTGAATGTGTGAAGGTTTTGGTGTGTTGGTAGTATTGTTGAGTAGTGTTTTGATTGAGGTGTTGGTGAATAATTTAGAAATTTGTTGATACTAGATGTAACACACTAAAATTTTATAATCTTTGATTTTGGGTGTTTAGCTTTAATATTCAAAACAAACCCTTAATTAATAACCTTTGACCATAAACCAAATAAATTCATAAATATATTTTTTCCCTAATTATTTTTCCTTCTTTCTTTTTACTAAACCTATCCTAAACCGATTTATTTTTCCCAAATTATTTTTTCCTTATCCAGTACTTTAACCTAACCAAATTAAACTTAAAAGTAAAATAATGTAAAATAAACCTATTCCACCCTTAACGCCCCATCCCCCCAACACTAAATCCCTCCCCTTCTTACATGACAATCTTCACCATCACCATACCCCTCCACTGAGCTATTCCCTGTTACCCCATATGCATGCATATATAAATACACACAAGCACTCTTCAATTCATCTAAACAACCCACCAACCCTACTCCCCAATGACAGTTCAATTTCTTCACAACAAAACCACTCATTCCCTTTCCTTTCTTATTCTAACTAGCTCTGCTCCCCTTCATTTTTCTCCTAACCTTTTGATTACCCTTACCCTGATCCCTATCTCTCTCAGCCTTATTTGCTTTTGCATGCAAAAATCCATCCCCTATGCACACTATCCCTCAATGCCCTTGCACCATCACCAGCCCATTCCCTAGCCATTTCTTTTACCTCCACAAACTCCAACCCTACCCCTTCTTCAGCCTTGTTTGGTTTCACCATCCCAGCTCTTCACATGCACCTCTACCACTGTCCTTCTTCTTCATCTTTCTAGCAATCTATTTTTCTATTTCATTGAACCTCCCTCTCTTCTTCCTCTCCCCTTATTCTCCTTCTTTCTCCTCCTCTTCCCCTTAGTATGTTCATTTTGTTTGCCTCACATGTTTGTGCCTTCCCACACAACCCAACCATTTGCCACAGCCCTACATGCACAACCCATGTCCATCAACTACCTCTCTTGCTTGTGTTTCATTGCCCTCTACACCCAAACATAACCCTCCCACTATGCACCAACCCACGACATCAACCACCATCACCAATACATGTTACCAACACTACCCCAGCCTTTGGGAGCTTCTTGCATAGCCCTACCTTTCCTCTGCCACCTCCCTAACCTAGCTACTTTCCATGTACACTAACCCTGTACCCCCATAGCCATCAACTTCACCCAACCACCCCAACCATCACCCATGACCAACAGTAGCCCCAATTCCTTTATCCTCCGCCCTTGAGGCTATTTCTAACATTCCCAACCACACCTCCCAATCTACCACCACCTCCTTTTGACCCTCTTTTTCACTGGCACCTACTAGCCTCTACCACCTTATAGCGTAGATAAATCACCTACTACACCACCTCTCTCACAGCCATCATCCAAGTTCAGACAACTAAGCTCTAACAATACCCTTTCACCAAGCACCACTACTCATTCCTCCTACATATGTTGCCCTTTTTGAAATAGCACTAAACATCACCACCATCTCCACCACCTCTACCTCACCCTTCCTCCATAGTAAGCCAGCCATCCACCCCCCGGGCGTTAGTGTGCACTACTCACACTATGCATGCAGTGTGAGAAGTTTTGGTTTTAAAATTTTTGGTATCCATTTTAATAAGCAAAGGTAGTTTGGTAATTTTAGAAAATGGATATAGTATAATTATTATTTTATCTTTTAAATATTAATATGTTAATTGTGGTATTTTGTCTAGATACAAAAGTTTGATTAGTGAGGCCTTATAATATATATTAGGATAATGATAATTTATACTTTGTTGGAAAGAATGTAACTCTTATACTCTACTAAAATGGTAAATAGTGCATGAGAGCATATTAGGATTTTGTATGAAATATTTAAGCATAAGTTGTTACATTATAATTGTGTGCTTATTATTGTTATCATGAAAATAATTAAAAAGAACATATTGTCTTATGTAAAATATTTTGTGTAATAAAGTATGGCTAAAATTATTTCAATATCATACATGGATTTTATATATCATGCACGTTTATAATGATAGGTTGAGCATGCCTAGATAAATAATTATTATTTATGTCTGTCCTAGAGGCAATTTGGTCATTTTGAGTGTGATATATATATCAATAAGCATGTCTAATGTGCATTATATATATTGGTGAGCATGAGACATATGGTTATAGATGAAATGAAAGTACATGCTAGAGTTTTATGCATAGAATCTAGACTAAAGGTAAAATTGTCATTTGGTATATATGATAATTTAATTGCATGATAAATAATTTAATTATTATTTTTTATCCTTTTCATCATAAATTAATAAATAAAATGGATTTACTATTTAAAATAGATGAAAATTGGCAAATTTTGACCTTAGGGCCATTTTGGTCATTTTCTACTTAATGCGCCTTAGTATATTTTTACTACTGACCTTGCTATTGACCATGTTTGTGGCTATATTAAACAAATGGAAAATGAATAAAAATGGTTAAGGGAAACAAAACATATGTGATTAACTGTGATTTCATGGTCACCTTAATAAATACTTAAAGTGAAAAACCTCAAGATAGGGAATAGTAGCTCTTTAAGCTTTAAAACCATAAAGACGTGGTTTAGCCCATGATTGATAATATATAATTTCTAGTGTTCCATTGTGCCTCGGCCAAGTCCTATATTTTGCTCTATTTAGCTTTGTGGATGCATCACAAAGTTAGGGGATTTATAAAGGATATGCATACTTATTGAGAAGATTAAAAGTAATGCTTATTGGCTTAAGATACAACCAGACATGGGAAATATATGAAACACATTTAATGTGGGTGATCTATTCCCTTACCTTCAAGATGAGCCCTATGTAGATGACGTGGATCCCTCCCAAGACAGGGAGGATGATGCAAGAGCATACCATACAAATATTTCATTAATTAATTTTTTCAAGTTAGGGGATCACAAAACACTCTTAACTTAGATGAAATTAATTAGTAAAATAAGAGAAAATAAATGGATGTACCATCCCATGCAGGCATGGTGGCATGTTCAGCCAAGCCTAACCAACTATGGTGGCACATCAGGCCCAAGGCCAACCAGCTATGTTGTTATTATTTCAAAGTATTATGCCACCTAAGAAGCTAAATCAGTCCAAGCCGAAGGCTGATTTTGAAAAATAAAATAAAATAAAGAGAAAAAGAAAAAGGAAGACAAGTGGATGGTGGAGTAGGTGAGGAAATTCAACCAAGTCAACAAATCAAATTATTTTTGTAATACCCCCAAAAATCGTAGTTGAAAATTTTTGTTTAATTAAAACAAACACAAGTATGGGGGTGCTATCGTCGTGATTGATACAAGACTAGCCCCCAGCCAATCTCGCACCAACCACAAGACTAAGTAGAATTTCACAAATCATCAAACACACTTAAGGCAGAGAAACATAGAAAAATGAAATATTTATAATGAGAGAATCAAAGTGCGTGATTAAAAGTTATTACAACCAAAATAGAGTTACATAGTCAAATCCCCCAAGGGGATACAAGATACAATACAATAAAAAAATAGAAATAAAGAGAGTCCGGCCCATATAGCTCTTGGGCCCCTATGCCAAGTCCTAGAAGGTTATCTCTCAGCCCCACCCGACGCCTCATAAGAGTCGTAGGCATCAAAAACGGTGTCTCCTACCTACACAAACTCGGTAGGGCCCTCTGCTTGTGGGAATGAGTAGCACCCATGAAATAGGAGGTCAGTACACTACGTATTGAGTAAGGTAACCATGTAGCTAAGGCCATACACAAAATACATATAACACGAGGTAACTATCTAGATAAGCAATACAGGAAAAACATATAGTACATGCCGTGATATAGTCCGGTTAAACTTAATCGTTAGATCTTTGGTCAATATTTCCATTTCACACCATTCTTATTATCAATCCATGCAAGTACTAGAACCCCACTATTATAGTCGGTGGATCAGAAAACACCCAGGGTAGAACACACTTGGCCACTATTATTCGCCGGTGGACAGGTCTGACCCCGACACTAATGGTGTTTCATTATAAGTAGATAGTAACTTTCCACGGTTTATCATCATTAGTTTTGGTTTATTGAGATTGGGATCCCCCACTATTATAGCTGGTGGACTAAAAAAATAACAAGGAAAAAACACACTTGGCCACTATTATTCGCCGGTGGAACGGTCTCCAAGGCACAAGACACCTAGCCACTATTATTCGCCAATGGAACAGTCTAGGTCTGGCTCAAAAATCTTTCTCTTTAAATTTTTAGTACCTTATTCGCTCAATAATTTAGCCCAAGACATGTTCTTGGGACTACCCGCTCACACAAAATGTCTACTCCTATTCTCATGAAAGGGTCGTCCAATATCTTGGGACTTCTGCACCTCCTAGTACATCCAGACATCCTTTCCCCCTTCTCCTCACTTACAATGAATACCCAACTCCTAAGTGCATGGGTCGAGGCCTACTTTCTCATAACTCTAAGTCAACTCACTATCGCCTCTAGGGTTTTCTTCGGAAAACCCTAATTTGGCCTATATAACCCAACCTTCCTCTATCCCACATAACACATGCTCCTTTGCCCCAACTCATCACCTCACTTGATTCATCCCCAATCATCCCACTTTACTTCCCATTCTGCACATACAACCCCAAAATCCTAGTTGGTCACCTCAAACCCTACCACCTCTCTTTTCTTATATGTTATCTCTCCATTACTCTTACTTACCATCCCTTCTTCCACATGAAACATATTCACCCTCCATGTGACATCCTTCCACTCGTACCCCATATTTCAATCCTCTCCATTACTTCTTCCTTCCATGATCTCCTCCACTTAGGGTTTTCCTCCCAAACCCTAGCAAATTTCCCCATGCACTTTTATACCAACCTACGTACTATTTTTCACCCATGGACCCCAATCACCCCCAACAACTCTTCCCTTGCCTTACTTAAACATCAAGTCAACTTTTCCCACGTAAGGATTATCTCCATACAAATATTATCCATTCCATGCAAACCCTAGACTCCCTATACAAGATTCACTTTACCCTCTTATTTCATCCATATTATCCTTTTATTTTTCCACCCATAACTCATGAGGTAATTAGGTCTAGTTAACGCACTTCCTTTACCCCTTCAAATTTCCATCACACGCCATATTTTTCAAGCTTCCTAACATGCATATCCTAAAGGGCCACATCACATAAGCACCACAAAGCACAACATACATATCATTTTATACATGTCATAAGAGAACACATACACTTACCTTAACTCAGCGTTGCACTATAAGTAAATATTCATAATCCCATAAAGCACACAATATATCATCAAACATAAAAGGAAAATACTAGGGTTTGGACTTAGTTCGCTTATAAAAGGAAAATACTAGGGTTAACTTCCATGTTACCAACATTATCATTATTTCCTACTTACCTTTATCATAACCTAATATTAGGGATATTAATAATAATAGTAGGTTTATTAGTAAAAATAAGGTTATAATCCTTAAAATTGTTAATCATGCTATTATTAGCCAAAATAGGTTTAGGTAGTTATATTAGTCAATGACAAGATATTATTAACAATATTAACAACAACAATAATAATAATAATAGTTTGAATAATAATAATAATAATAATAATAATAATAATAATAATAATACTAGTAACACCAATGTTAATAATAATAATAATAATAATAATAATAAAGTTAAAAGAATAATTACACTAATTATGCTTAAGAGCTAGGAAGATTAGGGCACAACCTAGTGGAGGTGGCAACTAGGTGGAGGCGGCGGTGGTGGAGGAAGTGGGGCTTGGAGGGGTGGCCTTTTAGGGCTAAAAGAGGGAGAGTGAGATGATGGTTGTAGTAGTGGTGGACTCTTTGGGTTGAGAGGATTAGACTGGTGGAGAAGGAGGGAGGATGAAGGAGAGGGAGAAAGGGAGAAAGGGAGAAAGGGAGAAAGGAAGGTAAGGGAGGTAGGGGAGGCTCTACTAAGTGGATTGGGTGGTAGGAGAGGTGGTGACTGTAGTGAAGGAAGCGACGCAAGGCGGCGAGAGGGGCGGCGATAGGTGCAAAGTGGCAGGTCAAGTTGCCAACTTTGTATGGATGGGGTGGCTCATGTAGGGGGAACTAAGGGTGGTGAGTGGTATGGTTTGTTGGAGGGTAATGCAGGGAAGAGTTTTGGTGGTGTTTCAGGCGGCAGTAGGAGCAGCGTCTAAAGCGACGATGGAACAAGTGTGCTGGATTTTCTAGGTAGAGAGCCAAATGGGATTGGTAGTGGTATTTATATGCCATTGGAGGGAGGATAAGACATAGGGGGAAGACGAAAAGGGGGCAGGTGAGGCAGGGCTTGCTGGCCAGCAATGACAAGCTAGTACGAGTCTGAAAAATTATAGTTGTAGGTTCGGTCGAGTAGGAGAAAAGGAAAGAAGGGCACACATGGAAGGGGGTATAGGCAGGTCGAGGCTGGAAAGGAAAAGGAAAAGGACAGGGGGAGAGAGGGGAGTTGCAGGCCGGTAGGATGAAAGATGGCAATAGAGTTACAGGTTGACCTACAACTCGAGGATGGGGGAGAAGGGAGGAGGAAGAAGACAGGGGGATCATTTGACCGATGTGGGGGAAAAGAAAAGAAAGAAAAGGAAAGGGGAGAATTGATGGGCCCAGGGGAGAAAAAAAAAAGAACTGTGGGCTAGGCCACGAGGGGAAAGAAGAGACGGAGGGGAAGGTTGGGCCTGGCATAGCCCAATCCGAGGAACAAGGGAAGGAAAAGAAAAAGGAGAAAAAGAAGACAGAAAAGGAAAAAGGAAAAATAGGTCAGTCGGGGTATTTAAAATATTTTGGTCTTTTTGAATATTTAAAAATAATAATAATTAGTAAAATAATAATGAAATTCCTTTTTATATTAATTTAGGATATTATAGGAAAATTTTCTTAAATTCTATTTTTCACTAGCAAAATACTTTAATCTTCCTCAATTAAATTCTTTATTATTTTTCCTCTTGTTTATGTCTTAAATTCTCTCCTTATTTAAATGAAATAATATATTTAATTAATTCTCCTAATAAATCCCTATTTTATCATAATTTCCTAAATTAGTGTTTTTGGGGTATTTCAATTTTCATTGACTAAGCATGGGAGATGATTGATTAGGTATGGGAGATGATTGAGTGATTTGTTCTTTGATTTATTAACTATCATTTCAGCATATAAGGGACTCCATGTTGTGGTATGGTTGTCAAAATACCACACATGGGCTAGTTTCATTTTAGTTCTCATCCAACTAGTTGTTAGCTTGTATTAGATAACTAGATAGCAAAAAATGATTGAAATGTAACTAGGAACGTAAGGGGGAAGGGCATAATGGACTTTTTGTGTAACCATGGTTGTCACAATAAATATGGGTACCCTCAACATAATGCAAACGCACTACCCACTTAAATTACAAATCAAATTTTTGAGCTCCCTATGTCCCCTCTCATCAAAGTTGAGTGAAAACTTTGTTTTGAGTGAAAAATCTCACAATTTTTATCTCAAGTGTTAAAACTTTGAGTGGTAGTTGTGAGTGTTTGATCTTTAGCTACCTTAGATAAAATATTATCATACTTCTCATCTCCTTTCTCCATTTTAACTTTCGATGGTCAGTTATCCCATATGCCACAATCTTCCATTAAGCATGTGCTAACTTGTTTAGCATATGCATCACATGTTAACTTATGAGTCTAGTTAGAGGCTAGTAGTTCAGCCTGAAATTTTAGGACTATCTAGAGTTGACTTTAATATCTTTATTCTTGGTTATTATTATTATTATTATTCTTTACTCTAGTGTCCTCCTTTATTTCCACTCTTTAATTTTTGTAACATTTGATGTTGTTTATTTTTAGAGTGCCACTTATATGGTTTTCCTCTCAATCTTTTTTCTTATAACTATGTTATTAATTTAATCGACATAATGAATTTTTGCTTCAGTGAGAATGGTAAAGTTAACCAAACTCGTGCCAAGTCTAGCAGTAATATCCTTTATTTTTATTAACATAGCTTCCTTACTTAACTCTTCAAACAAAATCTTCTAGTCCTAAAAATAGGAATGTTAAAGTAGATATATGTCAAAATTTTTAAATTGTAGATTTGGGTTAATACATGAAAAACATAATTTTGCATGTTGTTTAAACCAAAACAAACGAAAGGAAAAAGAAGCATAGGATACTAATTCTTCTCCAAAACCATTATTTAAGGTGAGGAATTAATTTATTCAACTTTAGATAATGGCTATAGAATATAACCGTCATATAAAATATTAAAAAAAAATTCAAGCTAAACCCTTCGAGAATCAACATCTTGAATTTCATGTCTTTTTAACCCTTAGATAACGGATATTACCATAAATAGTCATCTGAAGTCATAGCATAAGCATTTTTATTGTATTTTAGATTATTTTTTTGCAGTGCTATCAAATATTAGATAATCTAAAAGATCATGATGACTTGATACTGTTAGCTAATATCAAAATTAACAAGCATCAAAATCTTGTTTTGTGGTAGCATACATTGTTTTCTTCTTCTTTCAAATCATTTAGTACCATATATACATATTATCTTTTTGAGTTGTATATGCTAGTGCGTACCTGTATGTGTGACTATTAGTAATAATTTATTACTATTATAATTATTATCATTATTAATAAAAATAGCTTTTATATTTGATATTAATATCATCATGATCCTTTTTTAGTTTATACTACTTACGTTACTATATGAATACTAAACAATAAAAATTACTCTATATTATTATTATTATTATTATTATTCAATAGTATGAGTATTACCCAATCAAGCTATAATATAAAGTATAGGTATATAAAGGATAATAACTACTGATATTAATATCATTACACTATTAACCTTAATAAAGTACAAATAAAATAAAGTAGGACCAAAACAAATTATATCAGACTACATTAGTTTAGAAGTATCAAGATCATAATGCAACAAGCCAAATAAGACGAGTGAAAAATAATTCGAACGCAACGTGGTGGAAATCCTCCTACCGCTTCTTAATACACCCTTTAATCTCGTCATTACGGAAAACTGAATATTGTTGTCCCTTAGATATTTATTTTCAAAAATACGGCCATCCTGTTCATCCCAAATTGTCCAAACAATTACAGTAAATGTAGCTATTCAATCCTTCTTGAAAAAAGAACTCGCAAACTCTTTTTTTTTTTTTTTTTTTTCTTCTTCCTTTCTTTGTCCAAATTAAACCGATCTTCCTTATTACTATCTTTCCACCCATATTTCAATCATCATCAATAGACAACTACATAACCAATTAGCCAGAAATGATTGTTATGGCCGTTATTAGTATTGTAAATTAATCTTAGAAGACTATAAACAGTCGTAATCAAGAGCCGAAAGAGGATACAAGAATTGAGTATAAAATCAACTTTCCTCATCTCTCTCATTTACTGTAACTTCATGTGCAGTAGAATAATAGCTCGGAACGCATGCTTAACTTTAGTCGTCTGGTTTTATTCAATTTCACATTCTACCCGTAACATTGGTATCAAAGCCATTCTTCTGGTACAAAAATGGCAAAGGGTACACATTTGATAAGAAAATAAATCAATGTTGAAAAAACAAGAATCACGAAAAAATGTTAGTATATCAATCTAATTCCCTTCACAGAATCAAGCATATAGAGAATACTTTCATGCCAAATAAATTCCTTCTCCTGCCACTCCCGGCCATAGCTCCAATTTTACTGAATCCTACTCTTATTTCCTGTGACAAATCACCTATGCTTACAGAAATTGCTTAAGGGGCAAAGAATTACCATAAAATTCCTACACCAATGTGGAATCTGAGTCATACGACAAACAACATACTATTATTGCAGTCATACCAAATGTGCAAAGCTAGAATTCCTGCCCTTTTACGGAGAAAATAATGCTGGAGCGAGCATCCCCCCATATAATAACAATAATCTATTTATAAATTTTTCTAAGTTAGGAGAATCTAAAGCTCTCTTCGCTTGGACAAATATATGGACTAGATTATAAGGAGTCGTGCAAGCCATGAACAACAAATAAAAGCCATCAACTCACCACCTTTGTTTGGCTTCACTATGGCTTGAATATGGCTCAAAAATATGGCTTGAAAAAGCCATACATACTCAGCCAAACCAGCCTGCAAACAGCCAGATGGAGCACCTAATTTTCAAAAATTCAAAAATGCATACCATCTTTTTTTGCAGCAGATTATGGGGTTAATATTTATAATTTCCAATACCTTAATTAGTATGAATCAAGGGGACTTGACGGCCTAGTGAATAGCCATGGAAGCCAGCTAAGGAGAAGACATGGGGAAGGAATAGTTTCTCTATTTAATTAAACATAAGCAAGGGTAATGTACTAGTATTTCCTTTCTTATAATTTATGTTTCCTAAGTCCTATTATTAGCTTGTAGACCTAATGTATTAGCTAATGCACGGGGAATAGGTTGTGGAAGGTTCGAAAAATCAGCTCCCATGCTGATTGTTTGAGTGGATTTATTCCAACCGTAGTTAGAATACATTAGAGTAATGTTTAGTTAAGTTGTACCTTTATGGTTACCTTAAGGGTTGATTGTAATTTTCTCAACCTCTTAAACTCTTTATATGAGTGTAGAGCTGAATGTAAGAGGCAGCAACCCATTGATATTGTGCAAGCCATTTTCAAATGCCTTCTTCCTAAGAAACATAGTGCATGGTTTATTATTATCTCCAAAATCTTAAATTGTTTATCTTAAGAGTTAAAACCTTATGTATTTGATCTCAATGGTTACTTGAAAATGAAATCCTCTCTTCCATCTCATTCTTTCTACTATTTTCTCTTTCGTTGGAGCTTAACCTAAGTTCCATAATCAACTCTTAGGAAGACATAATTTGTTTAGTAATTTATGCATTAGAAAACCTCCAAGGTTAGGTATATCACTGTGAATAGTTCTTTGGTGTGGATGTTACACCTTACATTTGAAAGTAAAAGTAGCTACATTACATTTGGTAGGCAAAGCCCTCCAATAGCATCAAATGTATATGCAAAGTAGAATTACCAAAGACGAACCAAGTTGGGAGGAGTATGTTTGAGCTTTGTCTAAAAGATTTGGTGAGAAATTATATGACGATCTAATGTATAAATTTATGCAATTGAGGAAATTTGGAAGTCTTGAAGTGTATTTGCAAACCCCGAGTAGATACGACCATGCAAGGACTACCTTAGAGAGCTTTTGGATTGATCGGTTGGCCCGACTAATCAACACGATTCCTTTCAATGTACTTTTTCCTCACTCAAGTGCTTCCTAAGAAATTTTTAGAAAATTTATGAAACTTCCCTAGAAGGTCATCCATCTTAAAATATCTCCACAGCTAGCACGTTTAACTGTGGAGTTCTTAAGACGGAATCACTAAAAGTATGATATACCACGTTGATATAAGTAGCCAAATTAATCCTTATAACACTCCTCTCAATTTGGGGTATTACATTCATATCCACACAAAGAACACAATGTTCTCATTGAACCTCAACCATTAACTGTCTCAATACAGTTTATTCCAAGATTCTTGTTGAGGATATTGATAATATTTTGAAGCTTCATATTCATGTGTGTTAGGGTCTTGATATGGAACTGAATAATGATCATTCATCTCTGATCCAAAGTTGGGTTGATGCCTCATTCCTGAATAATATGTGCTTGTATAGGGATCATGTCCTTGAAAACCATTGAAAGATTGAGCACCGGATTGTGTCCATCCTCCTCCTCTCATAGCTTGTGAATGGTAGGCATATGGATTTCCTTGTGTATGACACACTCCGCTTGTATTAATAACTCCTGTAGCTGTAGCTACCTGCAAAACAAGAGCAGTGAGTTGATTAAGTTTATCATCAAGATTGCTTGAACTTACCTCATTTACTCTTGAATTAAGATTCATGCAAAGTTGTCCATAACCCAAGGATCCTCTCATAGCCACCTGAAAACACTAACACTTCAAAGGAAAAGGTTAAGAGCAAAACACAACACACAAAAAAAATCCCTAAATAATCTAAAACAAAACTAAAAAAAACACAAACTTTAAAAATAAAAACATACTAAAAATACTAGCAAAACAAAGGTGAAGTTACCAATCCCCGGCAACAGTGCCAAAAATTGGTGTGGCCGTAGCCGGCACGCAATTTAAACCCTCTTGTTGTCAATTGTAGCACTGGTAAATAAGGGTATTGTTCTAGGCCGGGGATTGAGAGGGATCACCTTTATTTAACTATCTTGAAAATAGAACTAAAACTAAAAATAATAACACAAAATAAATAAATAAGAAAAATACTAATGGGGGATTATAAAAATAATAGGAAACCCGCATATATGATAACGATGCTAGGGAAATCAAAATCCACCACTAGATTAGGTCGAAATATAATATTAATTTCTAAGTCAATATTTAATCGTGAGAATGAGATCGACCAAGTTGTACACCAAACGCAGGTCCATACACCTTATATTACTTCCCTTAATTAATCAATACGACAACGTGCCAATATTAACCCTATTAAATACTAGCAGTATAGCAGTAATAAGTGGCTCTTATATTTAACTAGATTTAATGCATTAAGTGTAATTGGAAGGCTGTCAATCTAAGTACCCAACCTAGTACACAACGCATATCTAGCTGTATTTCCTTTCCTTGACCCACACGTATCGAAATGTTTTACTACTTTGGTTAGAATCACAAAACTATTAGGTAAATTGTTATCTAACCTAGCTGCAGTTTATACATATAAACTCTAGTATATTTAGATGGCCACCAAGCAGGCAAATAATCCTACATACGGTCACTTATGAGAAAACCAGAACAAAGCATGCACAAAATAAACTATACTTGACAGAATTATATATATAAATGATAGCAATTAAAATAGAGTCAAGAAACAATCTCACAAAACAAAGAAAATAAAATTATAATTCAAACCCTAATCTAGGGTTTCAATTTATTCCCTAACAATAAATAATCAGTCAGCCATAATTATTAAATTAATTACACAAAAATATATATCCAAAATATAAATTAAAAATAGAGAAAGAAATAACTGTAATTATTTTTAGATAAAAGATTAAGAATTTATTCATATAAAAATTAATTTTATCTTAAATAAATTCTTCCCGATAATTTTCTTCCCTATTTTTTTCTTGTCGTTGCCTTGAATTTCTGTGCAACAATTTTCTTTTTCTTTCTCAGCTGACGTGGGCACCGATTCCATCTGTTGCCTTCTGTGCGTCAAGGCTTCGATCCGTGTGCCCTGCCTTCCTTCGTTCCTTGACGGCTCTCCTTCGCGTGACGTGCTCAACCGCACTTTCCCTTCCTTCTATGGCTTCGTCCTTTGTGGCTCTACCGTACACCCTGCGTCTCTCTATGTTCGTGCGTGCTCCTCTCTTTCTATTCTCGATCCATGTGAGGCAGCTTTTTCATCCATGCCACGTCAGCCCTTTTGACGGCTGACTCTCCTTCTTTTCTCATTTTGTGCAGCGCCTTTCCACGTCATCCCTCGCGTCGTAGGCCCATCTTCGTTTCTTTTTGTTTCTAGGCCTTTGGGCCTTTGGCCTTTGGCCGTTGGTCCAAAGGTGGAAATCTTTTTTTTCTTTTATTTAAAAATAAAACCAAAAAAATAAAATTAAATAAATATTAATAAATAATATTTTATTCTTAATTTACTTAATTATTATCATTTTAGCTCAAATGATAATATTTATGCAAATTTTACTACTTAAGCATAAAACAATAATTATTCCCCTATATTAGTTAAATAAACTACCAAAAACTAAGATTATAAGGTATAAAAAGTGTCAAAATATGAACTTATCAACTAGCTCATCCAAGTTCGGCTCATGGTCGTGGTTTTGCTCTAATACCATTTTTAACACCCCAAATATATACGACCATATAGAGGCTACCTTAGAGCACTTTTGGATTGATTGGCTGGCCCCACAGATAAACACGAGTCCTTTCCATGTGTTTTATCATAGAAGTGGAGGTCGGTGACATACATGTCAAGGTTGAAATACTTTGGAATAAGATACAAATAAAATAATAATCACTTAAAGAGGAAGATTGTTGAGACGAACCCAGATCGGTCCACCGATGTATAATAGTGGCCAGGAGTCAGGGTATCCTGGAGACCGGTCCATCAGCAAATAATAGTGGCTAGGAGTGTTTGGCCTTGCATGATTTCTGGTCCACCGGCTATAATAATGGGGGATTTCGTGGTCAACAAACCAAACATAATAACGATAATACATAGGAAAGACACAAAGTAATTATAGTGAAACATTATGTGAGTCGGGGCCAGATCGGTCCACCGGAAAACAATAGTGGTCTAGAGCGTTCTACCCTCTATGTATTCCGATCCACCGGCTATAATAATGGGGTTCCCACACTCACATGGATATAATATCCGAGATATGCTTGAATAATGATGGACTAATGGCTTAAGGCCCGAAAGTATTGATTTTGCATTATGAATCATAAATATTTGATGGACTTGTTAAGTATGTGAATGTTAAGTATGTGAATGCTGAGTATGTGAATGTTATGTATGCACATATTATCAGATATGTATATACTTTTATATCAAGTGTTGCATTGCGGGCCTACTTTTAAGTGTGTTTTAAATGGTTACTCTATACCATAGTAATGAAGGGTTCCATTCGTGGGGCCCCTGCCTATTCAATGGGCAGTGTCCCTTCCAGGTCCTTTTTCAAGTGCTACTCAAGTGGGCAATGGGAAAGAGCATAGGGAAATTATCTAGTGTTTTAGGGTTTCCTTCTATCGCTTTTAAATTCCTAGTTGAAATGTAATCCTTGTACTTGTAACCACCATTGGTGGATTCCATTCTTGTGAAATGTTATGTGTGTTGCTTTATTTTCAATATGGTTTAAATTTCCAACAATTTGTATTTCATTCTTTTAGCCTTAGCACTTGGTACTAGAATGGTATGAGTAAACCGATTTGGTACTAAGTGTAGCGGTAATATCCCTAGAATTCACAATTCTATTATTTTGCTTCCGCTAATCCTTTTAAATAAAATGAAATTTTTCAATAGTTAATGTTGGGGGTGTTACAAGTTGGTATCAGAGCAAGGTTTGATCCGTTCTTCCAATTTCAGACTTTTTAATCTGATACCACAAGTTGGTATCAGAGCTGGTTTTGACCACTCTTTTAATTTCAAACTTTTTAAGTGATACCACGAGTTGGTATCAGAGTTTATTTCGATAACTTTTTCAATTTTAAATGATTTTAAGCATATGCCACAGCTGGTATCAGAGTTGGTTTCGACTAATCTTATAATTTTAATCATTTTAAGTTCGTATGATGTATCCTCAGAAAACCTTTCTAATATAGGAGCATCTCATAATAATATTTCACTAATTAAATTTTCTAATTTAGGGGATGAAATTAATTAGCTGAATATGAGAAACAAGTGGATGGTGGAGTAGGTATCAGCCAAGTTAAATCAATCAGCCAAGTCAAATCAGTTAGCCAAGTCAAGTTAATTAGCCAAGCTGACTGCAAATCAGTCAGCCAAGTCAAATCAATCAGCCAAGTCAAGTCAGTCAGTCAATTCAAATCAGTCAGCCAAGAAAGCATGGGAGATGATTGATTAGGTATGGGGGATGATTGAGTGAATTTTACTTTTATTTATTACCTACTTTTCCACACATAGGTTGATCTCATTTTAGTTCTCATCCAACTAGTTGTTAGGCTGTATTAGATAACTAAATAGTAAAGAATGGTTGGAATGTAACTAGGTAGGTAAAGGGGATGGGTATAATGGAGTTTTTGTAACCTTGGCTGCCACTATAAATATGGGTAGCCTCAACACAATGACAACACGACCCCCTTGAATTATATATCAGATTTTCGAGCTCCCCTAAGCCCCCTCTACAAAGTTGAGTGAAAACTTTGTTTTGAGTGAAAAATCTTGTAACTTTTATCTCAAGTGTTGAAACCTTGAGTGGTAGTTGTAAGTGTTTGGTCCTTGGTTACCTTAGATCAAATATTATCATACTTCTCATCTCTTTTCTTTATTTTAACTTTTGGTGGTCAATTATCCCATAAGCCACCATCATCCATTAAGCATGTGCCAACTTGTTTAGCATATGCATCAAATTGGTATCAGAGCTTAAGGTTGAGAATTTGAGATAATTTTTACCTCCTCTTTTCCTTATTTACCCCGTCTAGGCCCAAACACTTCACAAAAAAAATTTCTAGCCACCTACCATAATTTCAAGCCTAAGTTAGCCTCTCCTAACCAAACACATCATATTTCTCTATTGATTTCTTCTTCAAACTCAAGAAACTATGGGTGATGAACAAATCCTAAGAGGCTTAAGCCTTGAAGAGGCTTAAGCCTTGAAAAGGCTCAAAATTTGAGAAGAGACCAAACCATTGAAAACCTCTAAAATGACATGAGAAGAGTTCTTGGAATTTTGGAGAATCTCACGCAAAACCATAACACTCCTTGCCCAAATACTTCCTCACGGCCAATAATAAGAACCCATTTTCACCAACATGAGGTGGTCGGATCTAGCACAAGTGATGATGCTAGCAATTCCAACTCCTCACCAAGTGATTCCCTACGTGATAGAAGAAGGAGACATGAAAGGAGAGATCCTTTTCATGACATCAAAGCGGAAGTGCCCGAGTTTGATGCATCACTTAATCCAGAATATTTCCTAGAGTGGGAGTTGAGGTGCTCTAGGGTGTTTGAAGCAAAAAAAATCATAAAAAAAAACGAAAAAGTGAAAAAACAAGTACACGATTGCAAAAGGAAAACTTTGTTTCGATCTTATGTCTCACCTTATTTATGTTCTTGGCCTTTTGGTTAGTTTTGGTTGTTTCTCATTCATTTTTATCTTTTTTTGAATTGTTGTGTGATTATTTTGAATTAGTTTCTAGACGTTTGATTAAGAACTAAAGAAGACACAAAAGAGAGAAAAAAAAAGGCAAGAGTGTGTGAGACCATAAGAGGGTAAAAGCCGTTTCGTGTGAAAACACGAGCACGAGTGCATTAATTCTTGAGAGAAACATGTGAGGGAGTGCTTGTGACGATTCTAACTCTGTTTTGCAGATTTTAAATATGTCCAACAATCAAGAAGATACAACCGAAGAAGTTCAACAACCTGTAGTTCTGAATCTCCAAATGCAAGCCTTGTTAGGGGAGATGAGGCATATGTTGAGGGCTGAATTAGAACCTATTCATGATAGGTTGGAAAGGGTAGAAGCAGAGGCTCCTAGGTCACATCAACAAGACATCCCCAATAGGCAGCAAGGTGGGCATGTTCCGTGGTGGAATGTTGAGGAAGAGGTGGAGTCAGAGTTTGATGAGCTATATTTGAACTGGGGCAAGTTTCAGCGTGGGAATGAGAATCAAGAAGATAGGATGAGTATCCCAAGGAGGGATAATGATTTGGGAAACATAAATATTAAAATCCCATCGTTTCAAGGTAAAAGTGATCCTGAAGTTTATTTGGAGTGGGAAACTAAAATGGATATGGTGTTTGATTGTCACAACTACTCGGAGATAAAGAAAGTTAAGTTGGCTGCAATTGAATTCATTGATTATGCCATTGTTTGGTGGGACCAATTACTGATTAATGGGAGAGGGAATAGAGAGCCACCCGTGGATACTTGGGAGGGGATGAAAATGCTTATGAGGAAGCATTTTGTACCTAACCACTATTATAGGGGATTATATCAAAAGTTTCAGAGGTTAAATCAAGGTTCCAAAAGTGTGGAAGAATATTACAAGGAGATGGAGGTAGCTATGATTCGAGCTAATGTAGACGAGGACCGGGAAGCCACCATGGCTAGGTTCTTACATGGATTAAATCGTGAGATTGCGGATATCGTTGAGATGAAACATTATGTTGAGTTGACAGATATGGTGCATCAAGCCATAAAGGTGGAGGAACAATTCAAACGAAAAGGATTGGTTAGGAGGGGACACCCTATGGCTACCAACAACACGTGGAAGATAGCTCTAAAAAGGGATGAGCATCTACAAAATAAGCCAAAATTTGAACACTCCAAGAATGCCAAACCAATGACCGCTGCTTCTATAGGTAATACCGAAACTTCAAGTTCTAAAACACGTGATATCAAGTGTTTTAAATGTCAAGGGTGGGGACACATAGCCAGCCAATGTGTAAACAAAGGGGTGATGGTGATAAAAGCCCAAGGAGAGCTTGAATTGGAGAATGAGGAAGATGTAGATGATGATGACATGCCACCTTTGGAGGATGCTAATGATGAGCAAAGTGCTATGGTTGGAGATTTATTGGTAGCAAGGCGAGTTCTCAATATGCAGGTTAAGGAGGAAGAAAGTAACCAAAGGGAGAACTTGTTTCATACTCGGTGCTTTGTGAAAAACAAAGTTTGTAGTGTCATTATCGATGGAGGGAGTTGTACAAATGTAGCCAGCACTTATTTGGTGGAGAAATTGTCCTTAAATACCTTGAAACATCCTCACCCTTATCGGCTTCAGTGGCTGAATGAATGTGGCGAAATCAAGGTGACAAGGCAAGTATTGGTGGCATTATCCATAGGTAAATATGAAGATGAGGTGCTTTGTGATGTGGTTACTATGCATGCAAGCCATTTACTCTTAGGAAGACCATGGCAGTATGATCGGAGGGTTACGCATGATGGATTCACAAATAGGTATTCTTTCACTCATAGAAAGCAACCTATTATTCTTGTTCCATTGAATCTAGAATAGGTTAGGGAGGACCAATTAAAGTTACAGAGATCAAATGAACAAAAGAAAGAAAAAGAAATGAAGGTCAAAATTGAAAAAAAAATATTTAAAAAAAGATAGAAAAGTATTGATTAGAGAGAAAAAAGAAAGAGAAGGGATTTCGGCCATAGTGAGAGCAAGAGAGGAAAAATTCAATTACATTGCAAAAAAGGTGAGATCAAGAGAGCATTATTTTCACACCAGCCCCTTATTGCACTCATGTACAAGGAGGCTCTTTTATGTACTAATGATCTCGTCGGTACTTTGTTGAGCGATATTATTTCTCTTTTACAGGAGTTTGAAGATGTCCTTCCCGAAGAGGTACCTAATGAATTACCTCCAATCCGAGGGATTGAACATCAGATTGATTTCATACCAGGTGCATCAATTCCAAACTGACCTGCTTATAGGAGTAATCCCAAGGATACCAAGGAACTTTAGAGGCAAGTAGGTGAATTATTGGAGAAGGGGTATGTGCGCGAAAGCATGAGTCCTTGCACTATTACGGTGCTATTAGTTCCTAAGAAGGATGGAACATGGAGGATGTGTGTTGACTACCGAGCCATCAACAACATAACGGTAAAGTATCATCATCCCATTCCTAGATTGGATGATATGCTGGATGAATTGCATGGTTCTTGTGTCTTTACAAAAGTGGATCTTAAGAGCAGATATCATCATATTAGGATGAAGGAAGGTGATGATTGGAAAATAGCTTTTAAGACTAAATATGGTTTGTATGAGTAGTTAGTGATGCCTTTTGATTTAACTAATGCTCTGAGCACATTTATGCATTTAATGAACCATGTTTTGCGTGAATATATTGGCAAATTTGTCATTGTGTATTTTGATGATATCCTAATTTATAGCAAAAACTTGAAGGAACATGTAGCGCATTTGAGATCTGTCTTGGAAATTCTAAGAAAAGAAAAGTTGTTTGCTAATCTCAAGAAGTGCACCTTTTGCATGGATAAACTTGTGTTTCTTGGTTTTGTTGTTAGTAAGAAAGGAGTTGAGGTGGATGAGGAAAAGGTGAAGGCAATCCAAGAGTGGTCAAGGCCGACAACAATCAGCCAAGTGAGGAGTTTCCATGGCTTAGCTAGCTTCTATAGACGGTTTGTGCGTGAATTTAGTAGCTTTGCCACACCTCTTACTGAAATCATCAAGAAAAATGTGTCGTTTAAGTGGGGGGAAGAATAAGAAAAGGCATTTAATTTGATAAAAGAAAAGTTAACTAATGCACCTTTGCTTGTTTTACCTAACTTTTCTAAAACTTTTGAAATTGAGTGTGATGCTTTAGGAATAGGTATTAGAGATATTTTGATGCAAGAAGGTCGTCTAGTTGCTTATTTTAGTGAAAAGTTGAGTGGGGCAGCACTAAATTACCCTACTTATGATAAGGAGATGTATGCCTTGGTAAGGGCTTTGGAAAATTGGCAGCATTATCTATGGCAAAAGGAATTTGTGATTCACATGGATCATGAGTCTTTGAAGCATTTTAAAGGACAAAAAAATTTGAACAGATGCCATGCCAAGTGGGTGGCATTCATTGAAACATTTCTTTATGTGATCAAATACAAACAAGGTAAGGAAAATGTGGTAGCTGATGCCTTGTCTCGAAGGTATGCTTTACTTTCCATTTTAGATACAAAATTGCTCGGCTTTGAATACATTAAAGATTTATATGCACAAGATTCTGATTTAGGTGATGTGTTCAATGCATGTGAAAAAATGGCATTTGGTAAGTTTTATAAGCATGAAGGATTTTTGTTTCGGGAAAATAAACTATGTGTGCCCATGTGTTCTCTACGTGAATTGTTTATGGGAGAAGCTCATGGTGGTAGTTTGATGGGTCATTTTGATGTAGCTAAGACATTAGGAATTTTGCATGATCATTTTTTTTGGCCTCATATGAAATGTGACGTGGAAAGATTTTGTGAGAAGTGCATCACTTGTAAACAAGCCAAGTCTAAGTTGAAACCCCATGGGTTGTACACCCCTTTGCCAATACCTAGTGAACCTTGGACTGATATTTCTATGGATTTTGTTTTGGGATTACCTAGAACTAAGAGGGGGAGAGATTCAGTTTTTGTGGTGGTAGATAGATTCTCCAAGATGGCACACTTCATTGCTTGTCATAAAATTGATGATGCATCACATATAGCTGATTTATTCTTCAAAGAAATTGTTAGGTTAAGTGGCATGCCTAGGACCATTGTTTCTAATCGGGATGCAAATTTTTTGAGTTACTTTTGGAAAACATTGTGGGGAAAGTTAGGAACCAAGTTATTGTTTTCTACTACTTGTCATCCACAAACGGATGGTCAAACTGAAGTCGTGAATAGAACTGTATCTACTTTGTTACGTGCTATCATTAGACAGAACTTGAAAACATGGGAAGATTGTTTGCCACATGTTGAATTTGCTTATAATAGAAGTATACATTCAGCAACTAAGTTTTCACCTTTTGAAATGGTTTATGGATTTAACCCTTTGTCACCATTGGATTTAACTTCTTTACCTTTGAGTGAACGTGTGAACTTAGATGGCAAAACGAAGGTAGAATTTATAAAGATGATTCATGACAAGGCACGACTGAACATTAAAAGGAAGACTCAACAATATGTCCAACAAGCCAACAAAGGACGCAAGAAGATAGTGTTTGAACCAGGTGATTGGGTTTGGTTACACTTACGAAAGGAACGTTTTCCAGAGAAACGACGTTCAAAACTCCTACCTCAGGGTGACGGACCATTTCAAGTAGTGGAAGGCATCAATGATAACGCCTACAAGCTTGACTTACCAGGTGAGTATGGTGTTAGTACAAGCTTTAATGTTTTTGATTTATCTCCTTTTGATGTAGGTGATGATTTGAGGACAAATCCTTCTCAAGAGAAGGAGAATGATGCAAACCAAGGAGCTGGACTTGTTAATCATACACTTGGGGATGATTCAAATCCTTCACAAGACCCTTTATCGATTCCAAGTGGTCCAATTACAAGACTTAAAGCCAAACATTTCAAGGAAGCACTAAATGGGCTAATCTAAGAGATTTGGGCTGATTCTAAACAGACCAAAATGGGCTCTAATAATAATCAAGACTTAGTCAACATCATCAAAGAAGTTGAAGAGACTAATATTTATGCAAAAACGTTTCCAACATGATCTAACCATCAAAAGGAATGAATTTCATGAGTTTAAAGATATTAAATAGAGGATTAAAACATGGTCTTGAATGGTTATGTTAAATACATTAAAACATGGTCCTGAATGGACTTGAATGGCCTTTAAAAGTCCAAGAGGCCTAAAAAACGTGGGAACTTGTTTATTTTATTGTTTGTGCTGTTTTAAAGCTTTAATTATGACTTTTCCTATTATAGGAGGGTTTTTTAAAAGCTTTAGTTATGATTTTTCGTATTCTAGCTTTATTTATGACTTTTCATATTCTAGCTTTATTTATGACTTTTTGTATTCTAACTTTAGTTATGATTTGTCCTATTCTAGGAGGGTATTTTAAAGCTTTAGTTGTGACTTTTTCTATTCTTGGAGGGTTGTTCCAAGTATATATATAGGTATTTTGAGATGAATAAGGATATATAACATTTTCAAAAATTATCATATTTGTGAGGTTTTGTGTTCCTCTTCATTCTTAAAAGAACTTGTAGAACTTATCAAGTTCATCTTGTGGCGTTCAAACAACCGAACTTATCACCTTGATTGTTGAGAGATTCTCAAGTTTTCTAGGTGTGGTGTTTCAATCCTTCGTAGTCTTGGTTTTCATCTTCTTAGGTGTTGGGTCAAGGCTCAAGCAATATTGTCTTCATGGGGTTTTAAACCATCGTTGCTATTAGGTTTTATCACAGTTATTGATGGAGTTCATATCACTAGACTTGATGGTGATGTTGTTGATAGTTCTACTATCAACACACATCCTCATACTCCCATCCTTCTTTGGTACCAAAAGGGTCGACACCGTACAAGGGCTCGAGAATTATCTAATGGACCCTTTTTGCAAAAAATCATCAATTTCCCTTTGTAACTCTCTTGCCTCCTTAGGATTACACCTATACGAGACTTGTTTGAGAGTGTAGCACCAAGGATTAAATCTATTTGGTGCTTAATTCCCCTTAAGGGAGTACCTCACTAGGTAGATCATTTGGGAAGACATCCCCAAAGTGCCCATGAAAAGGTTTGAGTCGTGGGTCACTTCCTCCACTTCCATTATTATCTTTAAGGAACAAAAAAAAAATAATGACCTTCCCCTTGTCTAGCGCCTTGTCTCTCTCCTGCCATCATGATAAACATCCATAGGAACCACATCACATACCACATTATATTAGTAGGTTTTTCCAATGTAATAAGGAACTACAACTTACTTGGTCACTTCAACCATACTTCAATTGTTAATCCATTGTAGCTTATATGGTTTGACATGTTGAGCAGTAGGCAAGTTAAGCTTCTCAACAAGTGTGCAAGACACTACATTAGCATAATTACCTCCATCAATAATAATGAAACATACCTTACCCAGGATTCTGTACTTGGTTTAAAATATGCTCTCCCATTATATCTCCTCCTACATGAACTCCTTGGTGTATAATACCCTTCTCAACATTAGAGCTCCTCCTACATCCAGAGGTACATCTTCTTGCTCTTCATGGATCAATTTAGTCTCTTCCATTTCCTCCTCGTGGGCTAGATCCTCTAAGTCCAAAAGAGTCATAACTCTTCTGTTATGACACTCATTTTTATAGTGCCCTAGGCCTTGACACTTAAAGCACCTTACAGTCTTTGGTTTGTTAGTTCAAACCTAACACCTTTTTCCCTTATCCTTCACTTCAACAATTCGAATGGGAGGGGTAGCTTAGATGATGAGGGGGCTTCTTTAGAAGTGTTGGTCGTGAACCTTCATTGAGGAAAATTTTGTCCTTTCTTCTCCTTCTTATGCTTCTCCACCTTAGTGGAGATAAAAATCTCATCTAAGGTCTAGTACTTATGTAACTCCACCTTGTGTGCAATGTTACTCCTTATCCCTCAAAAGAAATGTGACATTATGTGCTCCTACCTTATCTAACTCCAACCACATCTTCAACTACTCAAATTCCTTGATGTATTATTCAACACTCATTGACCTTTGGCTCAAGGAGGACATTTTGTTGTAGAGCTCATGAGTGTAGGATGAGGGTCAACACCTGTAACACCTCCAAAATTTACTATTGAAAAATATTATTTTATATAAAAATTGGAAAAAGCAAAAACCATAAATTTTGGAGATGCTACTACTACACTTAGTACTAAACTGGTTTCCTCCTACTGTTCAAGTACCAAGTGCTAAGGCTAAAAAGATAAAAATTAAATTTACTCAAATTTAGGCTTTATTTAAATCAGAGTGGCCCAATGAATTCATTACAAGAGTATAACCCACTAATATTGGTTATAAGAATATGGATTATTTTAAATAAGAAAATAAAAAGGTGAAAGAGAAACCGTAAAATCGTTCCCAAATAATCCTTATGCTCTTACCTGATATTAGCTTGAATAATACCTGAAATGGCCTTGCAAGGGACACTACCCATTGAATTGACAGAGGCCCACAAATGGAACCCTTTTGTACTATGGTACTGAGTAACCCTTTATATTAAACTAAAAGGTAGGGCCTGCATGTAAGACATAATACATAATGACACAAACACAATAACATACCCAAGCACAGAGATAACTGTAAACCACTCAAGAGCAGATACATAGTGCAACTCTTCATACAATAAGTAATGCACAGTATAAGGCCCATTCACTTAGCAATTTCATAACATACCAAGAGAGAGATAAGTACCAAGGCTGAACTTATATTATAACAATAGATCATGAGAATGAAAGTAACTCTTTTGTCTTAAGCCATTAAATGAATATCATTCAATATCATCTCTCAAATTATATCCATGCGAGTGCGGGAACCCTACTATTATAGCCATTGGATCGGTAACACCTAGGGCATAATGCACTTGGCCACTATTATTCATCGATTTATTGGTCTCTAAGGTAAGGTGCTCTTGGCTAATATTATACCGGTAGATTGGCCTGGCCCTGACTCACATGGTATACCATTATAAGTAATTAGTATCTTTTCTATAGCTTATCATCAATTAAGGTTTGGTTTATTGAGTTCGGGATCTTGCACTCTTATAGTTGGTGGATCGGAAACATCTAGGGCAACACAAACTTTGCCACTATTATTTGCCAATGGATCGATCTCTAGGGCACCCTACACCTGACTACTATTATGTTGGTAGATTGGTCTAGGCTCAACACAATAATCATTTACTTTATTTAATTAGTACTTTATTCATGACTTATTCAACAAGTCCATTTAATTAATTTGAGTTAAGGGAAAAGGTTAAGAATCTAGTGACACAAAGATATACTAGCCATAGAATCAAGCATTATATATCAAGGATCATGGCATACATAAAATCCTAACATATACTTTGAACATATCTAATACAAATTTCCATGCATACTTACCAACTAGGCACCTCTTGCATGATTATGACATAAACACCATATCACACCCTTAATTATCCATCCAACCCTAGGTTATGCCATGCTCTTGTGATACTCACTTATGATACACACTAACTTATCAAATATCCTTATCTTATTATTCAACATCATTTATTTCTTATTATGGAGACTCATTTAATCCATTGACATGTTATATGCAAGTTACCAATTTACCCCCATCATCCCTACAAATCACTAAGATACCCTTTGTTTGTAAAATTACCAAATGACCCCTTTTTATTTGATGAATTACTATACTACTCTTCATGTTTGCATAATATCCAAAATGCCACTTGCATTTATTAGATTACCAAATTATCCTCCATAGTTACTAAATCACCAACTTAAGTTACCAATTTTACCCTTCCAGTTGGTTAAATTACTGAACTACCATTTTTTACTTATTAAATTACCAAATTGCCCTTTTAGTTGGTTAATCTACCAAATTGCCCTTTTTACTTATTAAAATTACCAAATCACCCTTCCTTTATGCCAAATTACCAAAATACCATTCCCTTATGTTAAATTACTAAAAATACCCTTCCATTATACTAAATTACCAAAATATCCTTCTCCTTTGTTAAATCACCATTTTACCCCATTATAAAATTACCAAAATACCCTTCCTTTATACCAATATACCAAATTACCCTTTCTTCATACCAAATTGCCAAAACATTTTTCCTTTTTAATTAATTTACCAAATTACCCAAAAAGAAATTACCAAGTTATCACCTTTTCCATGTAAAATTACTAACGTGCCCTCTTTACTTATCCATTTACTATTTTACCCCCTTTACTCTTATAAATTACCATTTTTTCCTTATTATAACAATTTTACTAAAATACCCTCACCACATAAAATATTAATATACATAGTCCATATACATCATCCAAAACCACCAACTTTTCTCATTCATCATTAATACTCATTTGCACCTACCGCACACATTTATTTAGGCCACACCTTTTGCACAAGCAAAATTACCTAGGGGCCCCTAAGGCTCATATTAACATTATATATGCAACAAATTAACATATTGGTATATTATATCATACATATGTATTTTACATTATGAATAACAACAAGGTTCTTTCCTTAAGCATTTTTCTACATGTGACATATAAATGCGCATGCTTTTCTTTTCATCAACCAGCATATGACACTGAACACATTATACTTAACAACATACATCATGTATATAAGTCATATTAAAAACCCTAATGTGCTAGCATACATATATCCATACATTTTAGTAGGGTATAATGGTTACCTTATTTCTAGCAATAATCAAACCTTACCGGTACCTCAGTTAAAGGTTTGAGCTTTGATTAGTAAAAATTAGTACCTAAAAAATAATACCAACATTTAGCATTTTAAAAGTACAAAATCAAAAGAATAAATTTTATTGAAATCTTATTTAAGTGCATACTAGTATTAACCATTGTCAAACCTAAACAATTAGCTAAAATTATCAAAGGGAGGAAATAGACTCACCCGTACATGAGCAGCGTGAGTTGCCAGCACTATATGAAGCCACAAGGGTCGAAGAAGGAATAGGAGAAGGGAAGGGGTGGGGGTTTGGTTTTGGGATTGTGGAAGGGATTGAGTGTGGTGGTTGGGTGAAAGGAGGGAGTAGGGGGTGTAAGTGGTGGTGGGAGGTCGATAATCGGAAACTTAGGGTGGTAGAGACGGTGGTCGTAGGGTTGGGAAAAGTGGGCATAACAGTGGTGGAGGAGAAGAAGGATGGGGAAATAAGAGGTGAATGGAGGGGCTACTAAGGGATTTTCGGCAAAAGGAGGAAGTGGGATGGTAGAGGAGGTGTTAGGGAGTGGATTAGTGGTTGTGGAGGTAACAGAAGAGGAAGGAGGAGGGAGGACGATGGTAGTGAAGGGTGGAGGCCGAGAAGGAAGGGAAAGAAAGAGGAAGGAGGGAAAGAGGGTTGTAAGGGCGAGTGAGGGTGATGGGGTAGTGTAGGGAGGTTGAAAGGGTGTCAAGAAGGTGGTTATAGTCGTTGGTTAGGTGGCAGCGACGGTGGCTGAGGGTGACGAGCAAAAATTGGGGAGTAGAAGGTAAGGAAGGAAGGAAAAGAGAGAGGGCTCTATAGGGAGGTGAGGGGGCACGAGGTAGGTAAAAACTGAGTAGAAGGGAAGGAGATAAGGATAAAAAAAGAAGGAGGGAAAGGAGAGTAGGTAGGCATGGTTGGTTGGGAGGTTGTGGTTATAGGTGGTAGGGTGGCGAGTTGAAGGAAGAAGGAAGGAAGGAAGAAAGGGAAGGAAGGATCATGTGAGGGGTTGTGGTGTAGAGGTTTTTATGGTCTAAAATGGAAGGAAAGGGATGTGGGGAGGGAGATAGAGAGAGAGTAGGGCTTTAGGGGTGGCAGAGAGGAGTTGGAGGCAGCGTGTGTTGGTGGACAAAGGAGAATAAGAAGGGAAGAAGAAGAAGAAGAAGAAGAAGAAGAAGAAGAAGAAGAAGAAGAAGGAGAAGGAGAAGAAGGAGAATAAGCAGAAGAAAGAGAAGGAGAAGGAGGAGGAGGAGGAGAAGAAGAAGGCAAAGGCAAAGAAGAAGACGGAGAAGATGAAGAAGACGAAGAAGAAGGATAAGGAGAATGAGAAGGAGAAGGAAAAGAAAAAGGAGAAGAAGAAGGAGCAGAAGAAGAAGAAGGAGAAGGAGAAGGAGAAGGAAAAGAAGAAGGAGAAGAAGAAGAAGAAGGAGAAGGAGAAGGAGAAGAGAAGGAGAAGAAGAAGAGAAGGAGAAGAAGAAGAAGGAGAAGAGGAGGAGGAGGAGGAGGAGGAGAAGAAATAGAAGGCGAAGAAGAAGAAGAAGGAGGAGAAGGAGAAAGTGAAGAAGAAGAAGAAGATGGAGATGAAGAAGCAGAAGTAGAAGAAGAAGATGAAGAAGAAGAATAAGAAGAAGACATTTATGAACTTATCCCAAGTAGGAGAGTAACATGGTGGTGAATGTGTATTGTCTATATAGTTGTTAAATAAGGCCACATGGAAGGACCACTTCCCTCTCTGATTAATTGATCAAATGTTGAAAAGAATTACTAGGCATTCTCATTTTTGTTACTTGTATGGATATTTATGATTTTTCAAGTCCTTATTTATGCTAGTGACTAAGAGAAAACATTATTCGCATGTCCTACTGTCTCATTTGTGTATCATAGGATGCCTTTTGATTTGTTTAATACTTCTGGCACGTTTTAGAGATGTATGATGGCTATTTTATCTGACTTCATTAAATATATAATTGATGTGTTCATTGATGATTTTTCTATTTACGGCACCTCTTTGGATTCTTGTTTAGCTACCTTGTCCAGCTTGTTGATGAGATTTGTGGAGGTATATCTATATCTATATCTTTATATATAGAAAAGAAGAAAAGGAGAAGAGTAAAGGTGATGAAGTTAAGATGTCGACAAATAAGCATATGATTTTGATAGGTAGAGATGAATTAATGGAAAATGCCTTGGTTAGTATTTTTGGAGTATGTGAGTATATTATTGATCTCAAATTCTGGAAAATATTCTTGTTGCCATTACTCCACTTGTTTTTGGGCCTTTGCATAATGTATTTGAGTTATGAATAATGAGAATACATACAAGAATATGGGTGATCATAATTAGTATGGAGTATTCTAAACGAAACAAGAACATTCTCAAAACGCATGAATGTAGGGTGTTTACATTTTTTTTTTAAAGTGATGAGTCTACTTCTATATTAAACATTTGGCTTATAAGGATGTACATCTACGTGAACCTAAACCATCTTAGAGTATCATAATAATACTGATTTGGGGGTCATAACCAATGGATGAACATAATTGTGTGTTTGTTTTCTTGCTATTAATGCTCATAATATATGTTAGTCTAGTGATTGTATGTCTTGCTCACATAGTTTTTCCTATCATCGAAGGCCTTGTTCCCCATTCCATTCTCTTTGTCTTTTCTATAATATGTTTGGATTTTACTTGAAGAGAGCAAAGGGTTAGCATAGGGGAGTTGATAAACCAAATAGTTTCCATATTTTTACATTGCTTTGCCTTCACTTTATAACTTTATTTGACATTAATCATGAACATTATTGTGGTTCAAGTCTCTTGTTTGTATTAGTATTTTCTTAGCAATTGTTTTTTTAGAAATTTACACAAAAAAACACAAATCTAAGGAAATGGTGAATGTAATTATAGCAAAAACCAAATACAAGACATTGAAGGAAGATAACTAACCCCACATGATTATGGAGGATTCGAGAAAGTCAAGGAGTTGAAAAGAGAATGAAAGAAATAAAAAGGGATAAGAAAAAGTGATGCATGGCCTCATCACACTGGTTGCACAGCTTTGTAACCTTTGATCCTAGCTAGCCAAAAAAAGTTAAAGGAAGTTGTGTTGCACAACTCAGTACACCTAGCTTCACAGCCATACATAACATGGTTGTCAGAGTTGAATGCAAAAATGATGCATGGCCAACCTCTGTAACCTTGCATAGCCTTACAACAGTGGTTGCCACCACTTTTAAGCATGACTTTTCCCCTGTTTCAAGCAGCTCTTCTCCTATTTCTTTCAACAGTTTTAGGATGATTTTAGAGCATATTTTCTCGTCCATTTTCCCAAGAACAAGCTCCATGTAAACTACCTAATTTATTCAACTTTAATTTCCAAGTTCAAATTAGATGATCTTGTATTACAATTCTCCAATCAAATCAATTTATCTTTAATTCACTCTTTAATCTATCCACACTCTCTTTTTTTATTTATTGTATATGTTAATACATATGTCATTCATATTTATTCTTTACATTTTCTTGTGACTAAGAGTGACAAATTTCTTTTTCAAGGATTAAATTAGGCTTGATTTGGTATGAATATAATGAATTAAAATATATATTGTATGTATTATTCTTATATGCTATTTCATAAGTTTGGATTCATTTCTATAAGTTAGATTTGGAAGAATTTAACTTATTTAAACATTTACTATAACTGAAAGGTTGAAATCAATATCGAAAATTAATGTACGAATAGGAATTCAAATGATCATAGACCTTTGATTCTTAGGGATTAAATAATCAATAGTACTTAATGGATTTAATCTAATTTGTTAGCCATAAAAGTAGTTAATGAATTAAATACGTTCTTAGACCTTAAAAGAGGCTAGCGAATCATCTTAGACACATATGCAAGCAAATTCAGGATTGGAGCGGTCCTACTCCAAGAAGGGGAGCCAATTTTAGTAAGAAGCTCAATAGATTAAGATCTAACTACAACATGTATGACAAGGAGTTTTATGCTATTATTAGGGATCTAAATCATTGGTCTCATTATCTAAGGCCCACAAAATTTGTATTACATACAGGTCATGAGTCTCTAAAGTATGTAAATAGGTAACATAAGCTATACCCTAGGCATGCTAGGTGGATAGAGTTTTTACAATCCTTCTCCTCTGTAGCAAAATATAAGAGTGGGAAAACCAATGTAGTAGTCGATGCCCTCTCTAGAAGGTATAGTGTGTTGTCCCTATTAAAAGATTGAGTTTTAGGGTTTGGATGCTTGAAGGAGCTATACAACGAGGATAAAGACTTTGCAAGCTACCTTAAAGACTGAGACAAGATTTGAGCTCTCTATGTCCCCCCCTCTATAAAGTTGAGTGAAAACTTTTTTTTGAGTGAAAAATTTCATGAATTTTATCTCAATTTTTGAAAATTTAAGTGGTAGTTGTGACTATTTGGTCTTTGGCTACCTAAGATCAAATATTATCATATTTCTCATCTCTTTTCTTCATTTTAACTTTTGATGGTGAATTATCCCATAAGCCACAATATTCCATTAAGCATGAGCCAACTTTTTAATATATGAATCACCACGACTATAAATACCCCATTAATGCCCCCATTCTCCTCCTTTTGCTCTGCATAGAAATTCCCGATTCCACCCACGACCACACCTTTAAATGCTACCCCATCGACTGTTATGTAGCACCACCATCTGAACCACCACCCAAGCCCATCCCTACATCACCCTCTATAAAAAAACCACTCCATGCCCCTAACTCCTCCTACACAGCTTACCCCAATCATGCAAAGTGAGAAGCTTGAGTTGCCCTTTGCACCCCATCTCCACCCCTCTCACCATTGTGTGCTGCCTCCTCTGCCACAATCACCACCTCCACTGCCTCCCTCTCAACCCAACTGACCATCCTCTACCTTTCCCTACCTTTCACTTCCCCTTTCTCTTTCTCCTTCCTCCTTCTCTATCACCCTCAGCTACTACAACCACCACCACCTACGCTACTACCTTGCTATTCCACCACCCTACTACGCCACCACCACCAACACTACAACCCTCCTAGTCTATGGAGTCCACCACCTCACAACTGCCACCTCCCTCTCTTTCTTCCTACCCCAAAAGCCTAACTTTTCCCAAAAAAAACCACCACTCCCACCACTACAGCTGCCACCTTAGCTTCTATCTCTACTTCTAGTTGTTCTCTAACCCTTACTATCACTTAAGTATAGATTATCTTTGCATATTTTTTATTTTATACTTATCATCATCATCATCATCATCATCATCATCATCATTATTATACCATTACTATTATGACTATCATCATTACTACTACTAACCCTATTATGGTTAATACTACCACTAATAGTATTGATACCACTTTGATAATTATACCCTTATTAGTACTACTAAGACTATTATTATTATCATCACTAAAACTAGTTTCTTACTAAAGATCAATTATGGAATAATGAAAGGAGTAAGAAGGAAGTTAACCTGAGTGTTTTCCTCTTATAGGTGAGCCAAGTCTGTTCCCTAAGGAGGCATAGGAAGCATGCTCCAAGCCCTGTGTCATTTTAAATAAGGATGTGGTTAAGGCCAAATATGTGTATTATGTATTTATGTGGTTATGTGTAGGTATTTTATGTGGTTATGGACTATGCATGTGTAGTGCAGCTTGCTAAGCATGGAGCTAAGGTAAGTTGTGTATGTTTTATGGTAGTTTTAATATGGTAATGTTACTTGTACTTGTGTTGTGCTCATGTATTATTACCCTATATGACATACATGCTTGGAATCCCTAAGTAGTAAGATAAGGTTGTGAAAAAAAGAAAGGAGAGTGGAATGGTAAGAGGGAAATGAGAAAGGCCTAAGTATTTCATGACTTATGGATAGATAAATAAAAGGATAATACGAATAAAATAAGATGATAGAATAAATTATGCACGGGGAGTGTAAGGCTTGCATGGGGTGGGTAATATTTGCATGGGAATGACTTTTACATGGGAAACGTTGACTTGAGGGTTAAGTAAAGTGAGGGAAGAGTAGTTGGGGTTGTTGGAGTCCATATGTGAAACATAGTATGTAGGTTGGTATAAAGGTGTATGGGGGACTTAGCTAAGGTTTGTGAGAAAAATCCTAGGTGGGGAAAGTGTGTAGAAGGAAGAGTTAGGAGTGTGGGATGAGAGTGGAAGGGTGTCAAATGGAGGGGAAAATATATGACGTATGGAAAAGGAAATGGTGAGTGAGGGTGATGAAGGGACGACATATAAGAAAGGAGAGGTGCTAGGGCTTGGGGTGGCCAACTAGGGTTTTCGTGGCCACATGTGCAGAATGGGAGGTCACATTGGGATGTTGGGTGTTGATCGAGTGGAGTGATGAGTTGGAAGCAAAGGGAGCATGGGTCGTGTACAATAGGGAGAGGTTAGGCCAAATTAAGATTCCAAGGGGAAAACTCTAGAGGACAATGGTGAGTCTAAATCAAAGATATAAAAAAGTGGACCTCCACCCGCATACATAGGAGTTGGGCTTTCATGGTAAGTAAGGAAAAGGGAGAAAGGATGTCTGGGTGTTCAAGGAGGCATAGAATTCCTAAGATATAGGATGGGAGCTTTTTGGGAGAATAGGTGTGAATGGGGTATAAGCATGAAGTCTAATGGGCATGCATGTCTAGTGTAAAAGTATCTACTAAATAAAACATGAATAAGACACTAACCACTTAAAGAGAAATATTATCAAGTCGATCCTGGATTAGTCTAAAAACTGTTCCATCGGTGAATAATAGTGTAACACCCTAAAATTTACTACTAAAAAATTATGTTTCTAAAGTTAAGTGCGGAAGGTAAAATAATTAAAATGAAGGGTGTTACCATCACACTTTGTACAAGATTGGTTTCCTCTACCATTCTCATACCAAGTGCTAAGTCTAAAATCATTACTCTACGTAAATTAATAACATGATTACCAAAATCAAAATAGAGAGAAAGTTGGACGAGTACTGTGTTAATTAAGAACAACATCAGTAGTTTACAAAACTCTTGAGAGAAATTATAGAAGGACATGAGGGTCCAAATACAATTGGAAATAAGATAGCAAGAGAAACATCAAATAGTTGTATGCTCTCAAATTCAAACTACCAGTTGTGGTCAAAGGTTGGGGAGTTCTGGGTGCTGGGGGAAAGGATGGGCTGGTGAGGTGGGTTTGGTGCAGGATGAGGAAAATACAGAGGGGAAGAGGTTGTTGTTGGATGATGGGGCTATCGGGTGAGGATGGGGAGGTGGTGTGCTTGGGTCTGCATGCGTATATGTATAATTTAAGGGGGCTTGTTTGGTTGAAGGCTCGAGGCAATACATCAAAAAGCAATAGAGAGAGGAACGGATGTTTGGTTGGGGGGAATAGTTAAGGGAAAAAATGCAGTGGGAAAGGATGTGTGCGAGAGTGTATGTAGTGTGTATATATGCATAAAAATGTAGAGCATGGGTAAGCAGTTGAGGGAGACGGGGAGAGTGACTGGGGGAGGAAATTGGGGCAAGCAACAATTCACTCGGGTAAAAATGGTAGGATAAAGTAGGTAGATTTTATTTTATTTTTAGCTAATCATATGATTATTAATTTATAAATAAGGCTTTTTAAAAGTGGTGTATTACAAATAGTGGCCAAATGCGTTTTGTCCTGGATTTTTTTGGTCCGCTGGCTATAATAGTGGGGGATCTCGAGCTCAGTAAATGAAACCTAATGATAATAAGCCATGGAAAAATACTAATTACTTATAATGAAACAACATAAGAGTTGGGGCCAGACAGGTCCACCAGAGATAATAGTGGCCAGGTGCATTCTGCCCTGGACACCGTTCTACCGACAAATAATAGTGGCTAGGAGCCTTCTTATCTAGATGTTTCCAATCCACCAGCTATAACAGTAGGGTTCTATTACTTGCATGGACTTATATTTAGAATGGTGTGAAAATAGGAATATTAGCCAGAGATCTAATAATTATGTTTAACTAAACTGATTCACTATTTATATTATCTGTCTTTCATGTATAACCTTAGCTGCATGGTTACCTTGTTCAATAAGACAGAGCTTTAAGATGAAATGCCTTTAAGAAAACCTATGAAAACAACCCTTGTTACCTCCTCAAACAATTTAAATGGGAAGGATTTTTGAAAATATGTAATGCCAACCTATGGAACCTGGTGGGCATGAGTCTGGGTTTCTACCAAAGTAACGTGGACATAAGTCCAAGTTAGAGCCAACCCCATAGCTAACCAAACCCATTATTATCGATATCCTTAGTACATCAGTAGTGTGTATAGTAGGTAAGGCATCAAGATCCTAATTGAAGGAAAAAACCCAAAGGAAAAAGCATTCAAAAGCAAACTAACCCTAAGTAGTTAATCGACGATCGAATAATCTAGAACTCTCACGATACTCATTTCTCTTAAGTGATTGGTGTCTTATTAGCTCAGAAATGTCATTTCATATAAAGGCCCACAACAATATCATACACAGAAACATGATTTTTTAATTCAACACACCTATAGAGTGGCATCCATTGTTACAAAAAGTCCATTATACCCATCCCCCTTACCTAGTTACATTCCAACCATTCTTTACTATCTAGTTATCTAATACAAGCTAACAACTAGTTGAACAAGAACTAAAATGAGGTTACCCTATGTGTGGTAGAAGAGCACACAATGTGACGTTTCCTTGGAGGGATAAGGAGTGACATTACACGCAAGGTGGAGTTACACAAGTCCTACAATATGAGCTTTTTCATATAGCCACTAAGGTTGAGAAGCATAACAAGGAGAAGAAAGGACCAAAGTTTCCTCAAGGAAGGTTCACGATCAACACTTCCAAAGAAGCCCCCTCATCATCTAACTCATCCCCTCCCATTCAAAAGTTTGAAGTGAAGGACAAGGGAGAGGTGTTAGGTTTGAACCCAATAAACCAACAGTTGCAAGGTGCTTGATACTTATATGGTAAATTTTGTTGTAGGAGAACTTGATCAAGTTTAGGCGGTCCTCCCAACTACCTCCAAAATCATACATTTCAGAAGCATGTCCTCTAAAGTCTGAATGGTCCTCTCTATCTATCCGTCCGTGGCTAGGTGAAAATAAGTACTAATCATCATATAAGTTCCAAATGTAGCTTATGATTTATGCTAGAAATGCGACAAGAATATGAAATCTCAATCTAACACGATATCCCTAGGGAATCCATAGAATCTCACAATGTGCTTTATATAAGTGTTGACTAAATACTCTATACTCCATGCCATCTTCATTAGGATGAACACTGCTGAATTGGTTAGGCGGTCCACAATAACCCAGATATATTCACAACAACTATAAGTCCTCAGAAGATCCACCACAAAGTTCCTAGAGATGTTGTCCCATTTCTTCTCTAGAACTTCTAGTGATTGTAACAACCTTGCTAGCCTCTTGTCCTCAATCTTAACCTCCTGATAGATCAAACATCGGGAAATGAGCTCTACAAAAATCCCACTTTATACGGACCCACTAATATATACCTTCTTCAAATCCTTATACAACTTATCCCCTCCATGATAGACGGAATAATGGAAAATAATGAACTTCCTCTAGGATTTTCCTCTTGAGCCTTACACATCCCCGTGGTATACACCACCTACCATAGTATCTAACACTGTCATCCTTATAGAGCTGAAAACCTTTGGCTCTATCTTCTTTAATACCCTAGTTGAAATCTGGTTCTTCATTCTTCCTCTTGCCAAGGATAGGAGCGTGCTCCTGAACTAATCATATAGCGTAGTCAAGTCATGGGATACAACTACACCCATCATGCTTTGGATGTTGAAGTAGAGTCTTTGCTCAAACTCGAAGACCACTATAGCCTTGCTAGCTGTTATGCTAGAAGTGAATCTCAACAGCTCCATGAATCGCGCATAGTACTTCTATACCAACAAGCTTCCTTGCATTAGCTCCATGAACTCCTTGAGCTGAACCCTCTTGAGACTCTTGGTGTAGAATCATGTGCAAAGCATAGTTTTCAAGTCTCCCAAAGGCAATGATTTTCCTCATTGAGTGCAAAAGTCTTCTCACCAAGTGTCAACTAATCCTTGAAGGAAGTAAGATGTGATATTTATCCTTTGTTTCTCAGGGTAGTTGATCGCCTCAAAAGTCCTATCGAAATCCTATATCTAGCATTCTAGGACCACAGGGCCGATTATGCAAGAATCTATTAAGCTAATCCTCTTCAATACCAATCTATGGATGATATGGAGGCGGAACAGTTTGAGGCTAAGACACAGAGGGGTGTTGAACCAACCCCATGAGTGTCTCGAATGTCCTTTTCAAGTTATTAATAAGTCCATCTAAGGCCATGTCGAGTTAATTGTAAAACAAAAGTGGGTTAAGAAAGGTGATATCTTTCAAGCCAAATGACCCATGCCAAGGGTCATTTAATATACCCATACCCAAATTGTAACACCCCAAAAATTTACTACTAAAAAAAATTATTAAAAGGAATAGTGGAAGTAAAATATCAAACTGTGAATTCTAGGTATATTAACACCACACTTAGTACCAGACCAGTTCACTCCTACCATTCCAATATCAAGTGCTAAGGTTAAAAGTGTAAAATACAATTTGCAAGAAACTCACCCCATATTTAAATTAGAGTAGCGTAAATAACAATTTACAAGGATATAACCCACTAATGGTGTTTAAAAAAACAACAATTACATTGAAACTAGGAATTTAAAAGAGAAAGAGTGAAACCCTAAAAGTTCCAGATAATTTCTTACACCCTTTCCTATTGCCCACTTGAATAGCACCTAAAAAAGGACCTGCAAGGAACACTGCCCATTAAATAGGCAGGGGCCCCACAAATGGAACCCTTCAGTACTATGATACTGAGTAACCCTTTAAAACACACTTAAAGGCAGGCCTGCAATGTAGTACATAAAGAAAAACTATATACATATATAATAAGAAATGCATATGCAACAATCACATACTTAACAAGTCCATCAAATATTATTAAGCCATGATGTACAATCAATACTTCTAGGCCTTAAACCATTAGTCCATCATTAATCAATCATCTCGGATTATAAATATCCATATGAGTGCAGGAACCCCACTATTATAGCCAATGGACCAAAATACATACAGGATAGAACGCTCCTAACCACTATTATTGCTGGTGGACTGGTCTCTAAGGTAGAATACTCTTGGCCGCTATTACTCACCAGTAGACCGGTCTAGCCCCGACGCACATGGTGTTCCACTATAAGTTATTAGTATTTTTCCATAATTTATTCACATCCAAATTAGATTTATTGAGCTCGAGACCCCCACTATTATCGCCAATGGACTAGAATACATATAAACATCATCCAGGGCAACACGCTCTTGGGCCACTATTATATCTAGTGAACCAGTACTCACAAACATCTTTGAGGACAACATATTCTTGGGCCACTATTGTATCCGGTGGACCGGTACTCATAAACATAATTCAATTGGGACTGAGTCATTAAATTTTCATTTTCATGATTAGTGTTTTCCCTTCTTAATCAGCACAACAATTCCATTTATTTGCTTCAAATGGGAGATCAAGATCCCGGGACACAAAGGTACATCAATCGTACAAGTTCTACTCAGTATCCTTCAACTATCAACCCAGGGATGCAAAGGTACCTTGGCAGTATTAGTGCATAAAGCTACTTAGTACCCTACCAACAAGGACACCTAATCCATAAGTATGCATACCCCTTAAATAGGTCTGTAGAGCTAGATAGAGTAAGATACAAGGCCTGATTGGGGCACAAAGACACACTAGCAAATACCAGAATAATTGTGGGATAAACCACATCTTTAGAGTAGCGACCCTTAAAGAGCCACCATTTCCGATCTCGAGGTCTTTCACTTTAAGTATTAGTGTCTTAATTAGGGTGATCCCAAAAAGCACAATAATCAAATACTTATTCACTTTTAATCGTTCTAATATCATGAAGTATTTCTTATTCATACGGTTATTTAAGATAATATAGAAGAATCATTAAGGCCATCATAATATCATCCAATTTCGATTCATGATTCGTTCTTGTGATACTTACTAATTGGCAAATACCATTAGCTTACTATTCAGTATTACTTGAGCCTTACTATGAAACACTATTATCACAATAATATATTTGATACGATTTACTAATTCACCCCTTAGTTGTATAATTGTTAAGCCATCCCTTCTTTACTTACCAATTTATCACATAACCTTCCATGTTACACAATTATTAAATTACCCCTTGCTCGGTTTAGGTTACCAAGTTATCTCCCACACTCATTAGGCCACCAATCACCCTTCATAATTGTTACACTTATCATATTTCTATTTGGTTAGTTAGATTACCAAATTTCCTTTCTCCTTTGTCATACTTACCAAATTGCCCTTTATGGTTAAATTACCAAATTATCCTTCTCTGTTACCATAATTACCAAATTACCCTTATAATATTATAGTTAGCAATTTACCCTTCTCCATTATTATAATTACCATTTTACCCTTCTCCATTATTATAATTACCACATTACCTTTCTCCATTATCATAATTACTATTTTACCCTTCTCTATTATTATAATTACCATTTTACCCTTCTCCATTATTATAATTACCACTTTACCCTTTTACTAACAAAATTACCATTTTGCCCTTTACTTCTAAAATTACCATAATACCCTTTTACTTATAAATTATCATTTTGCCCCTTTACTATCCAAATTACCATAATACCCCCTTTTACTTATAAAATTACTATTTTGTCCTTTTCTTCCAAAATAACCATAATACCCTTTTATATATAAAATTATCACTTTGCCCTTTACCTCTAAAATTACCATTTTATCTTTTACTTCCAAAATTACTATTTTTCCCTTTACTTCTAAAATTACCATTTTACCCCATTACTTTCAATACTACTATAATGCCCTTTTACATATAAAATTACCATTTTACCCTTTACTACCAAAATTACCATTTTGTTCTTTTACATACAAAATTACTATTTTACCCTTCACTTCTAAGATTATCATTTTATCCCTTATTCCATAATTTCCATTTTACCCTTTTCTTCCAAAATTACCATTTTACCCCTTATTACACCACTTTTATTAATTTACCATTTTACCCTTTACTTTCAAAATTACCATTTTACCACTTATTACACCACTTTTATTAATTTACCATCATTACATAAAATACTAATATTTATGCTCCATTCTCACCATCCAACTCCACCTCTATTATTATTTAACATGGTACTTATTAGCACCCACACATATTAGGTTACACTCTTGTATAAGAGATATTACTAAAATGCCCTTAAGGCTCACAATAATATTATTCATGCATTAGTGGTCACAATAACATAATACAAAATAAGTACTTAACATATTCATTAATAACCAACTCTTTCCTTAAGCGACATTTCCACACATAGTAGATAAACTAACATGCTTCCCTTTTTATCAATCAATATAAGCAACTACATACAATATATTAAACAATATATATCAAGCAAAATAATATGTTTATTCATATGTTTAAGTGGGGTTTAACGATTACCTTAATTCTCGCAAAATTGAACCTGATAAATATTCCCGTTAAAGATTCAAGCTTTAATTAGCAAAACTAATACCTAAAAATAACATCAATATTTATCATATTAGAAATGAGAAAAACAAAGTATAAGACTTTATAAAACTTAATTAATGAAATACTTAACTTAAATGTTATACCTTGAAATTTATTAACTAAAATAACCCAATGCATAGAGCAGCTCATCCAGCTTATGCAGCATGAGCTGCATGCAAAGAAAAAGGAGAAAGGATCAAAGGGGGTGAAAGAAAAGGGAATATTGGCTATTTTTGGGTTGGGGTTTTGAGGCTAGGAAATAAAGTAGATGGGGGAGGATTTAGGGCAAGGGAAGGGTGTAGGCTTGAACTGGGGGTGTAGGTGGTGGTCGGGCATAGGTTTTTGGCCGCTAAAGGGGGCGGCAGTGTTGGCAGCGAGGCTACAAAGGTTGCTGCTGAGGTGGAGATGGTTGAAAAGGAAGGAAAAGGGAGGGGGAAAATAGGCGGCTGCAAGTTTTGGTTTCAGCAAAAGGAGGTATGGTGGTGGTAGGGGAGGTTGCAGGGAGTGGTTTGGTGGCTCAAGTGGCGATAGAGGTGGCCGGAAGACAGTGGATGGAGGCAGTGCAGGGTAGCTGCTGAGAAGGGAGAAAAAGAAGGGAAAAATAAGAGGGGAGGAAGAATGGACTGCAGGGGGCTCGAGGGGGTATTATGGTGGTGTAGGGCTAAGGTAAAGGGTGGTGTAGGAGGTCAGTGCGGTGATGGAAGTGGTGGAGGGAGGCGACAGTGCAAAATAGGGGTGGAAGTGGAAGGAGAAGAAAAGAATCGAGGGAATGGGAAGGCTTGAAGAAAATGGGGTAGGAAGGGCTGGTGAGGAGAAGAAAAAGAAGAGGGAGAATAGGGCAGCAAGCAGTCGATCGGGTGGTAAGGTGTAGGGTGGCAGGGAGGTGGTAGGGTGGTAGGGAGAGGGAAGGGAAGAAGAGGAAAGAAGGGCCATGAGAGAGGGGGTGCAGGGTTGGTTGGGTCCAAAATGGGGAAGAAAACGACTGGAGAGAGGGAGTGAGGTAGAGGCAGGTAGTGGCAGGTGGTTGTAGGCGTTAGTGGTTGGGCGTGGCTTTTAGGGTGGTAGACATGGGCAACGAAGACAGGTCGGGGTGCGCTTGGTTGAGGAAGAAGGAGGAAGAGAGGAAAGGGGAGCAGTAGGCTGATTGGGGGTAAAAAAAAAAGGAGTTGGGTTGACCTAGTCGCTGGGGAGGGAGGAAGAAAAGAAAGAAGGGGGCAGGGCTGGGTTGTTACATCGGGGAAGGAGGAGGGAAGGGGAGAAATGGGCCAGTAGCCCAAGCGTGCAAGGGGAGAAGAAGGTTGTGGCCTAGCAGCCCGAAGGAAGGAAAAAGGGAAAAGAAAGAAAGAAGAAAAAGGAGAAAAGGGAGAAAGATAAGGAAAAAGGGGAAAAAGGAAAAGGAAAATAGGGAAAATAAAATAATTTAATTTATAAAATAATAGAATATAATATTTTTAGGAATAAATTTATTTAATAATTTAATTTAATTTAATTTAATATATTGGTTTAAAATGGATAATTTTAGTAAAATATTGGTTTGGAAAATTATTTAAATAAAATGAGTATGGTAAAATGACAAAATATTTATTTTAATTTATTAAATATTCTTATCAAATTTATGTACCCAAAAATCCATAAAATAATTAAATTAAATAATTTTAAAAGCTAATTTATCTCGAATAAAGCTATTTATTAAATTATAGGTTTTTAAAAAAATTGAGGGATTACAAAAACGCTTAAGGCTAATCTAGGTTTAAAACTCTCAAGAGTTGCGAGACCTAGATTCCTAATTGAAACCCTATTATCAACAACCAAAACTCAGATACACACTTGTGATATCAACTTAAAACCATTTGAAGCTCAAAAAGTTTTGTAGTATACTCTGCTACTAACTTACAATATCAATTCAAATCACTTAAAATCAAAAAAGATCTTTGAAAATGCTATGATACCAACTTATAATATTCCCAAAGTTCACTACTAAATTTTATTATTATTATAAGTTGAGTGGAGGCAAATAAAATAAATTTTGGGAATACTATCACCACACTTAGTACCAGATCGGTTTCCTTCCAACGTTCCATTACCAAGTGCTAAAGCTTAAAAAAATACCAACTTACATAAATCCAAATTTCAAAACTAAATCAAAGTAGCGCATTAATTACATTATAAGAATAAAATCCACTATTAGTGGGTACAGAATAAAAATCATTAAATAAGGGTATGTAAAAGTTTAAAGGAAAATCCTAAAAGCTTACCAAATAGTCCTACGCTCTTAATCCAAAAGAAAGCTTGAACAACACCTACAGGCTAACCTACAAAGGACACTGCCCATTGAATAGGTAGAAGTCACAAAAGGAACCCTTCAGTACTATGCAACTAAGTAACCATTTATACAGAACTAAAAGATAGGGTCCGCATACAACACATCAATCCAAACATAAGCATAGTAAATCACACATATGCATATAGGAACAGATGATATAATTATTAGAATTGACATGAAATTCAAGATCGCTTATGATCGACATCACTTACCAAGAGAGCATCCAAGTGAGACTCTTTATAATATAATTAAAAGTCTAAGCTTATACTTGTCAATACACACCACCACTTAGCTCACAGGCAGGAACCCAGGGTTGCTATTATATCATAACAACATATCATAATGATATAATCAACATTATCTATACATAAGCCATTAATTAGATATTGTTCATAATTATTTTTCAAACTATATACACATGAGTACAGAGACCCCACTATTATGACCAGCAGAATAGAAATAACTAATTCAGGATAGAACATACCTGGCCATTATTATGGTCAGTGGAATAGTAAACATGACCATCTCCAAGGTAAAATGCTCGAATCCACTATTATAATCGGTAGAATAGTAAACATGAACATCTATAGGACAAAAATGTTGTTGGCCACTATTATGACCGATGGAACGGTAATCATCCAAAGTAAACATCTACTTCTAGCATAACCAATACACATTTCCATGCATAATTAACAATTGAGGCACCTCTTGTGTGGTTATGAAATTAACATTATAACACACCCTTAATTACCCATTTAACCCTAATCCATGAATTTTCCTTACGATACACTCCAATTTACTGAAATATCTATATCCTTATAATATATATGATTATACTTAAACAGGTGATACTAAGGCCATAAACCTCTATTCCTTTATTTGTCATCACTCATTACTCATTATGAAGGTTTATTATACTAATTGGCATGTTACATGTAAAATTACCAATTTACTCCTTTTTACTTATAAAATTACTAAAATACTCTTCTTACTTGTAAATTTACTAAAATACCCTTTTACTTACCAAATTACCAAAATGCCTTTCCTACTTGTGAAATTACAAAACTACCATTCTTACTAGTAAAATTACCAAATTATCCTTCTTAGTAGTAAAAGTACCAAAATACCCTTTTTAGTTGTAAAATTACCAAATTACCCTTCTTACTTATAAAATTACCAAAATACCATTCTTAATAGTAAAATTACCAAATTACCCTTATTACTTAAAAATTACAAAAATACCTTTCTTACTTATAAGATTACCAAAATACCACATTTCTCATGCAAATTTACTAAAATACCCCTAGCACATAAAAATATTAACATCCATATTCCACATGCATCATTTAATACTAGAAAAACCCTCATTGTTATTCTTAACAACCATTATCACCTACCATGCACATATATTTAGATCACTCTCTATGTACAAGTAAAATTACTAAAATGTCCCTAAGGCTCATACTGATGGTATTTTTGCTACATACGTATATATTTACTTAGCATAGTATGCATATGCACATAGCATCATTATTAACCTCAATCCCCTTTCTTAACCAATATTTCCATACATGTCACATCTCAAACAATATAGCACACTTTTCATTCTATCTTCCAATATAACATCACAAATCATGAGATGCTTAACAACACATAATATACACACAAAAAACATACAAAAATCCTAATGTACTAACATATGTAAATCTATACATTTTAGGAGGGTATAATGATTACCTTATTTCTGACAACAACCAAACTTTATAGGTATTCTGGTTTAAAGGCTTAAACTTTGGCTAGTAAAAAATTATACCAAACAATAATATCACAATTACCATATTAGTAAATAATTAAAGGAATAATTTTTTATCTAAAAATGCTGATTAAATACATAGTATCACTAAAATATATTTTACCTCAAAATTTAGTTAAAGAAAATCAAAATATGCAGCAACACTCATGTTGCATGGGCACTATGGGTTGCATGCACAAAAAAGGGGGAAATAGGGTGGGAGGAGTTGGAAAAAGGTGGGAGATGGTATCGAGTGATAGGTTGAGGAAGGAGTTGGAGGGGAGTTGGGGTAGTTGTTGGGTGTAAGAGTGGCAGTAGCTTAGGGTGGTGTCGGAGAAGGCGGCGATGATGGCTAGAAAGTGGGTGCAAAGAAAGGAGGGAGAAGAGGAATAAAGGAAAAGAAGGTTGTAGGGGAAGAGTTCGGGCAGGCTGAGGTGGGTGTGTGTAGGGGTGGTGTTAGGTGGCCAACAGGTGGCTTCAGCAAAGGCGGATGAAGGGAGACGGTAGTGCCAGATGGTAGTGTAGGGAGGGGTTCAAGAGGAGAATAGAAGAAAAGAGAGGGGAAAGTTGGTTGTAGGGGTGTATGGTGGCTACTTGGGGTGGTGTAGGGAGCAAGTAGGGGAAGCAGGGGAGTCAGTGTGGTGCCCAGTTGGGTAGTAGAGACCATAACTAGGGTGGCAAAGAAGAGGAAGGAAGGAAGAGGGATCGAAAAAGAGGAAGAAGGCTCGATGGGAGGAGATGGAGCAAAGGAGAAGAAGAGAAAGGGAAAAAAAGAAGAGGGGAAGGAAGGAGGCAAGCTGGGTCATGCAGAGCAGGTGGGTGCAGGGTGGAAAGAAGAAGAAAGGAGAAAGGGGAAGGGAAAGGAGCATGTTGGAAGGGGTTGCAGGGGTTTTGCATGGTCAAAAATGGAAGGGAAAGGGATGAGAGAAGGAGGGAGAGGTTGCAAGTGTGAATGACAGATGTAGGCAGGCTTGTAAGCGCAAGCATAGGGGTTTGTTTGGCTCATCATTGGGGTGAAGAAGGAAAATAAGAGAAGAAGAACAGCGAAGGAAGGCAATGAGAGGGAGAGGAGGAAAAAAAAGGGTTAGGCTATCCCAACGTGGGGGAGAAGGAAAAGAAAGAAAGGAAGGGGGAGAGGAGAATGTTGTGAGGGTTTGGCCAATGGGGAAAAGGAGAATGAAGGGTAGCCCAATGGGAGAAGGAAAGAAGGAGGCCAATTAGCCTAAGAAGAAAGAAAAAGGAAAAGGAATGATAAAGGAAGGAAAAAGGAAAAAAAAATATTTTTAGAGTTAGGATTGGAAATTAGGTAATTGAAAAAAATAATGATTACATTAATTAATTAAAATTTTAAAGTATTAATTTAAGAGGATAATTTTAGTAAAAATATGGGTTATGAATTTATTTAAATAAAAATTATATGATAAAATAATAAAATATTATTTTAAAAGTCCACAAAATAAATTTTAATATTAAATTATTCCAAATAATGGGTTAATTATTAAATTTTAGATTTTTAAATTTTGGGGTATTATAAATTCCCACTAAAAGCTTATGATATTTGATCCCCAAGCCTATCTTGAAATGGTGAACCTACTTCATCTCATTAGCCTCTACCTCCGGAATGAACTAGACCAAGTCCTCCACTAATATGGCTCCCTACCAAAGGGCTATAAACTTATTGTACTTCTTCGTGTAGGGAAGAGTAGGGTAAAATCTAGCTCAAAGTACCTCAAGGTAAGGTCCCCAAGTAATAGACTCCATGTCTCTACACTAGACACCTCTCCACTAAGTGTTTGCACATCCCCTCAGGTAGTAGTACATAGGTGTGTTGATCCTCTTATATAGTGGGCAATCACTAGTGATGAAGGTATTCTCAATATCCTTAACATTTTTCTTCATAATGTTAGGGTCCTCTTAAAATGCCCCAAAAATATTTATTTTAAGAAGTGTAATCAAATAAGGATTTATTAGGTAATTAATTTAATTAATTATTTTTCTTGGAATAGGAAGACATTATTTAGGATAAATTAAGAGGAAATTTATAAATATTTTTATAAGGGAAAATTTGGGTATTTTGCTAATTAAAAAATAAATTTAGGAAAAAATCCTTTAAAAATCCTAAATTAGCCTAAAAAGGAAATTTAATATTATTTTCTTTAAAATATTTTTATTTTAAATACCCAAAATATTCTAATTAATTTAATTAACCCCAACCTACCTATTTTTTTTCTTGTTCCCTTTTTCCTCTTTCTTTTTCTTTCTTTCTTTTTCTTTCCATTTTCTTTCTTTTCTTCCTTTTTCCTTTTCTTTTCTTCTCCCTTCTACGGCCTAGCACCCTGCGTCGTACTTTTCCCCCTTTTCCCTCGAAATGCAGCGTTTTGGCACCTATTTTTAATCACCACCCGGTTCGGTCGTCTTCCCTTTCTTTTCTTTTCTTTTTCTCGGACCACCAGTCCGCCCCCCTCCCACCTTTCTTCCTTCTCTCTTCTTCATCTTCCTCCCGTCAATGACCTGCAACACCACCATAACTCCCCTGGTTTTTCACTGCCGGTCACGCCCCTTCGACCGGCCATTTTCCCTCCTATTCATCCTTGTTGGTCCGTCGACCCCATCGCCCAACCTACTTCTCCCATTTCTCGCGCAGTTTCCCCTTTTTTCCTACGCATACCCTTGCCCCGAAATTAACTTCCACCGGCCAACTATCGCCGCTGGCGACCAAAACCCTACCTGCATTATCCCCTAGCCAACCCTCAAAACCCTACCTTCTCCTCCAAATTCTATAAATACCCCCTATTGATTGATCTTGAAACTTTTTCCCCAAAACCCTAAGAACCTACCCCGCGCACCACCGCAACTGCAGACACCCTTTCCTCCGCCGTCAACCAACTACGCCGCTTGCTCTACCTACCTAAGTATTCCCTACACCACCCTCTAACTAACTGAACTACCCATCTCCCTCAATTCTTCCTGCACAAGCCACCACAACCGTGCAAAGTTTCCTGCCCAACCAGCCAAATTTTTACACCTGCCGCCTTCGTACCACTGCCCACCACCACATCCGCTGCTATAACTGCCTCCTACACCACCCAAAAACTACTACCAATCTTCCTCTACCTCACCCTACCCTTCTTTTCTCCCTTCTCCTTCTCCTTCTCTCTTTTTCTTTTTCTCTTCATTTTGGCCGCCACCACTACCACTATGCGCCGACACCAATTGCTACGCCACCACCCTCACCTTACTCCACTCAGTCTAGACTACCACTAACACCTAAACCTCCACTTTTATTCTCCATCTCTTCTCCTCAAATCTCAACTATTTCTATTTTTTTCCTCTTTTCCGGCCGCCGCCGCCGCTACCGTGCACCACCGTTGGTGCCACCCATCTCCACCAGCGTAAGGTGGAACCCTAAGCCCTCTCAACCCTTCTTTCCTATTTATTTAAGCTTACTTTATTTTATTTCAATTTTTAATTATTATTTGAGTGCTATTATTATTATTATTATTATTATTATTAGGTTCAATATTATTATTAATATTTATTATTAGGGATGAGACCTTATTTAAATTATTTAGACTATTATTTTCGTATTATTAATATTATTAGTAGTATTATTAATATTATTAGTAGCATTAGGAGTTTTATTATTATTATTATTATTATTATTACTATTATTATTATTATTACTATTACTACTGTTGTTGTTGTTATTATTATTATTATTACTATTATTCATTTAGAGGGCCGAAGCCCTATTTTATTTAAATAGTGTGAATACTACTATTTTTATTATTAATATTATTATTACTACTATTATTAGCATTATTATTATTATTATTATTATTATTATTATTATTATTATTATTATTATTATTATCATTTTTATTATTAATATTATTATAAGGAATATGTGTTAATATTATTATTATTACTAAAGGGTACTTTCACTATTTTGAAGTAGGGTCGAAAACCCTACCTTAGATTACTTTCGGTTTAAGTCATTTCATTATCATCATCATCTTCATCATTATCATCATCATCTTCATCATCATCATCATCATCATCATCATCATCATCATCATCATTATTATTATTATTATTATGTAAACTCAATTATTATTCCATTACTATTATTAGTACTATTTTTCTTAATATTGTTTTAATGATATTATTAGCCTTATTTTGGGTGAAGGGTATAAGCCCTCATATCACCATCCATTTTGAATCATATTATTATTATTATTATTATTATTATTATTATTATTATTATTATTATTATTATTATTATTATTATTAGTATTATTTGGTATAGTTATTATTAGTATAGTATTATTTTATTAAAAACCTAGTCTTAGAATAAGTTAGTAAATAATAGTGTTTTTGGTAGGAGGGAACCTAATTTTAGTTTTTTCCTCATATAGGTGAGACCAGTCAAAGCCCTAAAGAGGCGTAGGAGAGTGCTCCAAGACCGGTGACATTTTAGGTAAGGGCATAACTAAGGCCATTTGTGTGTAATGTGTTTTGCATGCCTTGTATGCTATGCGATATGAAATATGATGTATTTTATGTGTATTTCTTTATAACTATTATATATGCAGTATGACGTGGAGTTGAGGTATATTTCTACTATATTTTATGGCATGTGTAAAGTATCTAAGTTGTGTTTATTGTGATGTGGTGTGGCCCATAAGATATGCATGATATGTTTTGTAATATAATGATAGGGAGTGTATTGATGTGGGGTTGGTTTGTGTGTTTTATGACCATGCATGATGGCATCTAAAGAGGAATGAGGGATATTAGGGTTTGCATGATGGATATTAGGGTTTGCATGGGAGATTAGCCTTTTTATGATATAGATTAGGGTTTGCATAGGAATTTAGGGTTTCACGTGTGAGTGTAAGATTTTGCATGAAAATTTTTGCATGTTTGCATGGGGGATATAAAGTGTGCATGGGAGAAATATTTATGCATGGAAAGTTGATATGGGATGTAAGGAAGGTATTAGAAGTTTCATATGGGGTTTTGAAAACATTAGGTGAAAAATAGTACGTGGGATATTATAAGGGTATGGAGGAGACTGAGTTAGGGTTTGGAATGATTAGCTATAGCTAGTTATGAATAACTAGGGTTTGATGTAGTTAACTAGAGTTTGGTGGTAACATGTGTGTACTTGGTGAAGAAAGTATGATAATGCATATAGAATCCATGGTCATGGAAAATGGGGTATTGGAGTCTTATAATACGGGATGAGACTTTTGGAGGATAAGAGTAGTAGAAGTCAGTCATGCATGTCTGGGTGAAAGCTTCTAAATAAGATACTTAAGACATTAATCATTTAAAGTGAAAGAATATTGAGTTGGGTCCAACCGATCCACCAGTTAGAAATAGTGAATAGGATATTTTGTCATATGTGTGTCCGATCCACCGGCTATAATAGTGGCTAAGGTATGTTACCCTATGTATGCCCGATCCACCGGCTATAATAGTGGTGGATTCCGATAAACCAAACATCAAAGTTTGCTAAGATATATAAAAGATACTAAGTACTTACAATAGAACACTATGCGAGCCAGGGCAAACCGATACACCGGTAAGAAATAGTGGTTAGGGTATGATACCCTATGTGTGATCAATCCACCGACTAATAATAGTGGGCAAGTGCATTGTGCCCTATTTGTCTCCGCTCCACCAGCTATAATAGTGGGCACTTCTGTACTAGCATAGACTTGATAAAGAACATGGTGTGGAATGAGTATTCATAAGAGACTAATTAAGTATTACTCCAGACTTAAAAATGGACCTTTGTATATTCAGCTGATTGATCATATACCTTTATGTTATTATGTTGGACTTTATGATCCTTTATTTATTCTGCATGAATTTTGTGACCTACCTTACTCAGTACGTAGCGTACTGATCACCCTTTTTATGGGTGCTGCTCATTCCCACGAGAAGAAGGGTTGTCTAAATTGTTGCAGGTAGGAGACATATTCTGTGATGCTATTGATGTACATGGGACGTCAGGCAGGGGCGAGTGTTGATTTTGGGCTAGATCAAGTCTTTAGAGTGGCGTGGCCGGTTTTCGTTAATGAGATTGTTATTCCTTTTTCACTTTTAACTATGTTATGAATTTCAAAAACAATGTTAGCGTCATAGACATCTTTCTACTCTAAGAAACATTCTCTCGTAATTTGGTTATGTAATTATTCATGCGTACTCTGATTATTATATTGCAAACCTTGATTTATATATTGATATGAGTTGATGGAAATATTTTCTTAGCCTTAACACTTGGTATTGGAATGGTAGGAGTAAACCGATCTGGTACTAAGTGTGGCGGTAGTATCCCTAGAATTTACGAGTTTTAAATTTAGAGGTTTTGTTTTAAAATATATATAGTAAATTTTGGGGTGTTACACCTCCTGACCCTTAAAGATGGGTGGGTGGTGATATCTGGCTCTCTAGAGCCAACCCTCTAGTACTAATGTGGGTGATGGCACTAGCAATAGCAGTTCCATGAGCTCATAAAGGTGATTGGCAACCATCAAGTCATAAGGACCATGATTAATTAGAACAATTAATTCACCAAGTATTAAGACTTTCATAACAATCAACACAGTGGCTATCTGTTTTACATTCCCAACCTACACTCACTAACGGACATTTCTAGTTTGAAATACTTGGACCTTTTCTATTAAACAAATAGTTGGAAAATCATTTAAAATAACATATGGTATTAATTAAAAATACTTTAAAATGAAACACCTTTAAGAAAAAACTCTGATATAAACTTGTAACACCCCTATTTTTTACTTTTGAAAATTTTTAATTTAAAATATTACAGAAGTAGAAAAAATACTAAATACACCTAGGAAAAATAGCGTACCACCACCATACCTAATATAGGATAGGCGTTAGCTGCTCGTATCATATTAGATACAAGATTGAGAAATCAAACAAAACAAAATGAAAGTAGATTCAAACCATTTACAACAAATAGAGTGTGCAACCTTAAAATTAAAGAACTATCGAACTTTAGTGCTTACAAACAGGCTAGATCATATCCCAAAACATCTGAAATACATTAGAACATGACAAGTTGGAAATACTGAAATACAAATGAGATAAAACCACAATGGGGCAAAACCCAAAATCCTCATCCAGTAGGTACTGAACAACATTCTCTATATGTCCATGTTCTCAAGCACCAATCCGAAAAAGAGGTAGGCGAACTATTGCCAATCCCCAATAGCCTATACATAGTCGTCCTCTTATGGGAATGAATAGGTGACTAAATAAATGGGCACATCAATACTCTTCATATTAAGTAGGCCAATTTACCTCATTAACAAAAGTCACAAGCATACATTGTCCTAGCATAATGTGGAGATCATACTAAAATATACCTCGGTTATGTCATATAATTAGATATATAAGCTCTATCATGATCATATAATGCATTGAAAATTAATACCATACACAATTCAGACAATTTAGGACTCACCCTTCTTATCCATCTAACATAACACATCATGGATATCAACATACAACTAATTAAGCAGTTTAGTGAAATAACTTAATAGGGCATTTACCATCAATTCACACAGTTTTCCATTTGATATATTTTCCAACATCAAGTCATTTATTTAAAAGTCTTCATTTCTTTTCCTGTTCTATCTTTTTATTTTTCTCTTTATCCACATCCTTATTCTAATTCCTATCAAGTGATTGATTGTGCACACCCCATGGTGTCACATACCATATAAGTCTATCCAAACTAAAGGACATAAAGTTTGGCCAAAGCTAAGTAACCACAAATTACATAAAGTCTGATCGCCAAAAAATAACCTAGGTGACCAAGCCCATTACTATCGATAACCCCTAGTATATCATCAATGTTTAGAGTAGGTAAGGAATAGGGACTAGGATCCCACTTGAAGGAAAAGCCTAAAGGCACCAATAAATTCCCAAAGGTAGACTAACATTAGTAGCTAACTAAGGATTGGGTAACCCAGATCCATACATAGCTCGATCATCTTCCACTTTGAGTGATTAGTGTGTTATTTTCCTTAGTTATATGATCATACAAGGCCCATACAACATCCAAGTAACACATCCACATACTCATTGTATCTTAACCATTTTTACCCTCTAATCATGTAGTGGGATTTCCATTAATGCTTAACTAACATTAATCAATACATCATGACAATACATGTTAGGCCAATAATCCATAATCCTTTTGAAGTTAGAATATATTTATTCAATTTTTCCGACAAAAGCCTTTCCAAGAACTTATTAAGAATGCCACAAATAATGATCCATTTCATCCATCCATTAGGTTATTTAATCAATGCCAAAAGTGTGTTTCCATCATTAAGTGACCAGATAGCAGCATTGGGCATACTCTAAAAACTTATCGAGTCCAAAAGATCAAAATTATACAATATAACCAACCAAGTCGATTAGTCTGAGCCAACTGATTGATTGGTTTGACCAACTAGTCAATAAATTTGGGCTAACCAATTGATTGTTTTGGCTCAGCTAAACTTAAGGTTCCATCAAAATAGTCGGTCTATTTGGCTAACTAGTTAATTGTTCTAAGACCAATAAATGGTTTTGTCAAATCAGTAGATGGGTTTAAGTAGGGAGTAACTAAGGTTACCATAGACCAACTAGTTGATCAGTTTGGCCTAATTAGTCGATTGGTTTGCTACCAATAAACATATAACAAATATTTTTTTTATGCGAATCACTTACTAAAATTCTACCAAATCCAAATCAAAACACTCATCACAACATTCTAGTATTTAAAAAGCTCATAAACATAATCATGCTTTACATTCAAGCAAATTGACCTTATTTTCTCTAAAATCATGCTTTTTTCTTAGGATTCATAATTAATTTAACATGCATCAATCAAAAGCCAAACTCTCATTATGGAATATAAAATTAACATTTTACAAAATATATCACGTCACATGCTTATTCAATGCACATTTTAATGGTAAGAAAAACATACTTAATATTTAGCAAAAGTTCCCACTATAGAGGGAAAAACTCAAATGGGAAGATTCTCTAATTCTAAAAAATTTTTTTAAAAAATAAAAGAAAATAGAAGTTAAAATACAAAAAAAAAATGATGCGGGAGCAGAGTCGCATGACACGGCACCGACTAAGATGGTTACGCTACTCCACACAGATGCATGAACATGGAGCTGCATGCAACATTCTTTAGTTAGCGTAACGTTTATTATTAAGTCATTTACTATTATTTTTATTTCGAGTCAAATAAGGTTGTTAGTAGCTAGATCATTTAATATCTTCTAACTAGTCTTAATTCATTTATTATTATTTTTATTCAAATAAGGTTGTTAGTAGCTAGATCATTTAATATCTTCTAGCTAGTCTTAAGTCATTTATTATTATTTTTATTTCGAGTCAAATAAGGTTGTTAGTAGCTAGTTCATTTAATATCTCCTAGCTAGTCTTAGGGAATTCAATGTTTCTAGCAAAGATTAGTGGCAAGATTATTATAATCTTTGAAGGGAGGCTCGACAAATTTTGGCTATTTAAAGCCATAGAAACCGAGAGAAAGAACACAATTTTGAATGAGAAGAAAAACCTTAAGCTTGCTTAAAGCCGAATTCTATGTGGATTCATCTCGTAACAAGTCGAATTTGTGTGAACGATTTGTTTTCAAAAAACTTTAATCTTTATTTATGTGGCTTAAAGATTAATCTATCCTTCTATTTTTTTTACTTCGTCACCTCTATCTTTTCCAACGAAAACCCTACTCCAAACCATCACTCCATTCTTCCATCCAAACCCTTTTCACCGCCCTTCTATCTTTCCATCAACCCTAAACCGCCTTCCGCCTTTCCTAACCCTAAACCACCGTTTATCTTACACCCAAGCCCGATACTCTAACCGTACACTCATCAAAAAATTCATTAAATAACTTTCATAATTCCAAAAACTCAAATTAGAAAAGAAAATGAACTTATTACATTTATGAGGAAAGTAGAGGAAGATTCAGTTGAAAACAACATAAACTCCTCCTAAACTTAACTCTTTCTTGCTTAAAGATAAAATAAAAAGGACCTTGAGAAAGGATCAAAAGAGCTAAAGAAATTCAAATGCAAGCTAGAATTGGAGAGAAGAGAACACAAGAGATAGAGAGTAGAAATATTTTGGTGGCTGAAAGAAAAGGTGAGAATAATGGGTGATTGGGGCTATTTATAACCAATGAATTAGTTCAAGAACAAGTGGGGTTATGCAATAGATTGAAGAACCTAATATTATTATTCAAATCTAAGCTGCACAGATAGCTTTATCAAAAATAGGTTGACTTTTATATTAAAGTTTAAATCGTATTTTTGGGAGAATATAGGTTAAGTTCGTCTAGAAAATATTACATATAAAAAGGGAAATGAAAGATCAGTGTGGGAAGGGATCTCTCAACCGAGTAGGGACAGTCAGGAAATAGAAGCATGCTTCTTGAGGTGTGCAGGAGGAGAGAAGTAGAAGAAGACAAGAGTAAGTCCATCATTTCCCTTAATTGTCAACATCAAGCTCGCAAATCTATTCGAGGCAGCTCTTCAGCCAAATAAATGTTAAAAAGGGTTAATAATCACTTAAGAAAAGTTTAGAGTTATATCATCAAGTTTTCAATTTAGTACAAGAAAATTTTCCAAAAAATAGAACTAAAAAAAAATATACTCAACCTGACCAATGTGCCTATCGATTTAGCCTATCAATTAATTGTCCTTCTGAACACTCTATTAGCTCCCCACATCAATCTATCTATCTACTTAAAAACTTATGTTATTCACTTTTCTGAACTTTATTCAAATCCTTCTTTACCTCAAACCCAATTATAGTTCCAACTAAATTCAAACTTATCAAATTTTATTAAATACCATACTTTTTTATTCAATAAATCTTACAAAAATATGGGGGTATTACATTGCTTTTTTGATAACCTCCAAGTCTTAACATAGACTACAAATAACTCATATCAATATTGTTGTTGTTGATGATGTTTGACGGTATCACAAGATAATTTAGAGGAACCTTTCTAAAAAAAACATATGAGAGAGAGAGAGAGAGAGAGAGAGAGAGAGAGAGATTGGTCATAACTTATGCATGAAAATTCTGTTGGACTCATCTTCCTTGTATCAAAAAATGTTTTTGTGCTTCCATTAATCTATCAATCTTTCTCCAAAATATATAAAAATACACTTTATATATATTTCTAAAAAAAATTATCATCTCCCCATGGTCATTTCCATATTTATGCAACACTGGGTCATGATAAAATTAAGAAAATGTTGACCATATCAAAGGGTCATTGTAACACTATAGCCTTATACCGACAACGAATAGTTATTTGCAGTGCTTTTGGAATTGATGATTGATCTCACATATCAATATATGCCCTTTCCATCATGGTTTTTTTATCAACATATATGCTTCTTGGAAAAATTTTGGTGATGTTACCCAATTATTGGACTACTCCAAGTTAATCACGTTTATTTGTAAAGTCATCTAATGATGGATTCTGAAAAGGAAGATGAACATGCACCTTATTGATATACCATATGACTTGAGGTATTACAATCATATTTAATAAATTCAAGATAAAAATTAGGTTCTGACTACTAGAATTTCTATATTTGATTCCCCCGTTCTTAGTATTATTACACCTTTATGGTGTCATTAGCTATATAATGATTTATACTCGCTTTTATATGCTCTCTATTAGTAAAAAGAATAACACTAAATATTTCACGTATTTATTACACATTCTTAAATTAGTTTCTTCATAAAAATCATTTGAATATGAATACAAAATATATATATATATATATATATATATATATATATATATATATATTTGCATTGAAGGGAAGGAGTTTATCCAATGAGCAGACCAAATAGGGTCAAAAATAGGTTCTCCGATAACTATAACCTCCTATCCGTTCAACCAAAAGGACATCACAAAGGGTAGTGGAGGAGACTCGAACGTCTACAAACCATAATCTCCATAAAATTATTTAATACAAAAAAAAAATAGACAAGAATTTGAACCAAAGATATATGATATCCAAGAGTTGACCTTTAATAACTAAATTAAATATCATTGATATTACTTTTGAGCTTTTCAGAAGAGCATTAAATAAATGTTTTCAATTTCTCATTTATTTTTTATTTTTTCAAATAGAAAAATATAAAAGAGATAAAAATAATGAAATTAATACTTTATTTTGTCAAAATAATTATTTTTTTAATCATAAAAAATATGTCTAAAGTAATACCTTTGCATTTTTTTAGCTAAATGTCACTACATATTTCAACAAAAAAAGATTTGATCACTAATATCTTTTTAGTATATGCTATAAATTTTTTATAAAATAATACTATAAAAGTATACTTCAATACAAATGTAACACTTATATTTTTATTTTATAATATATTATAATTTAAGAAAAGTTAATAAGTAAAGTTTGTCATTAAAATAACTGAAGTCGTCTATTAAAAAAAAAAGATTGACTACTATTTAAATAGAAAAGGAATATTAAATATCATACCAACTTGCCACTGTAGTATTAGATGTTTATTATGGTCAAAATCGTTAAAATTAAATGTTTATATCCCAAATTATCCCTACCTTTCGATAGCTTTTTTTCTTTCATCGTAGTCTTCGTAGATGCTCTAATGTGGATCCCGCCTCTGCCAATAACTTATCTTTCAAGGCCCCACCTCCTCTACCATAGATTGACAGTCATATATCCCTTAGCCCTCCCCTGCTCTCTACTACACCAGTTTCTTCTTCTTGTGTCAGTCTCTACTCGTAAGTCGTGAGAGCTGAGAGGAATAACGCCAAAACACGAGCAGCCACCCCCCCCCCTTTTCCCATCCTCTCTGCCAATCGATATTATTCTGGGACCTTGGGTTTAACTGATTATTAAAAAGAAATACTTTAACAAATGGGCTCATGTGTATCAGTCCAGGGAAAAAACCCTGACTCTTCGTTTTCTGCTGCTGTCAATTATCGTGTGCCGTTTTTTGGGTCATCGAAAACAAATAAAAACTTGATCCCTCCGACCCCGGTTAAGGAAAAACCGGCGAATGTTGACGTTGTTACTGAACCTATGATGACTAATTCAGTTGGGTATAAGTTTCAAGTGTCGCCGTTTAACGCTGTCCCCATTTTTTCTAACAATGGTATGAAATAGTTATACTCCCACACTTTTTAAGTGTTTCTATTTTATAATAATTTACGCAGATTTTAGCTATTGGAAAGTCTGGTCATCTGTGTTGTATTTTTGTCTGGTTAGTTGATTTTTTCCTGTTGATCGTTTATTTACATGATTGCGCGACTGCTTTTCGCCTTACTTTTTCGTATTTTCCTTTTCCTTGTGGAGGGGGGTTCAGGTTTGAGATTGTCAGGGATCAAGTGGCATGATTTCCTCATTTATACAATATGAGTATCAATTATCAATTAACTGTATCTGGATTATGGATCTTTGGATGGTATAATATTTTAATCCAATCTCTGGTAACTTCTGAAACCAATATACTGGTTGTAAATTAGGGTTCTGTAGTCTTGAATTGTTATTTTCTGAGATTTGTTTACATATCATTTCTATAGCTTCCCAAGTACTTGTTATCAGAATATGATTTATTTTTCTTTTCTTTATTTCTTTCTTTTCTTCTATAGCTTCTTGTCGGTTTTCAAACGACCAATATTTGATCGCATGTCTAGTCCTATGTTTGGGTTTAAATCCTCAGGGCTATATGAAATGGGATTTCCGGTGACATTTTTCGTCCGATGATCAAGCTGTAGCAGAAGGCATGTAAGGTGCTGGAGAGTGGTTCTAACTCTGCTCATTAACAAATAATAACAATGGATGGACATCCAGCATGTGATAGACATTACTAACTGTCTATTTGGTTTAGTATGGTGCTGATGTAGATTTATATACTCCATGACCAGAAAATGATGCGTTATGGCGTAGTTTGCATTAGTTTAGGTTTTCAAAGGAAAAAAGTGAAACTACAAAAGGGATAAGTAAATGTTATGAGCTGATGGTCAAACATGATTAATATTCTTGATTACTCCATTTTTTGTGCTATTTTTGTATCAATTTGTGTCCATGAGCCTCTTCAACACTTAAGCATGCTTCTCTTTGTAGACTTGCATTTTGCATTTTCCATTTTCCATCCTTCGTTTCACATGAATACTTTCCCGGTTATCTAGGAACAAGATGCAATTATTGGTTTTATTGTTCAAATGCTGATGAACTAGTGTGCAGTTGTGAGTCCGTAAACTCTTTTCTGGCAGTCTAGGGTGAGTAGGGCTTGTTTGAAATCCCTGCTTGGCCTTGTTATTGATGGCTGAAATTTGGTGATCTGGCTTCGGAGTCCCTACCTTATTATTGCGTCGTATCAATCTTTTACACATGATTCGTGGCTGTGGGGATTAATGTATGGCATAGCTTTGGTGATGGTTGTATGTACAATGTGGTGGATAACATTTGCTTGCAGGAATGGATGATGAATGTAGCCTAGGATAAGAATGAGCATTGTGCATCTCTCCATTCATGATCATGTGCAACCTTTTTCAGATGTCTAGCAAAGTTTTGACTGGAGTGATGCGGTAATGATACTAACTTCAGCTATGAATTGGATTCCACGTATCATAAATTTAGTTTTACAGTCTTAAGTATGCTTCACGGGGCTGCTGTTTTGAATTAGAGTTGTTTCATAATGATGACGTTTTTTTCAAAAATGCTTTTTACTTAACTGGATAAAGATTTTCAGAGGATTATGTCCGTTATTCATGACCCAGGAAGTTACTGATGCAACTGTCTATGCTGCTGCCTCTCTTGAGAAAACATAAATTATATCATAGTAATCGCTGAAATACTAGCTGCAAGACTTGAACATGTTTCTCATAGCTCGTTTTCTGTGGAACTTCAATGAGGAATTGAGGTTCTGTGGAAGCATAAATGTTCATTGGTTTGTGAAAATATCATCAGAGCTGAAGGCTTTTGAACTTGTATCTTTTTGGAAACTGATATCAAATCCAGCAGTGAATGTCCACCCCTTATCTTTTGTTTTGTTTTCATTTGCTCTAGTGGCACCCCCTGCAAGATACTCCTTTGGTTTACACCCCTACATTCTGCTTTTGTTTTTTCAGGCAGTAAAGATGGGACCTTTTTTGATTCCCAAGCTTGGCTAGATTCTGACTGTGAATCCGACTTTTACAGTGTAAATGGAGGTAAGGTTACAGAAAGATCCCTTGAAGTATCAATGCAGGCTTGTGGACATCATATGATTTTGGATAACATATTCTTTTTAACGATTTGGTACCTTAACCATCATTGGTTAAATTCTGACCACAAAAGAAAAGTACAGTGAGTTATGGTACCTTTGTGCCGACATCAGACTGCTTTTGTGATTGTTTGTATTGTTGCATGTGCAGATTTCACTCCGTCTCGGGGCAGTACTCCTGTTCATGGTTCAGGAACACCTAGAGTCTCTAGACCATGGTCTCCTCAACTTCATAATGCTTCTCCTGAGGGAAAACTTCCGTTTAATAGTGCTTTTTTTGAGGGTAGAGTTCCATTGAACAATGGTATGTGACTTGATGATCAGATAATGAGACTCGCTTGTTCCTTACGCACCAACAATGTCATCCTTGCTTAAATTTTCTCATTTTGCATGTTTGACTTTATATAAGAAGCTGCAACCTAGATATGCTGTTCCATTGTTTTGCTGTGTTATAGCAATGTTGTGGACTATTTTTTATTAAATACAACCGGAAGGAACCACTTTGATGCATTGAAGTAATATAATGGAGACTTTGTGGCCATTGATTCAGAAACCGGTCGATCTCGTGGCAGTAGGCCTCTCGATTGCAGTGTCTCTGCAGAAGCTCCTCAATCTAATGGAACACCATCTGGGGGTTACGATTCACTTGGTTCTAGTGCAAATTTATCTCCTTCCGGTAAGAGAAAGAGACTTGCTGACCTTTTGAAGGATAGTGCAAGAGAAGGTGATAATAGGGCTGCGGTGAGCAAATATCCTGAAGTAAGGAATCCAACTGCTGTGGATCTGCCACCAAAATCTGCAATCACTACTTACAACTCCATGTCAAGTGCTGACAGGACTCCTTACAAAGCTGTCAACTTAGAGCGAGAGAAGCAACCTCAGTGCTGCCTGCCAAGGTTTGTTTCAAGCTATAGCCACTATGAGAAGAAGTCAACGACCCCGCCTGCAATCAATGTGGATGCTTAAAAAGGCTTGGTTTGGTGTTGCCTTACATTGATGTAAATCGGAATCATCAGTCTGATTTGGGTCTGGCTTTGATACACCTAGGAGTCAGTTTGGCCTGTTTAGTAAGATGATATGAGATCAGAAATCATAGTTATGTGAAAGTTGAGATGAACTTTTTAGATTATGTCATGTGTACAGATTTTGCAAATGGAGAAAACATTATAATAATGAACAAAAAAGGAATATTTTCATACGACTTCATGAAGCTCTGTGTAGCCAGATTTCACCATCTGTTGCTTGCTGTATATTTACATTGAATTCTGAATGAATTGGACTTCTCTAATAGCTTCTGTTCTGCTCTATCATCCTTTACGCTGTCATAGCATAATAGCCTATATCGGGTGTACGAGTTCCTGGGTAATTTGGGACAACCACTTGTTGATTGGGCTTGGACCTGGAAGCACAATTGCATATTTGGACTTCCTTTTCCGGAGGGTTGCTGTAGCAGACTAGTTGCGATACAAGGTCCGCGGGCGAGTTTTATAGTGCGTACAGGGTGCTACTTAATAAAATTGGCTAGCATGTCCCCTAAGAATTTTCACAAAATGGTAGTGTATTCGGTATTCCTTTTTCTATCAAGTTTCCTTTGTTCCTTTATAACGTAATCGCGTCTGAAACTTTCTTTTATTTCTACTAAACATTTGAAGCATTTCTTTTCTGTTTACTGAACTTCAAACATCAAAGCTAATTCTCATTCGTTTTAGCAATTTCGAGCTTCAAAAATTAAAGTGATTGTTTTTAGCTAGCCAACCTAAATAAAATATGGATGCAAGTCAAAAATCGTTTCATTTATGCCCAAAAGTATCAAATTCAGGCAAAAGGTATTGAACCCAATCACTCAAGCTATAATTTACGGTTTTGGACGTGCTAAGTATCACTGCAGTAATATATCAAAGCACTAAATAGTTAGGTTTCAATGTACAATGGACATGGTTTTGGGTCATGCATGGTGGAAGAAAGGGTTTCACAAATGACCTATTTTAAATGATTTTGTGTCTTAATTGGTATAGAAAATGTGATTAATAACGATATTGTAAGGAAGATGAAGATTTATATAGATCATGAATGGGAATGGGGTGTATATGTAGGTTTGATGGATATGAGCGCATTAGTTTGAATACAAGAACAACACAAACTAGTATTCTATATTAGCTCACATAGGAAAAATATAGAGGATGGTTATTTATACACGTCCACACAAGAAGTGTATAAATGATGATTCACACAAAACTTGCGAAGTAGATTTTGAACTCACACAAGGTTCAATGGGTTAAAAATCAATTTTTTATTCAAACTCAGCTTGCCTTTTTTATTTTCAAGGTGGATTATAAGGCTTTATATACCCACTAAGCATTATCGCTTTCAAATTCAAATTCAAAGCATAACTTCTAGTCCCCGCAATATAAATAAAAAGACTTTACTAAAGTCTAATAAAATTGAAATTGAATAAATTCAATTTTAAAAGATGGTAAAAAGGTCAAAAAAAGATATTAAAGCTATGTACTAAATCTATTGTTTTAATTGGTTACATCCTAGACCTAGACACACACATGCACATGCCATAGCCTGCCCGTTTGTTCTAGGCTAGGCATGGATGTGGTGTGGTCTTTGATCTCGGACCTTATTTATTTTCTTCTTTGATTATTTCTACTATTTGGTTGTTTAGATCTAATTTTTCCTCCACTTTCTCGAATGTTGTAACGATTCTCTTCCACTTTGTTGTTAGTCTTACAAGGAAGTGAAATTGGTTACCATTGTTTATTTTTTTAATCTCAACTTTTTCTTCTATTTTTTAAGTCCGGGGGGGGGGGGTAGGCTTCCGAACATCAACCTTATACTACTCGTTATTTTCATCTTCAATAATTTTTGATTTCACACATAAATTTAGGGTACTTATCATGCAAATATTAAGCCTTTCATTCTTGAGTATACAAGAACTAGAGGTATTGTGTCAACCTTGGGGATGAAATGACATAGCGATTGAACATTAGTTTAGCTAAATTTTGCTTCAAGCGAGCAAATTATTTTTGCAGCACAAAAAATAGAATTAACTAACCACATTTTCCTCAATATTTTGGTCGTTATACTCATATATTTGTTGTTTATACTTGTGATATATTCTAAACATCTGGAAAAAAAATTTAAGTCGAGTTGTAGGTTAAATATAGACAATAATACGGGAGCATCCTCATCTAATGGTTATACTCTTACCCTTAATTTTCTCAAATTTAAGAGTCAAAAAACTCTCCTCACTTGAAAAAATTAGTCACTCCTAAGAAAAATAGCCATGAAAGATAAGAAAACCATGCAAGCCATGCAAACCTTATCAACATTTATCACCTTCACATAATAAAATCCGCATCTTTTTTTAGCCATTTTTTTCCAATTTTTTGTTACCCTTTTTAGCTCATTTCCTTTTATTATTTTAGCTCCAAAAATACTCCAAAAATGCAGCCCAATCTGCACCTACAATAGCCACATAAAATAAACCACAAGTCTCTCTTAAGCCACATGACAAGTCCTGTTCAACATTTGGGAAGAACAATGTAGATTTTTGGGAAGAACGAGGAAGGTTAGAAGAAATTTTTTACTTCTTTTTGTCCCTTAAAAGATTAAAATGACCCTTGTCACTTTCCTTATAAATCAAGTGTCAGCTGTATGAGTCAAACATATGAAGAAGGGGCTCTACCATTCGAAATCAGCATGAAATACACCCCATGGTCGAGTGACTTAAGGTGGTGTATTAGATAGTTTCTTTTATTTATTTTAGCTCAAATCACTTATATTAGATGGCTAAGTTGTAACTTTTAATTCTGGTCCCTATCTATAAGTGACAATGAAATAATGAAAGAGAAATCAACTTGTTTTTTGTTGCACATTTCTTCTCTCAAAACTAAGAGTTCTCAACCTTCAACTCTAGTGTAAGAATTTGGAGCTTAGAAAAAATCTTCCAAGATTTATCCTTAGAGTTTAAACCTTAGGTGGTTCTTGTAAGTATTGATTCAATGAGTTACCATAAATCAATTTCATCTTCTCAAATCTCTCCCCATTCTACTCTTAATTTTTGGTTGATCTAATCTTAATTAGACAACACTTCCTAACATGACCCAAGTCGGTATCAAATCTTAGGTTGCAGCAATTTGGGCCTTTTTTCTTTTTATTCCATCCTCTTATTCAAAATCTAAACCCACACACAAAAAATTTTGAAATAAACACCATTCCATTCAAACCACAACCCATTTTCCCTACCCATAACTAAAAACAATTTCCCTTCTTTCACCTTTTAAAATTTTCTTTTATTTTTAATGGGAGACCTCCCTTTACCAAGAGGATTGAGCCTTGAGGAGGCATATAATATAAGGAGGGATCGATATATTGAGTCTCTTCAAAATGATATGAGAAGAATGCTTGATATATTGGAGACCATCCTTCCTAGTTTGGACCGAAACACACACACAAAATTACCCCCTCTACTCGAGACGATCATAGGTTGGTGAGCATGTTGAAAGTGAGGAGGGAGAAGATTCATATTCTAGTAATTATTCTCTAAACCTAAGGATAAGGATAAAAAAGGGATAATTTTCATGATTTTAGACCGAGATCCCAAAGTTTGAAGGTAATTACAATCCTAAAGAATTTTTGGAGTTAAAGTTGAGGTGTAGTTGATTGTTTGAGGCAAAGGGATATTCCGACACCAAAGCCTTTAAGGTGGCAGTTCTTAGGCTCAAAGTTCATGCATCATTATGGTGGGAGAACTTGTTTCATAAGAGGAGAAAAAAATTCAAAAGTTAAGTCTTAGTTAAAAATGAAGAAGTTAATGAAGGAAAGATTTCTTGCTTCTTGTTTCACTCAATATCTTTAAGGAGCACATTAGGGAGTTTGAAAAGCTCTGTATGAGGCTTGGTTTGGATGAGCTAAAGGAGTATACCATGTCTTGGTTCCTTGGTAGACTTAGGCATGATATCTCTAGGAAGGTGGAAATACATAGGTTTTACACCTTGGATGAGCTTTACCATTTCATCAAGGTTGAAAAACATAAAAAAGAGAAGAGGGTCGTAAGCTTTGTGATGCATATACTAAATAAGTTGGCATATGCTTAATGGAAGATAGTGGATTATGGTATAATTAACCACCAAAAGTTAAAATAGAGAAAAGAGATGAGAATTATACTAATATTCGATCTGAGGTAGCTAAAGACCAAACACTTACAGCTACCACTCAAGATTTTAACACTTGAGATAAAACTTATTCAACACTTGAGATAAAACTTATGAGTTTTTTCTCTCAAAACAAAGTTTTTACTCAACTTCATAGAGGGGCATAGGGAGCTCAAAAAATCTGATTTGTTATTCAAGGGGGTAGTGTGTTGCATTGTGTTGAGGCTACCCATATTTATAGTAGCAGCCATGGTTACAAAAAGTCCATTATACCCATCCCTCTTAACTACTTATTTACATTCCAACCATTCTTTTCTATCTAGTCATCTAATACAAGTTGACACCTAGTTGGATGAGAATTAATATGTGTGCTATTTTGATAGCAATACCACAACATAGAGCCCCTTATATGCTGAAAACATAGGTAATAAATAAAAGTACAAATCACTCAAGCATTCTCCATACCTAATCAATCATTTCCTATGCTTAGTCAATTAAAATAATTTGATTTGTTGACTTTACTGAATTTATTCACCTACTCCACCATCCACTTTTCTTCCTTTTTCTTTTTCTCTTTTTTATTTCATTTTTTGAAATCAGCCTTGGGCTTGGCTGATTTGGCTTCTTAGGTGGCATAATACTTAAAAATAGCAATAAAATAGCTAGTCGGCCTTGGTCCTAATGTGCCACCATAGTTGATTGGGCTTGGGTTGGATAAACTACCACAATTGGTTGTGATTGGGCTAAACATGCCACCATGCATGCATGGGCTGGTACATCCACTGATTTTCTTATATTTAGCTAATTTATTTATCTAAGTTAAGAGTGTCTTGTGATCCCTTAATTTATAAAAATTAAATAGTGAAATATTATTAAGAGATGCTTCTACATTAGTATTGAGGTCCAAATAAGGGTGTTAGCACCTCAAGGGAGACTCCTCCACCATTCAAAACTCCTTCCACACCTTTGATAAGAGATGTGAAGGTTAAATGGGTGGCAGTTGAGAATCAAACCAAAAGCGTGAGGTGTTTTAAGTGTCAAGGCTTAGGAAACGACCAAAATGAGTGTCCTAACAAGAGGGTGATGATCATGGTAGATTTAGAGGAGGCCAACCAAGAGGAAGAAAGTGAGGAAGAAGAGGATGAGTTTGCCTTCAAATGAGAAGAAGAGTATGCACCACCGGATGTGGAAGAATCTTTGATGATTAGGAGGGTATTTCACACTAAGGAGGTTAAATATGATGAATCCCAAAGAGAATATTTTTTAAACCAAATGCACCATACTTAAAAAAATATATTCTATTATTGTAGATGGAGGTAGTTGTGCCAATGTTGCTTCATGCACTTTGTTAGAGAAGATTGGTCTGACCACAATAAAATGAGACAAATAATATAAGCTACAATGGCTTAATGATGGTAACATAATAGAGGTGACAAAGCAAGTGAAGGTGTAATTTTTCATTAGGAAGACCTACCAAGATAAAGTGGTGTATGATATAGTGCCAATAGATGATTGTCATTTGCTTTTAAGGAGACCATGGCAATTTGAGAGGATTTTCCTACATGATGGGAGGATGAATACCTATTGCTTGAATTTTGCTAAGAAGAAGATTATACTCACCCTATTATTTACTAGACCTAATCATATTGATATGACATGTAAAAAATATTTACTCATAGGTGAAAATTGTATAAATAGGGCTATAGTAAAAGGAAAGGTAATCTACTTGTTGTTATTGTTAGAGGAAAATGAGGGGAAAGCTTATATTGAAACGAGAGTTAGGGCATTGTTAGAAGAGTTTGATGATGTATTCCATAATAACATACCCTATGTATTACCCATATTAGAGGAATAGAGCACCAAATTGACTTTGTACCCCATTCTATACTCCCTAATAAGATAGCTTATAAATTTAATCCTAATGAGGCATTGGAGTTATAAAGGCAAGTACATGAATTATTATCTAAGGGTTTGATAAAGGAGTCCCTTAACCCTTGTGTTGTGCTTGCCTTGCTTGTACCAAAGAAAGATGGTACCATGAGAATATCTGTAGATAGTAGAGATATCAACAATATTACCAAAAGTATCCTATACCTAGACTTGACGGTATACTTAATTGTCTAAATGATGCATGCTTGTTTTCCAAAATAAATCTAATGTAATACCCCCTAAATTTTACAGTTGAAAATTTTCATTTAATCAAAAACTATACAATCAAACAGGAGATGTTACCGTTGTGATCAACACAAGTTTGACCCCCAGCCAGTTTCGTACCAACTACAAGGCTATAAAATTCAAAAGACATTAAACCAATTAGAGCATATAACTATAATGATCCAAATAATTCATAATTAAAAGAAAATCAAAGTGCACGATTAAAGGGTCATTACAAGATAGAAAACTAGCACGTCGTTAAATCCCTCGAGGGGGAAAATATTATAAACAACTAATATGATAAAAACTAAAAAAGATGAGTTTGGACAACACTCGCTCTTCATGCTAGGTTTAACAGGTCATCACTCAGCCCTACCTAATATATCAAATGCGTCATAGGCGTCAAACACAGCATCTCCTACCTACACTAACTCAGAAGGGGCACTACTTGTGGAAATGAGCGGCACCCATGAAATGAATGATCAATACACTACGTACTGAGTAAGGTAACTATGCATCTGAGGCCATACACGAAAGATAAATAATATAAGTAGTGAATCAGTCTAGTTAAATATAATCATAAGATCTCTGGCCATTATTCTCATTTCACACCATTCTCAATTTAAGTCTATATGAGAATGGGAACCCCATTAATAACCGGTGGACAGGAAACATCCAAGGAAGAATGCTCTAGGCCACCATTATTTTCTAGTGGAACAATCTTCGAGGCACCTAGCCACTGTTATCGTAGTAGACCAGTCTAGCCCCAACTCTCATAGTGTTTCACTATAAGTAATTAGTAATTTTTTCCATAACTTATTATCATTAGGTTTGGTTTACTTAGCTCGGGATTCTTTACTATTATAGATAGTGGATTGGAAACATCCAGAGCAGAATACACTTGGCCACTATTATTCGCTAGTAGAACGGTCTCTAGTGCACAAGGCACCTAGCCACTATTATCATGTGTGGACCGGTTTGGGCCTGGCTTAATAATCTTTATTTTTAAATGGTCAGTGTCTTATTTAGCAGATAATTTCATACTAGACATGCATGCCCATTGGACATCCTTCTCACACACCCTATTCACACCTACTCTCCTAAAAAGCCATGCCCCATATCTTGGGACTTCTATGCCTCCTAGAATACCTAATCATCCTTTCTCCCTTTTCCTTACTTACCATGAAAGCCTAACTCTTGTGTGGGTGGGTTGAGACCCACTTTCCTATATCTTTGGTTTGACTCACCATAGCCCTCTAGGGTTTTTCCCTTACAAATACTAATCTGGTCTATATAGTCTAACCTCTCCCTATCGTATATAGTCCATGGTCCATTTACTTCCAACTCATCATCCCACTCGATCAACATCCCAACTTTAATTCCCATTCTACATGTGTGGCTGCAAAAAACCTAGTTAGCCACCCCAAACCCAAGGACCTCTCCTTTCTTATATGGTGTCCCTTCATCACCTTCACTCATCATTTCCCTTTCCACATGACACACATTTTTCCCTCTATGTGACACCCTTCCACTCTCATCCCACACTCCAACCTCTTCCATTAACTCTCCCTTCCACACACTTTCCCCACCTAGGTTTTTTCTCACAAACCCTAGCCAAGTCTCCCATGCACCTTTATAACCTACATACTATTTTTCATATATGAACTCCAATCACCCCAACTACTCTTCCCTCACCTTACTTAACCCTCAAGTCAACTTTTTCCATGAACAAGTTATCCCCATGCAAGTCTTACATTACCCATGCATGATTTATTCCATCCTCTTATTTTATTCATATTATCCTTTTATTTATCCATCCATAAGTCATCAGATACTTAGGCCTTTCTCATTTCCCTCTTACCATTCCACTCTCTTTACTTCTATCATTTTCCCACAACCTAATCTTATTACTTAGGGACTCCATGAAAGCATGTCATATAGCGCAATAATACATAAGCACAACACAGTGACAAGTTATATTACCATATTACACATGATGTAAAACATACATAACTTATCTTAGCTCTATGCTTAGTAAGCTACGCTACAAGTGTATAGTTCATAATCATATAAAATACATACACATAACCACACACATAATGGGCCTTAACTATATCCTTACATAAAATGACACCAAGCTTGAAGCATGCTTCCTACACCTCCTTAGGGGATGAACTTGGTTCACCTATAAGAGGGAAACACTTGGGTTAACTTCCCTCTTACTCCTTTCATTATTACCTAAACAATATTTAGTAAGAAACTAGTGTTAGTGGTGGTATTAATAGTAGTCTTAGTAGTATTAATAAGGGTATTATTATTAAAGTGGTTAACAATACTATTAGTGGTAGTATTAATCATAATGGGGTTAGTATTAGTAATGATGATAGTCTTAATAGTCATGGCAGGATAATAGTAGTAGTAGCTGTAGTAGTAATAATAATAGTAAGGCTAAAATAACAATTATGCAAAGATAATCTACAATTATGAGATAACAAGGATTGGGGCACAACTAGAAGTGGAGGTGGCAACTAGGCTGGCAGTAGTGGGAGTAGTGGTTGTTTTGGGAAAGGTTGGAATTTTAGGATTGGAAGAGAGAGAGGGAGGTGGCAGTTGTGAGGTAGTGGACTCCTTAGACTAGGAGGGTTGTAGTGGTGGTGGTGGCGTAGCAGGGTGGCAATGCAGGTGGTGGTGGTTGTGGTGGATAAGCGTAGTGGATAAGGAGGGAGGAGGAAGGAGAGGGAGAAAGGGGAAAGTAAAGGTAAGGGAAGGTAGAGGAGGTCTTTCTAGGTTGAGAGGGAGGCAGTGGGAGTGGTGACATTAGAGGAGGAGGTAGCGCACAACAGCAAAAAGGGTGGTGATGGGGTGCAAAGGGCAGCTCGAGCTACCCACATTGCAATGTTGGGGTGAGCTACATGGGTGGAGTTAAGGTTTGAAGTGGTTTGGTTTGGTGGAGGGTAATGCAGAGGAGGAGCTAGGGGTGGTTTGGATAGTGGTGTTGCATGGTAGTGGCTAGGGTGGCGTCTAAAGGTGCAATGGTGGGAGAATCGGGTATTTCTAGGTAGAGCAAAAGGAGAGACCGGGGGGGGGGGAATTTATGGGTTATTTATAGTCGTGGGAAGGAGAAGAGGATAAAGGACAAAGAGGATAAGGGAGTAGGAGGGGCAGGGGCCTTTCGGCCTACGGTGGCGGGCCAATACGAGGGCATGAAGGGTAAGGGTGTAGGCTATAAAGAGGGGGAAGGGAAGGGGAATGGGCATGTGAAATGCCCCGAAAATTTCTAATTTTATAAACTACATTTAAAGGATATTTATTATAAGAATTATTTAAATAAATTATTTTTAAATTGAATTAATTAGGGCTATTTAAGAAGAAAATAATAAATAATTTTTATTAGAAAAGTTTTGGGTATTTTAGCTAATTAAGGGTTTTATTTTAGAAATTAATTAAATTAATTATTTTATTTAAAATAATAATGAGAAAATAGTTTCAAATTAATATTAATTTTATAAATAAATTAATTGGAGAAATTTAGAGTGTTTTGCTAATTAAAATGGAATTTATGGAAAATCTTTTAAAAATCCTAATTTAGCCTAAAAAGGGATTTAAATATTATTTTATTTAAATATTATTATTTTTAAATATCCTAAATATTCATATTAATCTAATTGGCCTTAATCTAATTATTTTTCCCCTTTTTCCTTTTTCCTTTCTTTCTTTCTTTTTCTTTCTTTTTCTTTCTTTTTCTTTTTCCTCTCCTTCCCGTTTGGGCCTGACCCTCTCACAGCCCAGTTTTTCCCGCCCCCCTTCCTTCGGCGCGGCCCAGCCCAGCCCGCGCGGCGCACATTTCTTCTGCCATCCCCCTCTACGTCACGTTTTGACTCTTTTAACAATGAAACCCGTCGTTTCATTAAACCTCCCCCTCCTTCGCGCCCAGACCGGCCCAGTCTCCCCTTTTTTCTTTCTTTTCTTTCCTCGCGAACCGCCCGGCCCAGCCCTTTCTTCTTCCCCTTCGCGCCTGCCAGCCCCGACGCCGCCCTGCACCTGCAACTCCCAGCCCGATAATGGCGGCGACGGCTACGCGGAGCTTGACCGACCGATGCACCCTTCTTTTCCTTCCTCTTGACTCGCACATTGACTTGGAATAATCAATTATCCTTAACTCTCGCTCATTCTCTCTCTCTGGCTTCGCGAACCTTCGACCCAACCCAAGCATTCGTCGGCGGATTTCTCACGCCGGCCACCCAAACCCATCCTACCGACCTCCAAAACCCTAATAATGCATCTAAACCCTTTAAATAGCCTAATGGTGGGTGTTTTCGAGACTTCTTCTTCTCGAAAACCCTAAGAGAGATCTGCCTGCCATCGCCCCATCAGACGCCATTATCTTCTTCCCCGGCCAACTTCAACACCTCCTATTGCTACCAATCTCTTCCCTACAATACCCCCTAATTAACTAAACTAACCACAACCTTCGATTCATCTTGTACAAGCCTCCATAATTGCACAAAGTTGGTTAGTTGCTTCGACAAAAAATTTCACCCCGAGACGTTGAACCACCTTCCACCACCACATGCGCCGCTTCTAACACCTTCCAAACCAACCATTAAATCCTAATAATTATCCTCTACAGCCCCATATAATTATTTTAATTTTTCTTCCTCTCCATTACCCATTTTCCTAATTTTTGGCCCCCTTAGACCCATTTTCCGGCCACCTCCGGGAACCACCGCTGGTGCCACCAATACCCTCCAACTCAAGGTGAAACCCTAGAACTTTTAAATACTTAATTTCGATTTATTGATAATTATTATGCTTTTATTCTAATTTTTAATGCTAATTCAAGTTTAATTATTATTATTATAATTATTATTATTGTTGTTATCAACTGTATTTTAATTTCTAAATTTGGTTGACAGGTCTGGGAGTATTATTGAGTAAGATAAATTATTATTCTCGAATTTTGCCTATTTAATGTAATTATTACATGTTTAATATTAGTATTAATAATATACTTAATATTATTATTATTAGTGTAATTATTTAGTTAATATTGTAATTATTTCAGGAGGATTATAAACCTAAAATTTTAACTAAGTCTCGCACATTGGCTTTTTACAACTATTATTAACATTTTTAACATTTTTTCTAATTATATTATTATTATTATTATCTTTATTAACTTTATATAATAAGTATATGTATAATATTAATATCTTTTTACATTTCAAATAGTATTATCATTAAATGGGGAGGTTTCGAAATCCACTTTGTAAATTTAAGGCTTAGATTATTATTATTATTAAGTTTTCTATTAATATTACTACTATTAGTAATAATTTGTTATTATTAAAATTATTATTATAATAAATATTATTATTATTATTACCTTTACTAACTTTATTTTGGTAAAGGGTAGAAACCCTTATATCACCCTTTTTACTTTAAATTATAATAGTATGTATTAATGTTTTAGTGGTTTTGGGCATAATTAATTAAGAATCAAGACTTAAGATAAATTAGAAACTAATAGTAGTATAGGAAGGAAGCTAATCCTAGTATTTCTTCCCCATAATAGGTGAGCCCAGTCAAACCCCTCAAGTGGAATAGGAGCGTGCACCAAGACCGGTGTCGTTTTAGGTAAGGAGTGCTAAGGCCTTTTATGTGCTTATGTATATTATGTGTTTCGCATGTTATGTATCTAATGGTTATTATAATTAAATATTTTATATGTGGTATGACTTGGAGTTGAAGTATGTTGTGCATGGTATTTGTAATAATTATGTATGATGATATGTGTTGTGTATGTGAGGAAGTCGATGTGGCTTGTGTGAGAGGAAGGATGAAAAAGGAGGATGGGGAAAGAAGTTGACTAAGGGAAGTGAGTTGACCTAAATTTTATGGTTTTATAAGGAATAATCTAGTTTATGATGCTATTTGGGAGAATTTAATTTATGATATTATATGGGAGAATTTAATTTATGACTGATTGGGAGAATTAAATTATGGTTTGTTTGGGAGAATTTAGTTTATGATGTTATTTGGGAGAATGTAATTTATAATATTATATGGGAGAATTTAAGTTATGATTTGATTGGGAGAATTAATTTATAATTTGCTTGGGAGAATTTAGTTTATGATGTTATTTGGGAGAATGTAATTTATAATATTATATGGGAGAATTTAAGTTATGATTTGATTGGGAGAGTTAATTTATAATTTGTTTGGGAGAATCTAATTCATGATGTTATTTGGGAAAATGTAATTTATGATATTATATGGGGGAATCTAATTTATGATTTCCTGGGGGGAATTCAATTTATAGTTTTCCTTGGGAGATTCTAATTTATGATTTATGTGGAAGAATCTTTATGGCTTGAATTTAGGGTTCGGTATGGAAGAATCTTTATGGTTTGAATTTAGGGTTTGGTATGGGTGAATCTTTGGTTTTGGTTGGATTGAATTTATGGTTTTGTATGACGGAATCTAGGGTTTACCTGGTGGTATTAATGGATGTATGTTGGTATTAGGGTTTGTATGATGATATTAAGGTTTGTATGGTGGTAATTATAGTTGTATGGTGGTATTAGGGTTTGCATGGTTGAATTTAAGGCTTCACGTGGAATTTTAGGGTTCACATGAAAAAGGTTCGAAAGTTTGCATGGAAAGATTAGTGTTTGCATGGAAGTGAAATTTACGTGTGAAAAGTTGATTTGGGATGTAAGGGAGGAAGTAGAAGAGTTATTTGGGTGTTTGAATGATTTGGGTGAAAAATAATACGTAAGACATTATAAGGGTATGGAGGTGACTGAATTAGGGTTTGGAGTGATTGACTATGGTTGTGGGGGTCAATTAGGGTATGTGGTGTTTGATTAAGGTCTTTGTGTTACCATGTGTATGTGGTGATAAAGTGTAATTATGATGTGTGAAGATTTATGCATGTCCAAGGTGAAAGCCTTTGAATAAGATACTTAAGATATTAATCACGTAAAGTGAAAGATGTTGAGCCGGGCCCAGACCGATCCACCGGCATAATAGTGGCCAGGTACTGCGGTAACCTGGAGACCGATCCACCGGCTTAATAGTGGTAGGGTATGTTACCCTAGTGACCGATCCACCGGCTAAAATAGTGGGGGATCCCGAGCTCAACGAACCAAACTATACATGTTGATAATAAGTGGGAAGACATTATCTACTTATAGTGGAACACCGTGCGAGAAGGGGCCAGACCGATCCACCGGCATATAATAGTGGCAGGGTATGTTACCCTCGCGACCGATCCACCGGCTAAAATAGTGGCAGGGTATGTTACCCTTGCGACCGATCCACCGGCTAAAATAGTGGGGTTCCCGTACTCGTATGGACTTGATAAAAAGTATGGTGTGAAATGAATTCTGATCAAAGATTAATTTAAAAATTAATCTAGTCTACAATTGGGCCTTTGTACTTTTACCTGGTTGATCATATGCATTTATGATTGTGTTCTTCTATTTCTATGCATGGCTTATGTGTTTACGTGTTGGCCTTAGTGATCAAGTCACCTTACTCAGTACTGGACCCGTACTGATACTACCTTGGTTGATGGGTCCTGTGATGATCCACTGATGGTGGGGAGCAGACCTCTTATGCAGGTTTAAGATCAGAGACTGTTTGGGGTGGCAGGCCTGACTTGAGTGAGTAGGCAATCCGGAATTTGACCCATCGGGTTTTATTTTGTTTAAATGTATTTCTATTTGGGAGTTACAAGTATTAATAAACGTTTATGCGTACTCTGATTTTGTTGTATGATCTTTCGAATTCTTTTATGAATTGTTAATTTGAATTTAACGTAAATCTTTTCTTTAGCCTTAGCACTTGGTACTGGAACGGTCGGAGAGAACCGGTCTGGTACTAAGTGTGGCGGTAACATTCCCAGAATTCACAGGTTTTAAGTGTTTCTATCTTAATTGCTTCCGTTTTTTTAAAAAAAAAATTAGTGAATTTTGGGGTGTTACAGCATGCAATGGAGGTGGTATAGGGGTAGGTTGGGCTTGAAATGGAAAGGTAAGGGAAAAGGGAAAGAGAAGGGGAGTAGGTTGGGGCGGTATAGTGCCAGGGGAGAACGGCTAGGCAAGTTGTAGGTGTAACCTGCAGAATGAAGGAAGGAGAGGGGAAGAGGAAGAAGAGAAGGGGTATCTTTTCTAGTTAGGGAAAAAGAAAAGAAATAAAACAAAACAAAAGTAGACCAATCGGTAAGGGAAAAAAAGAAAGGCAGTAGTCTAAGCTCTATAAGAGGAATAAGAGAGGGAAAGAAGGGTTGTGCTGCATGGGTGAGGCCCAAATAGGGAGAGAAGAGAAGAGGAAAAGAAAAGAAGAAAAGGAAGAAAGAAAAAGGAAAAGGAGGAAAAGAGGGAAAATAGAAAAAATAGAAAAAAGGAAAACAAGGTGGTTGAGGTATTTAGGGTCTTTTTGTATTTTTGAATTTTCTTGAAAATAATAAAATTAGTAAAAATAAATAATTAGATTCATTTTTGTACTAATTTAGAAATTTTTGGTAAACCTTCTTAAATTACATTTTGGATAACAAATGAAACTAATCTTCCCTAATTTAATTCTATATTATTTCCCTCTTTTTTATCTTAATTACTCCTATTATTTTATTAAAAATATTGTATTTAATTAATCTCACATATTAACTCCTATTTTATTATATGTTTCTAAATTAGGGTTTTGGGATATTACATCTAAGGAATGGATACTATCAAATAAGAATGAAAGATGGTGATGAGTGGAAAACTACATTCAAAACCAAATGAGGATTTTACAAGTGGATGGTCATGTCCTTTGATTTGTCAAATGCCCCTAGTACTTTTATGAGCCTTATGAATGAGATACTTAGGAAATTCATTAGTAAATTTGTAGTAGTTTACTTCAATGACATCCTTGTGTATAGCTCTAGCAAAGAAGAATATGTAGAACATATCAGACTTATATTTCCAGCACTTAAAAGTCACAAGTTGTATTTCTACCACTTAAATGAGGTCCACTAAACTTTATTCCGTCAATTTTCCTTTCTAACCCCCTTCTTTTTTGAAAACATTATGGGGAAACAAATAGTTCCCAAATATGCCACATATTTACTTAAGAAAATTATTCATGCGTGAGCCATGCATTTTTCCCATTACAACCACTTTTGCCACCTTTTTAAGCCATTATCCAACCACTTTTTGAGCTATAATCCTAGCCATTTTTGCCAGCCAAAATGACCGACCACCTTCATATGGAAACCCCTATTGGTTAAAACCCCATGTCCCTAACCCCACCAAAACTAGCCTAAAAACCACCCCAATCACCTTTTTCACAACCTACCAAAAAAAACACATGCTGCCACCCTTTTTTCCAGCCTGCACATCCCACTTTTTCCATATATTTTGACAATCCCCCACCACCAAATGGACGAAAAGGTCATTGCCTACAAGTACATAGATCATAGCCACCTTTTAGAGTTTTGGAATCACCACCTTGTACTTATGAATGTACTCTTGTAAGCTGAATTTAGGGGTTAGCCATTTTTATGTTTAAAGTCATGTAATAGCTTGTGCTTTAAGGGATAACTTGTACTCAACCCAAATCAGCTATGGAAGACATTGAATGCAAGAGGGAAGCACATCTATATTGAAGGTGGGGAAAACTAGGCTTTGTTTGGTTAGAATTAAACTAGAAAAGGTAACTAATTAGTAACTATCTAGTTTGATTTCTAACCAGCTCTAGTTTAGTTGGATTGTAACTAAATATTTGTAACACTACATAAGAACAAGAGGGGGCTGATTTTGGGGGTATTTGGTGAGCCTAATTCCCTCTTGATGATTGAAAATTTCTTCCATTGTTATTGCATACCTTGGTTGATTTATCTCCACAAATCGTGTGTCTTTTATCTTAAGTGTTGCATATCTTAAGTAGTACAGTCAAGTATATGAATTAAGGAACACTTAATTCATTTCTTCAACACTTCTTATCACCTATAAATTTCTTATTTTCATGGCTTATTACCCATCCATTTTATTTTACACCAAGTGTAATCTAATTTGCATGCACCATGCATCATGTCCATTCCACAGGATGAGAATAGTAGCGAGAATTTTTATACACTAGGGTTGTATATTATTGATATTATTCCACCAATAGAGAATAGTGGCTCAGAGCCATTGACCTTAGGGTTATATATCTTGATACCATTCTACCAGTTAAGAATAGTGGGGTTTCTAAACTCAAAGTAAATAAGATTATGGGCCTTGATTATGCTATTATCATTATGTGACTTAAAATAGATAAATGAGTTGGTTCTAACATGTATTAATCTATGTGTATGTTTATCTCATATTGTGACATTATGATTTTTACCCTTTCATGACAATATGGTTATCTTACTTAGTACGTAGCGTAATGATCATCATTTTCTTAGATGCTTCTCGTTCCTATGAAAAAAGGGCCCAGATACTTTTCTACAAGTTGATGATGATCCATTGGAAGCCTTTGCTACTTATGATGCTTTTTAAGTGGAGGAGTAACTCTTATATATCAGGATCAGGCATAGAACTAGGCATAGAATCATTTTACAAGTGATTAGATTTTACCTAGATATATTTTTAGACTCTTAGTTACATGTGATCCCTTTTATGTATTATGATATTGTAATCAGAATTAATCTCTAAACTCATATTTAATTTTATGAAAGTTCTATCATTTTCTATTTTATCATGTTTAGGTATTTTAATTGTTTTACCTTGTAAATGCTACTATGATATGGTAAGCCAGACTTAATATTGATTATGGTGGCAACACCTACTATTTTAATATTACTCTTCCACTAAAATGAAATATTTTAGTATTAATATTTGAGGTGTTACACAAACCAATAGGGAAATGATATTGAGATCTATTTGACATCATTGATTGCTAATTTGAAGTTCTCATAGGAGATAGATGTTTGGGTTTGTGATGCATATCATAACAATAATTTTAGTTTGAGAGCCATGCTATTTTATACTATAAGTGATTCTTTAGCATATGTCAGTTTGTCAAGTTATAGTGTGTAAGGTCATTTTTCTTGCCCGATATGTGAGAAGAAAACATCAATCCAACAGTTAATGTAAGGTCAAACAACTATTTATCTTGAGCACCATATATTTTTACCAACAAATTATCAATATTGTAGGAAAATGTAAGCTTCCAATGGCTTACCAAAAGTAGGGGAAGTAACTATACGGTTGATGGGATAATAAGTGCATTTCATGATGCAAAGTTTGAAAGTTAAGAAATAAAAGAAGAAAAAAGTCGAGGTTCCACTAGTTAGGTGGAAGAAGTTGCCTATATTTTTTAAAATTTCTTAATGGGAGTCTTTATATGTGAGTTAACCTTTGATGTGAAGCATAATGAGAAAAATATATGTGATAGTCATATTTGTATGTTACTAGATGTTGCACGAAAGACTAAAGATGGGTTCAATTGTAATACCTCCAAATTTGAAATAATAAATTTCATTTTGAATTCAATGTAGAAGCATACTAAAAAAAGACCAGGGGATGTATCTGCCACATCAATCATAGGAGAGTTATAATCATCACCTAACATATAGTTGTTACATGACAAAACAAAACAATGAATAAAAGAATGCATGAGCTAATAACAAGGATGAGAATGATATAGAAGGGGAGAGTGAATTGAAAATGATAATACATGAATAAAAATCTAAAGTGTAAATAACCATAAAGAAGCAAAACACCCTTACGCAATGGGCAAAACAATCTAATCCGGTTAACCAAACTCTCAACTAGAATAAAATTTAGACCTTGATTCCTAGGAAATGACCAATTATTAGCCCACATCGTCATCCTAAACATACTCTATTTGTGAATCATAACCTTTTAAATTGTCCTATACTCATCAAAATAAAAATCCCATCATCATAGTGACCACACAAATGTAGTATCATTACTGTGAAGTATTGGTAAAATAAACTAAAACATGGTAAGGGCTTGTGTTGCACATTAAAGTCACATAATAGCAAGGTATAAAACATAATTAGATAATCTAACTCACATTCATGATTATCATATTACGAGGCATGCTTGTATAATAATTATGGAAGAGATAATAACTTAGATCATAAATTAAGCTCACATAATATAAACCATTTTATTAATCCTCCATTTATCCACCATATACTTTCCAATTATTAAGATATATCATTTGGCCACACCTTGTTCTCCGCCATGAACAAAAGTTGTGGGAGCAAAACAAAACCACACTTGTTTCTTTTCAAAACAGAATATATTTTACTAGTTTTCCCTAATTTGGAGTGTTTTCATACCTTAGCAAAACCCTTCTGTTTTAATGATTTCGATTCTGAGCCATAGTGAGGAACGTAAGGGTAGATTAGGGATTTTCCCAAGAAGGGGGGAAGTAGTGTGTCATGATTATTGCAAACTGGTGGGTTCGCTTCTAACCTTGCCTTTTATTTGATGCAGCTACCAATGACAGTGAACGACCGTATAGCACATTTGGAGGAGGCCTTTGAGGCCTTCATGGAATTTGTTCAGCCCACCCATCATCTAGAGGGTGCCGGTGAAGACTGGTTTCGAAGGGTTAGCAAGCACCACCCTCCTACGTACTCCGGTGAGGAGGACCCGGTGGTCCTCAAGGGGTGGATTAGAGATCTAGATCGCACCTTTGAGGTGGTGGATTGCCCTGCATCTAGGAAGCCCAACATAGCTACCGTCTTCTTGAGAGGTGTAGTAGATGCCTGGTGGGTAGAGCACCGAGCCCGGGTCGGTCCCCCGGCATATTGGGAGGCTATCAAGATTGCGCTTCATTCTAGATTCTACCTGGAGAGCCTGAAGAGGGACAAGCTTTGAGAGTTTATGCAGCTCACCCAAGGGACGATGATGGTGCGACAGTATTACGCTCGCTTCACCAAGTTGCTATGCTTTGCCCCTGGGATTGCTACTAATGAGTCGACAGTAGTGTTTCAGTTCAAGCAGGGGCTGAACTTTGGTATCCGTAGAATGATGAGCGCAGTACCGCTCATTGATCTCGCTACACTCTATGAGCGTGCCTGCCTCGCCGCCACCCTAGTCCAAGAGCAGGCCAGTATTCTGAAGGTAGGACCCAGCTAGGGTCAGGAGGACCGATGAGACCCCCACCGAGAGATCACACCAGAGGCTCGGGACCCCAGAGAGGAAACTCATGCAGACAGTGTGGGCGAAACCACCCGGGGAGGAACTGTGGAGGTAGGTTGATGACCTACCTGAAATGTGGAAAGATAGGCCATAGAGCAGTCTAATGTTGGAGGCCGCCGCTCACTCAACAATACTAGTCTCGTCAGAAACCACAGGGGGGAGCCTTAATACCCCGGCAGTAGGCCTACCAGCAACACCTCCGGACTACACCCCCGCAGCACTACCAGCGAGCCCCAGCCAGTGCCCCAGCCAGAGAGGCCTAGGGAAGGCCTCAGGGACCTAGACCATTTCCCCAAAAGGGAGGCCAGTCAGGCGGGCTCCTGAATGTGATTAGTCAGGTAAAGGCAGACCGCCAACTGGATGTTATTACTGGTACGTTCACCATTCGTTCTCTGCCGGTGCATGTTTTGTTTGACTCGGGAGCCACCCTGTCCTTTATTTTGTTTGCTTTTGTTGCTAAAGCTAGTCTATCATCTGCCACTAAAGTAGAATTGTTTGTGATGCTTCCCTTCGGTGATAGAGTGAGATGTAGCCTGTTGTATTTTGATGTGGCTTTATTCATAGGCGGGGTAGATTTCCTAGTGGACCTAGTCGGGATGGAATTGAAGGATTTCAATGTGATTCTACGTATGGACATGTTGGGGAGATATAAGACCGTAATTGACTGCGCCCAGGAGCACATGATCTTACGGGGCCCGAAGGGAACTAGGGTTTCATACTTGAAGACCCAACCTAAGCCCGCTACTAAGGTGGTAATGGTAGTGACTCTGTGTTCCTTGGTTTAGAAGGGATATCCCCTATACTTATACAGCATACAAGAGCTGAACAAGGACCTGGCTGATCTAGACAGCCTTGCGGTGGTCAAGGAGTTCCCGGATGTGTTTCTAGAAAAGATACCAAGTATGCCCTAGTTTGAGAGATTGATTTCAAGATTGAGTTGGTGCCAAGAGCTGAGCCCATCACAAAGGCACCATACCGGATGGCACCAGTTGAGTTGAAGGAGTTAAAAGCCCAGCTAGAAGAGATGCTAGAGCATGGATACATTCGACTGAGTGTGTCACCTTAGGGATCACCGATCCTGTTCATAAAGAAGAAGGATGGTAGTCTCCATCTCTGCATCGACTACTGAGGATTGAACCAGTTGACTGTGAAGAACCAGTACCCGCTCCCGAGGATAGATCACCTTTTTTACCAGTTGAAGGGTGACATAGTGTTCTCTAAGATCGATTTGAGGTCGGGGTACCATCAGTTGAGGATCGCCGATGGTGATATTATGAAGATAGCTTTTCGGACACGGTATGGACACTATGAGTTTACGGTGATGCCGTTTGGGCTCACGAATGCGCTTGCGGTTTTCATAGATCTAATGACAAGGATATTCAGGACATTCTTGGATCGATTCATCGTGCTGTTCATTGATGACATACTGGTGTATTCTCGAGGGGACAAGGATCATGAGCAGCACCTCCGCACGATTTTGAATCTACTGAGAGAGCATCACTTGTGTGCAAAATTATTGAAGTGCAGATTCTGGCTCCAAGAAGTAGCTTTCCTAGGACACACTGTATCAATAGAGGGAGTGGCTGTGGACCAAGCTAAGATCGCGACCATCACGGAGTGGAAGCCTCCTACGAATGTCGCTGAGGTTAGGAGTTTTCTGGGATTGGCCGGGTATTACAGAAGATTTGTGTAGAACTTCTCCCGGATTGCCCGACCACTAACCAACCTCTTGAAGAAAACGACAAGGTTCCAGTAGGATGAGACTTGCGAAGAAGCCTTCCAGGAGCTAAAGAGACGGTTGACCACTGCACCCATATTGACCCTACCAAAGGGTACCGATGAGTTTGAGGTCTATAATGACGCATCCAAGCACGGGCTGGGGTGTGTGTTGATGCAGAAGGGTAGAGTGGTCACATATGACTTCCGATAGTTGAAGCAACATGAGCATAATTATCCCAAGCATGATCTAGAGTTGGCTGCCGTGGTATTTGCTCTGAAGATTTGGAGGCACTACCTATATGGAGCAAAATGCAGATTCTTTACGGACCACAAGAGCCTCAAGCACATTTTCACTTAGAAGGATCTCAACATGAGGCAGAGGAGGTGGTTGGAGCTTGTCAAGGACTATGACATAGAGTTGACCTACCACGAGGGTAAGGCCAACGTAGTTGTGGACGCCCTGAGCAGGAAGACCTCACATTATGCACTGTGTCACGTAGTCACGGACCGAACGATACGGGAGTTATCGGGCCTGGAGATTGAGATGATTTAGCAAGGGGACCTTGAGGCCCACATGAGCGCCCTAACACTCACTCCCACCATATTTGAGGAGATCCGAGCCGGTCAGATCGGAGATGTCAAGCTCGAAAGGATCCGGCGAAAGATGCAGGAAGGCCGAGTAGAAGGGTTCAGGATTCATGAGGATGGTAGCCTTCAGTTCAAGGGACGTTGGTGTGTACCACAGAGTTGTCTAGAATTAAAGCGTCGTATTATGGAGGAAGGACATCAGACTCCTTATTCAGTCCACCCGAGAGGGTCTAAGCTGTACAAGGATCTCAGGAGGATGTATTGGTGGCCCCGCATGAAGCGGGAAGTGGCAGAGTTTGTGTCCCGATGTCTGGTGTGTCAAAAGGTCAAGATTGAGCACCAGAGACCAGTAGGGCTACTTCAGCCCTTGGAAGTGCCGAGGTGGAAATGGGACTCGTTCTCCATGGATTTCATCAGCGATTTACCAAGAACTCAGAGCAGCTACGACACCATTTGGGTTATTGTGGACAGATTAACTAAGTCGGCCGTGTTTATTCTGATGAGGTCCACCTGGAGTATGGATCAACTAGCGAGGGCTTATATGAAGTGTGTGGTCAGCCGTCACGGGGTTCTAGGGGACATCGTGTCAGATAGAGATTCGAGGTTCCTCTCTCACTTTTGGGGAAAGCTACAAGAGGCCTTGGGAACAAAGTTGAATATGAGTACAACTTTCCACCCCGCCACCGATGGGTAGACGGAGAGGACCATACACACCCTAGAAGATATGCTGAGAGCCTGTGTGCTAGATTTCCAGGGATGTTGGGAGGAGCGCCTACATCTGATAAAGTTCTCATACAACAACAGCTACCACGCCAGTATTGGGATGGCCCCCTTTGAACCCCTTTGAACCCTTGTACGGGCGAAAATGTCGAACTCCCTTATGTTGGAATAATATCAGTGAGACAGTGGTATTGGGGCCCGAGATGATCGAAGAAATGACTAGGCAGGTCTGACAGATTCAAGACAGGATGAGAGCCCGCCTAGAGCAGGCAAAAGAGTTATGCAGATCGGAGGCGCCGGGATAGTGACTTAGAGCCTGGAAAAAAGGTGTTATTGAGGGTCTCCCCCACAAAGGGCATTTAGAGATTTGGCAGAAAGGGTAAGCTGAGCCCGAGGTACATCGGCCACTTTGAGATCCTAGAGCGTATAGGAGAGGTTGCTTATTGTTTGCCTCTTCCTCTCGAGTTGGATCGAGTTCAGAATGTATTCCACATCTTGCAGCTGCGAAAGTATGTTGCCGATCCTTCTCACATAATCCAACCAGATGAGATAGAACTAGATGACTCATTAACCTATGAAGAGAGAACGGTGTGAATTCTCGATACCAAACTGCGAAAGACCCGCTCATGTGCAGTCCCCCTCGTCAAGGTCCTATGGAGTCGGCATGGAATCGAAGAAGCTACATGGGAAATTGAGAAGGACATGCCGAAAACGTACCTGAAACTCTTTACTGCAAGTACAACATTTTCTTAGAAACGTTTCTTTAAGGGGGTAGTTGGGATGATTACTGATATAAGAATGGTGCCCTATCCAAGTAGAATACCTTGACCTTAACCCTAGGAAATTGCCGATGACTTTGGGGACGAAGTCTTTCTTTAAGGGGGTAGTGATGAAATACCCCAAAACCCTAATTTAGGGAATCATGGCCAAATAATAAATTATTAGGAAAATTAATTAAATAAAATAATTTTATTAAATAAGAGGGAATTAATTAAGGTAAATCTAGGAGAAATTATAAATAATTTTTAAATAGGAAAAATTTGAGTATTCTGCTAATTAAAATAGAATTTAAGGAAATTCTTTCAAAATCCCTAAATTAGCCTAAAAACATAATTTAATCATTATTTTAATAATTATATTTTATTACATATCCTAAATTACCCCAAAATATATTTGATTAAGCTAATCCACCTTTTCCCGTCTTTTTCCTTTTTCTTTTTTTTTCTTTTTTTTCTTTTTTTCCTTTTTCCCTCTCTTTTTCCTTTTCATTCCTTTCCTTCTCTTCCTTTTTCTCCTTCTTCCCCAACCTGGGCCGGCCCGCTGGCCCAACTCCTCCCTTCCCCTGTGCGGCCCA